>JAJLXN010000004.1:702174-1156979 GCA_030571295.1 [Candida] citri | reverse complement strand
GTAGTGTCTGGATGAGTCCAAGTCTTCGAGGTGCAAGAAGTAGTGTCTGGATGAGTCCAAGTCTTCGAGGTGCAAGAAGTAGTGTCTGGATGAGTCCAGGTCTTCGAGGTGCAAGAAGTAGTATCTGGATGAGTCCAAGTCTTCGAGGTGCAAGAAGTAGTGTCTGGATGAGTCCAAGTCTTCGAGGTGCAAGAAGTAGTGTCTGGATGAGTCCAAGTCTTCGAGGTACACGAGGTGGTAGTAGGCTTAGTCCATGTTTTCGAGGTACACGAAGTGGTAGTTGGCTT
This sequence comes from [Candida] citri, assembly GCA_030571295.1. Classification (NCBI taxonomy): domain Eukaryota; kingdom Fungi; phylum Ascomycota; class Pichiomycetes; order Serinales; family Metschnikowiaceae; species [Candida] citri. Next base: position 1,156,692 of record JAJLXN010000004.1, on the reverse strand, counting down.
GGTCCAAGTCTTCGAGGTGCAAGAAGTAGTGTCTGGATGAGTCCAGGTCTTCGAGGTGCAAGAAGTAGTGTCTGGATGAGTCCAAGTCTTCGAGGTGCAAGAAGTAGTGTCTGGATGAGTCCAAGTCTTCGAGGTGCAAGAAGTAGTGTCTGGATGAGTCCAAGTCTTCGAGGTGCAAGAAGTAGTGTCTGGATGAGTCCAAGTCTTCGAGGTGCAAGAAGTAGTGTCTGGATGAGTCCAAGTCTTCGAGGTACACGAGGTGGTAGTAGGCTTAGTCCATGTTTTCGAGGTACACGAAGTGGTAGTTGGCTTGGTCCAAGTCTTTGATGTGCATGAAGTGGTACCCGGCTTGGTCCATGTCTTCGATGTGCATGAAGTAGTGCCCGGCTTGGTCCAAGTTTTTGAGGTACAGGAAAGGGTGTTATGCGTCTTCGTAGTGGCAGAAGTGGAACTTGTTGATGTCGTAGAAGTTGAAGACAGGCTTGAAGTGTCCCAACAGTAGTCAGCAGAGTCGTCGCTGTCGCATCCAATGGAGTATTTGTAGGATTTCAGGTATTTCCAAGAGTTGCAAACCTTAGCGCTACAACCGGAACCACACCACTCATACTCAATATTGAACAGAGGCATACAAGTCTTGTAGCCTTGTTTTGAAGTTGATTTAACATTGACGGTTTTCGACCAAGAACAAGCATTGCTGATTTGAGATACACTGGACAGCTTCGAGTAAAGAACAATATCCAGCCCAAGATTAGTGACCTTGCATGAGCTCAAGGCTGTAAGATCAAAACTCTCGGAAGCTTTGAATACAATTTGAACATCGAAAGTACCATCCAGCTTCAGTGTCACATCACCAATCAGGATGTCTGCTTTTGGATAACTGGAACTTCCGGAGAAGGTTTTCTTTGGACAAGCATTGAAAGAGGAACACTTGTAGGCATCTGCCTGCACAAGGAGAAGTGGAAGCAACAATAAAGGTGTCCACATCTTAGATGATGATCTCTCTGAACTTTCAACATTTTGAGGAGGATATGAGATCTATTTATGCCCGATGTAATCCCAGTTACGCTGCAAAATGAAAGACTGAACGAGGCTTTCACTCCTCTCGGCTGCAAAGGACGTCCCGCATATGCATGCTTAAGGAACATAACCGACCGTACATAACCCGCAGTCTGCCCTCAAAATCTGCGGGATAAGGATTTTGCATGCTGAGGTTTCGTATGACATGTAATCCTGTGCATATACACGATATCAGTACTATTGGTGATGATTTTTATCTAACGCTCATGACAATAATCTCTAGCAATTGATGAAGACGAGAATTACGAAGTTGCGACAATAAAAAAGAAGACGAAATTATTTTTAGACGGGCTAGAAACTAAAAAATGTCCTTATCATCGGCGAATGTGGTTGGCTCGTGATTGAGAGTGAAAAAATAATGTACCCTGCGTCCCTCATACGAATTCTTATCATTATAGTGTTCTGCTGAAAAAATAACTAAGGACAACATATTTCCGATGATTGTGCGCAATTGATACATGTGGGAAGGAAAATCCCTTCACCGATCATCACCTCAAGTTGACGCCTTGACACTGACGCCAAAAATCCATAGGCACAAATTGCTATTTCCTCGGCGAGGCGAGGTGGTATGGGTTCTTAGATGGTCAATTACATCAACACTAAAGCACCGCCAATGATGATTTTGAATCCGCATTGGGCAATACACACTTGACATTTCGCGCTGGAGCTCTCGGTTCTATGTGTGTTTACGCATGGAGTGTCGGTAGTACCTTCGCCTAAATTTTTGCAAAGTGTCCGTATAATTTATCTATATACAGTATTTAAACGCAAACCAGGCGACGATAGACTTATGCAGACGCACCATAAAACGCGAGCCAGGGCCGCATAGCAAAAACGGTGATGTAAAGTCTCAATTTAGTTACCCTTTCCGAACTTGGAAGCCAATAGGCGTCCCCGATTTTGATCATTGCAAAGCCATGGCCTCACCGTTAATCAATCTGATGGTCATATACTATAAATAACTTTCTTGCATACTAAATCGCCTCGTGAATGGCTTCACCAGCTTATAGTCTAATTTGAATGAACTCTATGATCTTAAAGTAAAACTAAAGTTCAAAACAACAACATGGGATAAACTAGTCGGCTCCACTCTCTTTTCGAAAGAGGAGCACAATAATCAGTAGAGGTATACTAGCTTAAGATTAATTCAGTAATACTTCCGATTTCAGGCATTTTCCGCCGTTCATACACATGTAGTGGCGCCATGCATAGAGAGGGTCTCTTGTGAATTCGTCTCGGATATACGAAACATGTTCTCAACTATTGGGTTTTTCTCGCCGGAAAGTTATGTGAATTTTCGAATACGAGAAATAAAGTTTTCCCCTGAACTCTGAGAAACACTTTCAGTAGATAAACAATACATCTCGCACCAATTTGGAATGAGGCACCCGAATGCATATGTTCCTGACAATGTGTGCAAAGATGAGGCAGTTTCAATCGGTGTAAGACTGCCTTCGGCGGCTGAAATGAGAAACACGGCACTCAATTCCGATTCTTCAACGCTCGAACGATTGATTGACATCGTTTTGAGATTTGGTTTGTTTTCTCCGTTTTTCAACGTTGAAACCATGTTCCATTATTTTCTTTGGGCGCGGTGGCAAATGTTGGAACAGCAGCCGCACTACGCACGAAGCTAATGTAATCAATTAAAATTGCCGGTCACGTGTGTTTACTAAAATTCACGGTAGCTGCAAAAGTGCAACTAGTTCGACAAGGCTAACATGGTTAGTTACCATTCGCGACTATCTGATGTTGCAGCCCTTCATTAAATTCACGATAGAACAATAAACTGCCGTTTCGCCATGGAATATTCGAATGGTCGGATCGTTCGGCTCAAGTTTTGCTTACCAATTTCTCAAGATGTGATATTTCGTTAAAATTGAAAAAAAAATGTAACTATTACAAGCAGTCAACTTGGTCCTCGACCATAACTTTTATCGTAGGAATCTCGGGGTTCGCAACGGTCTCAAATGCTTCTTCGGCTTTCTCGAGAGGGAAGCGGTGAGTAACAAATTTCAGAGCATCAACCTTACCCGAAGTCATCAAATTGATCACTGGTGGCCACGAACATTTATATCTGTTGATGAACTTCACATCAACCTCTCCGAAAGAGAGAGGCATGAATGGGAAATTGTTAATTTCGTTTTTGTTGGACACACCCAAAACTGTCAAGCATCCTCTTCTTCTTGTTACGTAGCAACAGGTGTTGATGGAAGATTCAACTCCAGTACATTCCAAAACATGAGGTGGCATTTGCCATTCTTCAGTACCAAACAATTTACGAATCTCGTCTGCATTACCTTTTGCTCCCAATTTAGGTTGGACTTGATAAGTGATGACAGAAGGAACTAGACTCTTTGCAAATTTCAATCTGCTCTCAGAAACATCTGAGATCACGATAGGGCAAGCACCAGCGACATCAGCCAAAACTAAGGTTGCCAAACCGATTGGTCCGCAACCTGCAATCATGCAAGGCTTTCCAGGTTCGAGGCCACCAGCTTTTTCAATACCATGATAACCAACAGAAAACACCTCAACCATGGATCCTTCAGCATAAGACATCGAGTCAGGGATCTTATGAGCAAAGCGAGGCTTTACTGTCTTGTATCTCTGCATGCTTCCATGAGTAGATGCTGGTCTTCCCGGCATTCCAGGAATACCGAAGAAGTCGACGTTCAAACACAAGTTGTAGTCACCAGTAACGCAAAGGAAGCACTCCTCACATGGCATTTGCGGTTCAACTGCCACTTTGTCACCAATTTTCAAATTGGTATCGATATTAGCACCAATAGACAAAACCTGACCGGCACATTCATGTCCAAGAATCAAATCTTCAGTGACAATTAAGTCACCAATTCTTCCCTCCTTCCAAAAGTGAATATCAGAGCCACAAATTCCAGTACTTTTCATGTGGACCAAGATCTCATCTGGACCACATTGAGGCATTGGTGCAGATTTCACAGAAAGCTCGCCATGCTTGTTCAAAGTAAGCCCTATGTTGTTATTCTGTTCTTCTAATGGGGCTGGTGACATTGTATACTTTGTCTCTTGGGTGGGGGACAGAGCGAAGCCCACAGCTTTTAAAATGAAAAAATCCAACGTTTTGCGCCTAATGTTACCCAGAATGGCATCGTAGAGTATGACCCCAGAGTTCTCTCACACAGGGCCCCCACAATTCGATGTAACGTGTTAGGAGCCCGTTGTCCAAATTTGGTGGGGTTCCACGTTACATAAAAATCGGGATGATTGCCTTTCCAAGTACGCTTTCCTAAACCTTCTTGAGCATTCAGTTCTCTAACGACTATTGTTCTTTAATCGTATGAGATGTAAATATTATCTATTTATAATTCATCATGAGCAACTTCAAAATTCTGTTCCCATTTGGCTTCGGCAAATTTACGGTTGCCCTTGTGCATTTTTAAGATGATACGCTTGTACGAGCTCGTAGCCCAATCCCCCGAATTTTTAACTTCAAGAATTATGTGATATTCTTTGCAAGTTTGAAGCGGGCGGCCAAACACATTATGACATGATTGCTTGAAGTCAGGGGCATCGAAAGAAACAACAGATCCACTGCTATTCTCAAGATTAATCTCAATTTCTGGTACTTCGATGATATTGGACTGGGTTGCAGTCACTTCTCTGTAATGGAACCAACTAAAAGTCACCTCTCTACCGTTCAAATCGAAGGATTCACTTGCATCGAGGACGATTTTTGACTCCACTTCCACATCTAATTCAAGAGGAAGTACGCTAGTCGAACCATTCACTGCGGCTATTGGCTGATGAGAAGACTCTTCAAAGTCCAGAATCGTCCATTGCATTCTTGCAGCAAAGTCTTTTTGATAAGCCTGTCTCCATCTCCATATGGTTGCTTGATTGCTAACATGAACCTTTCCATCCTGTCCCTTGACAAAGTCGGTACAATCTCCATATTGGTTCAGATATCCTGATATATCAACTGGGATATATCTGCCTCCCCACCCACCGTATTGGGGATTCCGAGGGTCATTCAATCCATTTGGTAAAACAAATAGTGTCGAGGGGGTGTCTCCCTCCATGTTGAACATGGGTTCTGGATAGACTTCACCTAAGGGTCCCACCTTTCGAATGTTTTCAGATAGCCAGGACTTTGAGACAAGGTCAGAGAAAGGACCACCTTGATCAAAAGGGTTGTATTGCTCTCCGGAGATTCCCACCCAGGTAGACAATCCGTACTGATTGAAGCCATGCACCGAAACAATGTACTTAAGCTTTGGGAAATTGATCCTAATCCAGGTCCCTGCATTATCCTGATCGGAAATCGAGTACACAACCATCTTATTGAGGAATTCGGCAACCTCTTCCTCCAGTCTGGTGTTTCTGATCTCATTGAGTGCTTCTCCAATGACACCAGCACCACCCCATACGAGAACATACATACTGCCATTCACCAATGCATCAACTTTCGCAATTAAAAGCGAAGCGCCCTTACTAATTGCAGGTCTTTTGAAAGCATCGAGACCATAGTCAGGATGACCAGACGTGACAATGCTGCGCAAGTACAGAGCCTCAGGATAAGACGAAGAGTGCTTCAAAAGATTGGGCCTCACCTTTTCGTATGCATCCAAGATAGGGTAGATGTCCTCCTCGTGAGTGGTGTAATTGAGCCAGTAAGATGTAGTAGCAACAATTCCGTGAATGTTAACTTCGTTAGAGTAGAGTAAGAGCCTTACCAATGATTCAGCATCATCGGGCTCATTACTTATATCAGTTAGGACGAACACGTCAGGCTTGAAGTCCTTCTGTGGAATCAACCCAAAACAGAAGCCAACAAAGAGCCCCCAGATGACAAAGAACATGTCTTTCTTTCAATACTCTCGAATGTCAATTAGAATTGAGAACGAATCTGTCACATTTGTAGTAAAGTCTGAAAAAGTTGGCGCTTAGTATTACCAAATTGGGAATAGGTGGGGCATGATTGTGTCCCCGATTCGCAAGAAATCATTCGAGCCAAGACTACAAACCCGTCACCTGGAATTTACAGAATCGTATAAGTCGTAAAAACATTGTATTTGCTATTTTGAGGATCCAGCCACTCGATTTTAGACCTTTTCAACATGCTCATGCTCGGTTTTCTCAACATCAATGAAACACTCTTCATTGATCTTTGAGCAGTCAGTGACATAAGATCCGAATTTTCTCAATGGCACACCTTTGGCGTAGAGCTCATCAATTTCTTGCATTGTTCTTCCCTTGGTCTCTGGGATGAAGAAGTAGAAGTAAATTAAGAATAACACGGAAAATCCAAAGTACACCAACATTGTCTTAGCCTGCAAGTTGAGTTTGGTTGTGAGGAATAAGTATGGGATGACAAAACTCCACATCATTCCACTCATGTTTGTAGTAGACAAAGCAATTCCAATGGTTTTGGTTCTTAAAGCCTCTGTTGGATTCTCAGTTGCAATATTATAGCACACGGATCCCAAACCAAAGTTGTAAATACCTCCGTACAAGATCATGAAAGCGACAGTTGTACGAACAATATCAGGATTCTTAGTCTGTGTTCCTGTAGCTCCGATGATCAAATCAACAATGAGGATAGCTGTTGTTCCCCAAAGCAAATTCTTTCTTCTTGTTAATTTGTCCGAAACAAAGGAAGCTGCTAAACAACCAATGATGGAACAAACTTGCGCAGCAATTGTCAATTTAAATGACATAGAATCGGTGTAACCAGCCAACTGAAACCAGTAGGAGGTGTAACTACCAGTAAAGTAAACTCCAGAGAAAGGACAGAAGATAAAAGGCATGCAACAAACAATAGTTCTCTTCAAATTTGTTCCCTTGAAACAGTCAATATATGTTGCATTGGCCGAGACACTTTGAGCCTGCTCAACGGTCTCAGTAAAAACAGCACATTGACGCTTTGCTTCCTCTGCATCTCCAAGTAATCTCTCAAAGCATCTTTGAGCCTTTTCATACTGCCCAGTCATGATATAAAAGGCTGGGGACTCGGGGACGTATAACAAAATGAGCAAGGAAATACCAGCAAATCCCCACTGAGCAGCAAAAATGCTTCTGTAAGCCCATCTGCTGAGATTATCACTCTGTGAGTAGTTGATTATAAAGCACACCAATGGTCCAATGGAAAAAGACACATTACACAAATTAGTGGACGCTCCTCTCATTGGCAAAGGCGTAATGTCCGCAACATACGAGACGCACAGAGATTGGACCACACCCAAGCATAATCCGTTGAGAGTCTTTCCCAACAAGAAGATGTTGACACTGGTTGCTGCAAATTCGATGCCAATGAATGCAAAACTCAAAAGCAAAGCTCCAAAAATGACCCAACGCTTACCCCAGCGATCGGCCATCCAGGCACCGATCCACTGACCAACAATCTGACCTGCCAATGGCACACCCGAAAAAGCAGACAACCATTGGGCGGCAAGAACATAAGAACCATCAGGTTGCAATTCACCAAAATCTCTTCTGAATGCATCAATGGCAACAACAATACCTCCAGCTTGAGATTCAAAGGATGTACAGATCAACACAAAAATCATACCCAAAACGCAAATTGTTGCAAATGGAAATTTGCGAAATGCTTGCCATTGTGACATGTGTTGCTCTACATAATCAGTCTGATGAGCCATGACGGCAAGGTCGCCTCGACTCAAGTCTTCGAACGAAGTGTTAGCTCTGCTTGTTACCTGCTTCAGCTCTGGTTCGCTCATGGTATCGCTCATCTCAGTGCCTCGAAAAATTGAGAGTCAAAAGGTTCCATGTAGGGCTTCAGCCGCTTTTAACTGTTCGGGAAAGTCATTCCTTCACCTTTGGTTAAAAATTTCGAGGTGCCTGGCTTAAACATTTCCAACAATACCATCGCTTAATTCTTCCAACCTAGGCAGGTGGCGCACATACCCCACAAAATTTTCTATTGTGTTAGTGGCATGGCCATCACCAACTGTTGACAAACGCTTAAAAATGTCACACCACTACATCTTAATTCTTATCGACTTCCCTCAGTTTCATACTGAAGTCCTTATCAGTGGTCCCCGGACATGAGCTAACAAACCTCGCGCCATTTTCCTTCCACAAACTGAACCTCGCTCGATCTACATCCCGAAGGTGACCAGTCCTCGGAGCGCTTAAAGTCACGGGGAGCGCATAAACTGACACACCTGTTTCAAACCACGAGTGTGACTTCCCCGACTTCGGAACACGCGTTGGATATGTGTTCAAGAGAAAGCTTCGCAGGGCAGCATCGAGCCGCGGGGATCCCCCACATATAATTTGCGTCTATTATTTCCATAAAAGGAAGCCTTTCCGGCTTTCGAGTTGCATTTAATCACTTTCACTGTAACATGTAGCCGCAAAATGTGGTTCGTGCTTAAAATGTGGGGATCAATAAGTAGGGTTGGCCTCCTCAATTGCTAAGGGTACTAGTTAAGTGTCGGAGATGACAACAGCGAAGCCTATTACAATTGCAGAGAAGAAAACCCATGACTACGTCTTGAAAGTTTTCCGGGTTTTGATTGCAGACTTGGTTCAGCAATTTAATGGTGGGCATCCAGGTGGTGCCATGGGAATGGCAGCCATTGGTGTGGCATTATGGAAGTACGTGATGATCTACGCTCCCAACGATCCAGAATTCTTCAACAGAGATCGATTTGTTCTATCAAATGGTCACACATGCTTGTTCCAATATGCTTTTCATCACTTAGTGGGCTATAAGCACATGTCATTGGACCAACTCAAATCGTACCATTCCAATAGGCTTGATTCGTTTTGTCCAGGTCATCCTGAAAATGAACATCCTGGTATTGAGGTGACCACAGGTGCTTTGGGTCAAGGTATCTCCAATTCAGTTGGATTGGCGATTGCCTCCAAAAATTTGCAAGCTACTTACAATAGACCAAATTTCCCGGTGGTTTCCAGTCACATCTTCTGTATGGTGGGTGATGCTTGTCTACAAGAAGGTGTGGCCTTGGAGTCCATCTCTTTGGCTGGTCATTTAAAATTGAGTAACTTGACAGTCATGTATGACAACAATCAGATTACCTGTGATGGACCAGTTTCCATTACCAACACGGAGAATATTAATGACAAAATGAGATCTTGCAATTGGGAGGTGATCGAGATTGCAGATGGTTCGAATGATGTGGGCGCTATAGTCGACGCACTTATCCGGTCTAAATCATCTGACAAACCAACATTTATCAACATCCATACCACAATCGGAATTGGATCTGATGTTGAGGGTGATGCTGTTGCACATGGAGCAGCTTTTGGTCAAACCGCAGTCGACAAGATTCATGAATCGTACGGCTTTGATCCTGCCCAAAAGATTCATATTCCTGCTGACGTTTACGACTTCTTTGGTGATTTGCCTGCCAAGGGTGACTCAGTTAAGACACAATGGTTGAACATGTTAGAGGAATATTTAAAAGCGTACCCAGAACTCGGGCATGAATTCCAAAGGAGAATTAACGGCGAGCTTCCTGAAAATTGGAAAGACTTAGTACCATGTACATTCCCCGAAGAAGACACTCCATCTAGAAAGTCCAGTGGCTATATTATAAACCCACTCAGCAAAGAAATAAATACTTTCTTAGTCGGAACTGCTGATTTGAGTCCATCAGTGCACATGGCTTATAAAGGAAAACTTGATTTTCAAAGCCCTTCCACTAACGCCGTAAATGGTGATTATTCAGGAAGATACCTCCATTATGGAGTCAGAGAGCATTGTATGGCTGCTGTGGCCAACGGAATATCCGCTTTCAACAAAGGAACATTCATTCCCGTCACATCATCGTTCTTAATGTTCTACCTTTATGCTGCTCCAGCAGTAAGATACGGCGCTCTATCCAAATTACAGGTAATCCATGTCGGCACTCATGACTCCATTGGAATTGGTGAAGATGGACCTACTCACCAGCCAATCTCGCTCCCCATTTTGTACAGATCTATGCCCAACTTCAACTTCATCCGTCCTTGTGATTCAGAGGAGACTGCAGGAGCCTGGCAAATTGCCATTGAATCAAAGGAAAATCCTTCCATCATTTCACTCTCTCGACACAAATTGAAGCAGTATTCTCAATATTCAAACAGAGATTTGGTTGCGAAAGGAGCATACTATTTCAAGAAGACTGAAAACGAGGCTTTGAATATCATCGGAGTGGGCTCGGAGATGCAATTTGCAATGGAAGTTGCCGAAATGTTAAATGAATCAGGTATCAAAACTACGGTGATTTCTTTCCCTTCATTTTTCCTATTTGAAAAGCAGTCTATCGAATACAAGAGAGGACTTTTGAAGAGAGGTAAGATCCCTACAGTGGTGATCGAAGCCTACGCCCCGAACGGATGGGAAAGATATGCATCTGCGGGAGTGAATATGAGCACCTTCGGAAAATCTCTCCCAGGTCCTGACACATACAAGTACTTTGGTTTCGAGTCAAGATCCATAGCCAAGAAAGTTGAGAGCTATTTTAAGACCTGGTCATCTGACGACACATTGCGCCATGAGTTTGTAGACTTGTGAGATTGATGGTTGAGAAACTCATGCTGCTTAAAGCAAGGCGGTAAATTGAATAAATACATAAAAAATAATCTCGGAAATTTCTTGGTAGAAAAATATTGCCTGTGCTCTCGCCGCCCCAAAGTGAGTATACACTACGGAACCGACGAGTGCATCTACCCACTTCGCATGAATGCGCGGCTCCCAACTTCTCCACATTTCACTCATGGCGACCATTCGTAAAAGGTCCGGGTGCTTGAACTGCAGAAGAAGACACAAGAAATGCGATGAGGTAAAACCACGGTGCTCTCTCTGTGATAAGAAGAATGAACAATGCCAATGGCCGCTTTTGAGCGGTCGGTTCCATAAGAATTCCATTAGCGAGTACAACAATAAGATATCCAAGAATGAAACCCTACCCACAGAAGAAGCCAAAAGAACAGTTGATGTTTACTCCAAGCGATTAATTCAAAGCTTGAAGAAAATTAATGAAGACATTCAAGACCATGCAGATATACGCAAATCCAAATTGTCTCCTAAAGAATTGAGACCGAATTTCATGAGTGACACGAGTTCTACAAAGTCTGATCCTACTAGTTCGTTAAACTTGAATGCACCTCCAATTCCCCAGGAAGCATCTTCAAGTATCAATTCTTGTTCTGGCGGATCATTGCCTGACCAGGCTCATTATACCGAGGCCTCCACACCTAAGTACGGACTTGCTCATATACTAAATCCCAATAGCTATGTTGGCAATGTTGAGAATTTCGGTGGCTTCGATGGGTCAATTCTGACTGGGTCAAAGGACATACGAGACATGGATGCAAGTGAGTTGATGAGTCCATTTTTACATTACTCGGATTTACATAGCACTCTTCGTGACTATATGTTCTCAAATGCTGGACACGCAGACTTTACGTTTGACCCAACTGCAGATCCTCACAATATGCTTGTGTCACAAACACCAGAAGAGTTGCAAATTGCTTCGTCAAACAGAAACCTCCAATACCTTGGCCAAAAGCTTGAGAAGATTGCTGACTCAAGAAGGGAAGAGAATGCCGACGACATTCCCTTGTCAGAGCCAGAGAAGCTCCAGTTATACCAAAATTACCTTTATGAGATTGCTCCATGGCTAGATATGTTTGACATTTCTAGGACGTTTGGAATTCAAATACCGAAATTGGCTGCCAAAAATAACTCCTTACTAAACGCCATTTATGCCATTTCTTCCCGCCAGACAGAGCTTACACATCCCAACTATAATGGAGACAATACGTTGAAGCTATATCAAGAATCCCTAAAGGAGCTCATTCCTACAGTAAACAAGACAATTGACACTGCAACAATCTCTGCATGTGTCTTACTTTGTGTTTTGGAAATGATGTCGTCTTCTCCCAATGAATGGCGTCACCATTTAGAGGGCTGCGCGGCATTATTTGAGGCTAATAAGATCAACGGATTCTCTGGAGATTTGGAGAAGGGCCTTTTTTGGTGTTATGCTAGGATGGACGTTTGTGCAGCATTGATAGAGGGAAAAACGACTATAATCAACTCAAGGAAATGGTTACCAAAGAACACGAGTTTGGAAGACCTGAGAAATTACTTTTTGAGACATCTGAGTGGTGATTTGTATGCCAACTACATGGTCTTCTTGTGTTCTCGAATTTTGAACCTTATATCTACTGAGACACCAAATTATGACCGTGAATGGGGAAGTTTGTGGGAAGAACTTATAGAGTGGCACGCATCTAGACCCGAAGAGCTTTTGCCTTTTGCATCGTACGCCGATTCACCTTTTCCAGCTGTGCTTTATCTTGTTGGACCAGCGATTTCTTCCAATCAACTATATCATATGGCGATCATTCTCATGATGGAGAATAAACCGCGGCGATACAAGATCACTGCTTCCAAACATGTGGTATGTTTCGTAAATGCTTTTCCCATTTATCAAATTACTAACCTTCAGAAATCTAACATTTGGCATGCCAAACAAATTTGCGCTATCAGTTTACATAATACGCATCAGTATGTACTTTCACAAAACTTCACAATTGCAACTTATACTAACTTTCCAAGCGGTTGTTGGAACAATGCATTACAGCCTCTTTGGGTGGCAGGGAAGCACCTCAGCAGTGACGAAGAGCACAAAATAATACTTAACCTTCTCAACAATATAGAGAGAACAACAGGTTGGCAAATGAATTTTAGAGCCAAAGATTTGATAGACTTTTGGAACGGTCAAAACGTGGGATGAATTTATTTAGGAAAACAATGGTATATATTTTTTTTATGTGATTTTGGGTAAGTCTTCAATTTCATCAATTTCCCTCATATTCGTCAAGATTTCTGAGGAGCTCATAATAGAAGACAACTCCTTCAATGTGGGCATCCAACGAAACTCTCTCGTTGACAGCATGAGCATTGAATCTCTTGTTTTGTCTGATGGGAGTGAAACGGTAAATGTTTCGGGTCAAATCCCAGTAATGTCTCGTATCAGTATTTCCAGTCATGCAAGATGGAGAAATTGTAATTTCTTCCCCAGCAGGCAACTCATTCTCGTCAAAAGTAGCAAAATCTTCGAAGACATGTCTCACAGTACCTCCCAAAATATCCCACGAAGGATTGTCAAGGGTGCTAGTGACAGGGGCGGGATGCATTGGTTCGACCTTGGAGATAACAAATTTACCAGATGCATCATCTGTCTTCTTAACATTTTCGTCGAATGCTTCGACATCTAAATCAAATTGCTTAGCAACTTCCAATGCAGCTTCTGTGATTTTTTCTTCTACCTCTCTCAAAGAGGAGTCATAACCAATTCTATGGTTGACTTTCAAAGTGACTTTTTCTGGCAAAGCGTTGATTTTCAAGCCACCAAAAATAATGTCAACTGCTTGTGTTGTTGACACCAATGCCTTTCTCGTAGGCTCGAGCGACAATTCATCAAGAACTCTGGCCTTTGCTTTCTTGTTCGAACCTAAATTAATAATGTCCTTCTTCAATTTCTTGGACATCTTCTTCGATGATTTTGCCTCACATTGCAATTGGTAGAAGAAAGGGCTCTTTGTGGTAATGTCAAGTGGATATTCCAGACTCTCAATCAAGTGAATAAGCTCTGCCATAATACCGATACCGGTATGTTTCGGTGGGACAGAGGAATGACCTCCCTCAGTAAGCAAGTCGATGTGGATGTCAACGTATCCCTTCTCTCCAGTGGCAGGAAGGGCAAATCTGGAACCAGAAATGTCTTGGATTCCCAATCCACCTTCGTCAATAATCATGAAAATGGAGTTGTCACCGTATTTACTCTTCAAATGTTCGTTAATAAATGTAGCGCCTCTGAATCCGCTTGTCTCTTCGTCAAAGCCCAAAGCAACTATAATTGTCCTCTTTGGCTTAAAACCTCTGCTTAACAATTCCTCGAGTGCTTCAAATACACCGATGACATTGTTCTTACAGTCACTTGAGCCTCTGCCCCAAAGGAACTCTCCATCGAAGTGGCCCTCAAATGGAGGATATTTCCATCTTTCAACGGTTTCTTCAGGAACCGGAACCACATCTTGATGACCGTTCAACATGATTGGTTTCAAGTCCTTGTTGGTACCTTCAATAGTGAAAACCAAACCATGAGTATTGACCCTATCTAAGCGGGACGCTTTATTGACTTTAGGGAACGACAGCACCAAATAATCACTGAAATTGTAAAAGATGTCCCATCTGGGATCAACACCAATATCTCCCAAGTCGTCAAAATTGGAAGTTGGAATTCTCACTGCTCCACTCCAAAGACCCAATGAGCGCTCTCTATACTCTGAAGAATGGAAGTATTCAATGTCGGAGAACTCGGCCAATTGAGGTGGGACCAATTTTTTGATTGTAGGGCACAATGCTTCAGAAGTCAACCCATCCACCTGACTGCTATCTGGACTGAAATACATAACAGTCAATACAATACATTGGCAGAATGAGATGAATAATGCAATTACCGATATCTTTCCATACCATGTGGGGAACAAAGACTGAAACGAACTTTTGGTTTTCATCTGAGGCTTCTCATCGAGAGCAATGTATTCTTCAAAAGCTGACATCCCAGCTTAAATTAAACAGAAGAACGTTAAATTGGGAATTGGGAATTTTATAGGACACAGATTGCCTTGTAGGCAGTTCGACACATCTAATAAGTAAGGGGAAAGCGATAGCTAAATTGGGTGCGAAATATTCCGTGGCAGATTCCGTCTCACTTAGCGCGACCTCACTTGACACATGGATCTAACCTTGACACATGGATCTAACCTTGACACATGTATGTAATAGCCTAATTGAAGGAAGTCACATCCGAGACTTGTTGAACACTGGAACTTGTTGAACACCGAGCTTTGATTATTTAAATCTTTATAGTATTTTTCTGGTACTTGAATCTCTCAATTACACTCTGACGGGATCTCTCTTTTGTCCACATTAGCACTAACAACGTGCCCTCTTAAAATCTCGTTTCCGCCAGTTCCGAGGTGTGGCGCCCTCTTTAATTTGTTTTTTTACTGTTGTAGCCGTATATATGAATCAACTGAGAGAGTAAGCTCAAACACATTAAGTATTTGTCCACTGTTCCTTTTCATTGAATATCGGAGCTATATTAATTAACTGCGAATTTGCACAATTCGCTTGTATAAGAAGAAAATTTAGTTTGGGAAAATGTTTCAAACGTCGGAAGAGACAAGGCTTTTTGACTACAGACAAGTTATTAATCCAAAATAATTGATATCTATAAGTTTTTAAAAATAGTAATACAAACTGTCGAATAAAAAGTAAAATCCTTTAAGGTATCGTGAACAGACCGCGAAGTTACTTGGCTTGAAAGTGGAATGTCTAAATGAATGCCCATGCCACGGCCAAGATTGGCCAGTAATGAGTGAATGCCCGAGCACCGGAAGCCTTTCCTTCGTAAGTGACAGCACTAGCGCTTGCTGTAGCTGTTGTTGCAGATGAAGAGGCAGCTGCGGTACTGAGGGTAGTGAAACTGTTTTCGGCGGACTGGTTCACGGATGTAGAGCCTGAAATCTCAGAACCGGACGAAGTGTAGCTGTTGTCGGCAGCAGTGGTCACAGAATTGACTGCAGTTTCTTCAGATGCATTAGTAGAATCTGTTGAGGTTGGAGATGTTCCTGTCAGCTCCACATTTTGTGTGGTGCCAGCGGTCGACAAAGCCCCAGTTGCATCCGATGTAACAGAAAACTTTCCAGTAGACAGAGAAGAACTCTCATTTTGAACAGTGTTGTCACCAGAGTCGCTTGAAAGAGTAGTTGCGCTTTCAGTTTGTTCAGCAGTTGCAGTTGCAATTGCAGTTTGTTCAGTTGAAGTTTGTTCAGTTGAGGTTTGTTCAGAAGGCTCTCTAGTGGAAAGAGCAGACCCTTCAGTCGAGATTGTGTTGATCTCAGCTTCAGTCGAGGAAGTGGTTCCAATCAAGATTTGATCTTCGCTTGTAGTTGTAGGAACTGTTACATCAGAACTGCTAGCTGAAGTACCGGCGTTTTGTGTGATAGAACCAGCAAGTGATGAACTTGGCAGTGTCAAAGATTGGACAAAACTCTCAGAACCCGAAGCTGGTCCAGTTTGGGTGTTAACTGAGGTCTCCACAGACTCAGATGTATTAGAATCAGAGGTGGTTTGATCTGTGATAGTAGAAGAAGCTTCGGCTGGCGATTCAGTAGCCAAAGTGCTTGAGGTCACTTCGGCTGTGTTGGTCGTAGTCAATGTACCCACAAAGTCGCTTGTAGCGGACTTTGAAGAAGCCGATTGCACCAAGGAGGTTGGTGCTGTCAAGGTCAGAGAGCTTGTAAATTGCGTGGCTGGTGCTGACGAGGAAACCTTAGCAGTCTCAATCAGACTAGTCTTTGATAACGACGAGCTCGAGGAAGAACTCAATACACTAGACAGGGTCTTGATAACGTTCGAGGCGGTTGAAGACTCAGCTGGAGTTTGAACACTCAGAATTTCGGTGTTCTCTGTAATGCTGACACTTGAGGTGCTTGAAGTGGTCGTGATTGTCTCAGCTGAAGTCAAGATAGTGCTAGATTTAGCCTGTTCAATAGACGAGCTTGAGGTGATAGGCCACGAGGAGTTGCCGAAGTAGAACGAAGATGGATTGATAACGCTCAGGCTGCTTGAAGTCACATCAACAGAACTCGATTCAACCAGGTTAGAGACTGCAATACTTGACAGGATCACCGATGACACATCTTGCGTAGAAGATGCAGCCGGTGTTGTGACGAGTTCACTTGAGGAAGAGCTAGACTCAATTAAAGAGCTAGATTCAACGGCAGAACTAGACTCAACGGCAGAACTAGATTCAATGGCAGAACTAGATTCAACGGCAGAACTAGACTCGATTGTAGAGCTAGATTCAACGGCAGAACTGCTCGAGGTATAAGTTGGAACATCAAGTTCAACAGTAACAGTGCCACCAATGGTAGCATTGTGTGTAATGGTAGTAAGTTCATCACCAGATGTGTAGGTAACATAGGTAGTAGGGATTGGAACTTCCACGTCAACGATAACAGTGCCATTCACGGTGTAAGTTTCAAAACCAGTGGTAGAGTCCTCCCAAGTGACAGTACTTGTAATGGTGGAAGCGGGAACATCAACCTCCACAGTAACAGTGCCTCCAGTGGTGGCATTGTGGGTAATGGTGGTGAGCTCGGTACCAGAAGTGAACGTCACATAAGTAGTTGGGGTAGGAACCTCGACATCGACAATAACAGTGCCGTCCAGAGTGTAGGTGGTGGTGTCAGTAGTCGACTCATCCCATGTAATAGTATTAGTCACAACAGAAGTTGGAACGTCAACCTCAATGGTGACGGTTCCACCAATTGTGGCATTGTGTGTGGTAGTAACAAGTTCATCCCCAGAGGTGTAAGTCACATAAGTCGTAGGAATTGGAACCTCGACATCAACAATGACTGTACCGTCAGTAGTGTAGGTTTTAGTGCCGGTAGTCGATTCGTCCCAGGTAACAGTGCTGGTGACAGTAGAAGTTGGAACATCGACCTCAATGACAAGTGTTCCGTCAGTGGTGTAAGAAGTAGTAGAAACAGTTGATCCACTGTAAGTGCTTGTGACAATAGTAACTGATTCAGGAACGTAGATGTCAACCTCAGCGGTCTCGCCTGGAGCGGCAGTACTAGTGACGTAAGAAATTACCGAACCCTCGTAAGTGATCACACTAGTGGTGGTTGGGACAGGAATTTCAACATCAACGACAACTGTACCATCAGTGGTGTAGGTAGTGTAGCCTGTAGTAGAGTCGGTCCAAGTAACAGTGCTGGTGACAGTGGAGGTTGGAACGTCAACTTCCACGGTGATAGTTTCACCAATAGTAGCATTGTGAGTGATCGTAGTGAGCTCATCACCAGAGGTGTAAGTCACGTAGGTGGTTGGAATTGGGATTTCAATATCAATAATCACGGTTCCATCGGAAGTGTAGGTAGTGTAACCAGTGGTAGACTCATCCCAGGTAATAGTGCTTGTAATTGTGGAAGTAGGAACATCAACCTCAACTGTCACAGTACCACCAATTGTGGCGTTATGTGTGGTGGTGATGAGTTCGTCTCCATAAGTGTAGGTTACAGTGGTGGTTGGGATTGGGACTTCAACGTCAACAATCACAGTTCCATCAGAAGTGTAAGTAGTAGTTCCAGTAGTGGACTCTTCCCAGGTAACAGTAGTAGTCAAAGTGGAAGTTGGAACATCGACTTCGACAGTGACAGTACCTCCAATGGTAGCGTTGTGAGTTGTAGTAGTAAGAACATCACCAGAGGTGTAGGTGACATAAGTAGTTGGGATCGGAACCTCAACATCAACGACAACGGTTCCATCGGTAGTGTAAGTGGTGGTACCAGAAGTAGACTCATCCCAAGTAACAGTACTGGTGACAGTAGAAGTTGGAACATCGATCTCAATCACAAGAGTACCATCAGTGGTGTAAGAAGTGGATGAAACAGTTGATCCACTGTAAGTCTTGGTGACGATAGTCACAGACTCTGGGACGTAGATGTCAACCTCAGCAGTTTCCCCTGGTGCAGCAGTGCTGGTGGAATAGGAAATAACCGAACCTTCGTAGGTAATAACGTTGGTGGTGGTTGGAACAGGAACCTCAACATCAACGATGACAGTACCATCGGTGGTGTAAGTGGTAGTTCCAGTAGTGGAGTCATCCCAAGTCACGGTGCTAGTAATGGTTGAAGTTGGAACGTCAACCTCCACAGTAACTGTGCCACCAATAGTAGCATTGTGTGTAGTAGTGGTAAGGACATCACCAGAAGTGTAAGTCACATAGGTAGTAGGAATTGGAACCTCAACGTCCACAATCACTGTACCATCAGATGTATAAGTGGTCGTACCAGTAGTAGAGTCAGTCCAAGTAATGGTGCTTGTAGTGGTAGACGTTGGAACATCAACCTCGACAGTAGCAGTGCCACCAATGGTAGCATTGTGTGTAATGGTAGTAAGTTCATCGCCCGAGGTATAAGTGACAGTAGTCGTTGGAATTGGAACCTCAATGTCAACGACAACAGTGCCGTCTGTGGTGTAAGTAGTAGTTCCGGTAGTCGAATCTTCCCAGGTGACGGTACTAGTGATAGTCGAAGTAGGAACATCAATTTCAACAGTCACAGTGCCGCCGATAGTGGCATTATGAGTAGTGGTGGTGAGTTCATTGCCAGAAGTGTAGGTGACATAAGTAGTTGGAATTGGAATCTCCACATCAACGACGACGGTGCCATCTGTGGTGTATGTGGTTATTCCGGTTGTAGACTCATCCCAAGTAACAGTGCTAGTAACGGTCGAAGTAGGAACATCAACTTCCACTGTAACGGTACCACCAATAGTAGCGTTGTGGGTAGTGGTAGTGAGCTCATCTCCAGAGGTGTAAGTCACGTATGTGGTTGGGATTGGGACTTCAACGTCAACAATCACAGTTCCATCGGAAGTGTATGTGGTAGTTCCAGTGGTAGACTCATTCCAGGTTACAGTGCTAGTGACAGTGGAGGTTGGAACGTCAACTTCCACCGTGACAGTTCCACCAATGGTGGCATTATGAGTCGTAGTACTGAGCTCAGTGCCAGAGGTGTATGTCACATAGGTAGTTGGGATTGGAACCTCGACATCAACAACAACAGTACCGTCAGTGGTATAAGTGGAGATACCAGTAGTAGACTCATCCCAAGTGATTGTGCTTGTCACAGTCGAAGTTGGAACATCAATTTCAATAACAAGGGTACCGTCAGTGGTGTAAGAAGTACTGGAAACAGTTGATCCGCTGTAAGTCTTGGTGACAATAGTCACAGACTCTGGGACATAAATGTCAACCTCAGCAGTCTCACCAGGTGCAGCAGTGCTTGTGGTGTACGAGATGACTGAACCTTCGTAAGTGATAACATTAGTGGTGGTTGGAACTGGGATTTCGACGTCAACGACGACAGTACCATCGGTAGTGTAGGTTGAGTAACCGGTGGTGGAGTCAGTCCAAGTCACTGTGCTGGTTATAGTCGAAGTTGGAACATCAACTTCAACAGTCACAGTTCCACCGATGGTAGCAGTATGAGTAGTTGTGGTGAGCTCGTCACCAGAGGTGTAAGTAACATAAGTTGTTGGAATTGGAACCTCGATGTCAACCACAACAGTTCCATCAGTAGTGTAGGTGGTGGTTCCAGTAGTAGAGTCCTCCCAAGTAACTGTGTTGGTGGTAGTTGAGGTTGGGACATCTACTTCGACAGTAACGGTTCCACCCACAGTGGCACTATGAGTGGTAGTAGCAAGAAGATCACCTGAAGTGTAAGTGACAGTAGTAGTTGGAGTTGGAACCTCAACATCAATGACAACAGTACCATCAGTAGTGTAGGTGGTTGTTCCGGTGGTAGAACCGTCCCAGGTAACAGTGTTAGTGACAGTAGAAGTTGGAACATCAACTTCAACAGTGACAGTACCACCGATAGAAGCAGAATGGGTAGTAGTGGTAAGTTCCTCACCAGAAGTGTAGGTGACATAAGTAGTTGGAATTGGAACTTCCATATCGACAACAACAGTGCCATCAGTAGTGTAAGTGGTGGTACCAGTAGTTGAATCAGACCATGTGATAGTACTAGTGACAGTAGAAGTAGGAACGTCAACCTCGACAGTCACGGTACCACCCACAGTGGCAGTGTGAGTAGTCGTGGTAAGCACTTCACCAGAAGTGTAGGTGACGTAGGTAGTTGGAATTGGGACCTCAACATCAATAACGACAGTACCGTCAGTAGTATAGGTTGTAGTCTCAGTGGTGGAGTCTGTCCAAGTGACGGTGTTGGTAGTCGTAGAGGTTGGAACGTCAATTTCAACAGTTGCCCAGCCACCTGGAGTTCCAGTATGAGTAGTGGTAGTAAGAACAGTTCCACTTGTGACAGTGATAGTGTGGGTTGGGATAGGAACATCGACCTCGATGACAACAGTGCCGTCAGAAGTGTATGTGGTTGTTTGAGAGATTGAGTCAGTCCAGGTCACAGTCTTAGTAACAGAAGATGTTGGAACATCAACCTCAACAGTAGCCCATCCACCTGGAGTGCCGGTGTGAGTAGTTGTGGTAAGAACAGTTCCACTTGTCACAGTGATAGTCTCAGTTGGAATAGGTACATCAGTCTCGACAACCACAGTACCGTCAGTGGTGTAAGTGGTAACGTGGGTAGTAGAGTCAGTCCATGTCACAACCTTAGTGAGGTAAGAAGTTGGGACATCAATCTCGATAGTGGCAGCACCACCGATGGTACCCGTGTGAGTAGTAGTAGTAAGCACAGTTCCACTAGTGACAGTAATTGTCTCAGTTGGAATTGGAACATCGGTCTCAACAACCACAGTTCCATCAGTAGTGTAAGTGGTAACTTGAGTAGTAGATTCAGTCCAAGTGACAACCTTAGTGACGTAAGAAGTTGGAACATCGACCTCAACAGTAACAGTACCACCAGAAGTGGCGGTGTGAGTTGTAGTGGTGAGTTCAGTGCCAGAAGTGTAAGTCACGTACTCGGTTGGAGTTGGAACATCGACTTCGACCACGACAGTACCGTCAGTAGTGAATGTGGTAGTTCTAGTGGTGGAGCCAGTCCAGGTACTAGTGTAATCGCTAGTTTGAGTAGGAATGTCAACTTCAATAACGAGAGTACCCTCAGTAGTGTAAGAGGTAGTCAATGTAGTCAGATCTGCCCAGGTCTTGGTAGTTAAGACCACAGACTCTGGAACGTAGATGTCAACCTCGGCAGTTCCACCTGGAGTAGCAGTGCTGGTGTAGTAAGAAACAGTTGAACCTTCGTAAGTAATAACGCTTGTTTGGGTAGGAACTGGAATTTCAACTTCAACAGTAGCGGTACCTCCAACAGTCCCGGAGTAGGTTGTAGTAGTTGTTTCAGCGCCAGTGTAAGTGACAGTTGTGGTAACGGTTGGAACTGGAACCTCGACAGCAATAACAATCGTTCCGTCAGTAGTATAAGTTGATGTTCCAGTAGTGGAGTCTGTCCAAGTAACTGTAGAGGTCACAGTTGAAGTAGGGACGTCAACCTCGACTGTTACAGTTCCACCAGGTGTAGCAGTATGAGTGGTAGTAGTGAGGGCAGTTCCTGAAGTGTAAGTAACATAAGCGGTTGGAATTGGAACCTCAACATCAACAACGACGGTACCGTCAGTAGTATAGGTTGTCGTTCCAGTTGTGGAGTCACTCCAGGTAACAGTATTAGTAACATAAGAGGTTGGCACATCGACTTCGACAGTAGCCCATCCGCCTGGGGTGCCAGTGTGAGTGGTGGTCGTGAGAACGGTACCACTGGTGACGGTGATGGTATGAGTAGGAACTGGGACATCAGTTTCAACAACAACAGTTCCGTCAGAAGTGTAGGTGGTGACGTGTGTTGTAGACTCAGTCCATGTCACAACCTTGGTAAGAGAGGAGGTTGGAACATCAACCTCAACAGTGACAATTCCACCTGGAGTGGCGGTGAGAGTGGTAGTAGTGAGAACAGTTCCCGAAGTGTAAGTCACATATTCAGTAGGAATCGGGGTATCAACCTCGATCACGACAGTACCACCAGATGTGTAAGTAGTTGTTGTGGTACCAGAATTTGTCCAGGTAACAACTTTCGTAATCGTGGATGTTGGAACATCAATCTCCACAGTAGCAGTTCCGCCTGGTGTGGCAGTCTTGGTGGTAGTAGCTAAGACAGTTCCACTAGTCACGGTAGTGGTAACAGTAGGAACTGGAGTGTCAACTTCAATGACCACGGTACCGCCAGAAGTATAGGTTGAGGTGATCGTACCAGAACTAGTCCAGGTGACAGTCTTGGTCGTAGTTGATGTTGGGACATCAACCTCAACGGTTGCAGTTCCGCCCACAGTGGCAGTTCTTGTGGTGGTAGTCACAGCAGTTCCACTGGTGACAGTAGTAGTGACAGTTGAAATCGGGGTATCAATTTCAATCACAACTGTTCCACCAGTGGTGTAAGTAGTGGTTGTAGTGCCAGTGCTAGTCCAAGTAACGGTCTTGTAAGAAGTTGAAGTTGGGACATCTACTTCCACAGTGGCAGTACCTCCAATGGTGGCAGTCTTGGTAGTTGTAGCCAAAACAGTGCCACTAGTGACTGTAGTGGTCACAGTGGGAATTGGGGTGTCAACTTCAATAACAACGGTTCCTCCTGTAGTGTAAGTAGAAGTCCTAGTACCAGTGCTGGTCCAAGTGACTGTTGTTGTCGAAGTAGGTGTAGGAACATCAACCTCCACTGTCACTGTTCCGCCAGCAGTTGCCGTTATGGTAGTAGTGGTAGTAGCAGTACCTTTTGTGGAAGTAACGGTAGTGGTTGGAGTGGGAACTTCGACAATGACAGTGTTGGTAGACAGCCCCAAAGCTGTGGATGTGGTTGTGTAACTCTGGCCCCAGGTTGAAGTGACAGTGGTGTAACAAACACCTTCATCAAATGTAAGCTGTTTAATCTGAGTACCAATTTCTTTGTAAGTAGTTCCGGAGGGGGTAGTATACTTAATCGTAAGACCACCTTCTTCCTTCCAGTTGAAAGTCACAACTTTAACAGGATAGTACACACCAGCTTGCAAAGTGAAAGTAGCAGTATTAATGTTGACTATGACAGAGCCTCCACCTCCTAAGGGTCCACGGACTTCCATACTGACGTCTCCAGTAACACTACCAGAAGCGTCATTACAACAAGATGTACCGGCACCAAATTGGAATGAAGCACCATTATCAGAATTAAGCTGGAAAGTGTAAGTTCCACTTTCCTCTGCAAGAAAAAAACCCGACAATTCAATTGTATAATTAGAGATTGTTACCAGCTTATCGTAAATGGTTCCATATCCAACATTTGTATTTGCATAGCCAACTTCGAAGTTTGCAGTTGTCACTCCAGTAACAGTACCGATGGTTCCATTCACCTTATATCCGGAAGTAAAGAAATCATCATCCCAACCATCAGGAGAATTAAGGTTGTATCGGTAAAAGATTGCATTAAAACCCGAAAGGCCGGTGCTTGAGGGAGTACACCCTGTATCAGCGGCACATAATGCCAATAGCCATAGAATGGCGAATTGAAGAAGCATTTGTTTCCAAAAGCTATTTAGACGACTTCACTACATTTATAAGGGTTTTCCTTTAAAATCGTTGCTTGACGTATAATTTACCTACACTTTTTATGCAACTTAACTCGGATTGCAGTTTTTTAGGCGTCAAAACCCTAAGCCTCGGAGATATTTACTGTGGAAGTCCATACTTTTCCCTCTTGACAGTTCGAGCATAACGGCGTATTCAAGCCTATATTTTGTATTTTTGTGATTTAATGCACCCTCAAATTACGTTGGTGGGGAAAGAATATTAACAATGCGGGAAAATCTTCTTGAACAATAGGTGTGTGAGCGTTTATATGCTCTTCGTGATACTTCCAGAAAGCAATTGGCCCATTTATTTTACATGAAAGGCATAAAGAAACCTATTTTTCCTACTGAGTAGCCTGCTGGACAAAATCCCCGATTTTGCTAGACGTGAATTTGACGGGGATTTCGGCGCAGTAATTGATGTGTTGAGACGCCTCAATGTAAACACTAAGTTCAAGCTGTCATCAAAAATATTGCGGATCGCGTAAAGCGACACCTCTCGATAGTGGACGCAGAGAACAGCATCGACGCTCGGAAAAAGCGCTTATGCAACCTTTCACAGTGCCCCAAATCATTACATATTAGTAATGTAGTGTATATTGTCGAGCCCTCTCTCTCTGCAAAATCCATAATCACATTCTGAAAATTGTATATTACCTACAGATTGCGGATGAAATTAAGGGAAAGGAGGTGATTGCATATTTCTGGTAGTGATATCACTTGTGGTCTCGTAAAATTACAGTAATTGCCCGTGGAGTTCCGCCCTGTCATCGGCCTATCGACCACGACCGATGCTTTTGAGTGTTGCTCAGTTCGTGGCACTTGTAAATGGGCTGTGTGAATACTACTGCATTCGAACATGTTCTGACTCAAAGGTGCTCTCTGGTGTGAACTGCATAACTGGCTCCACGAAGGGAAGGCGATACCGGTAGAGAGATCAACGAAGGAAGGCAAGAGGAAGCCTACAACTCTATTTACGATTATGGCTCTGAGACATCTGAGGGGATAACCATAGACTCTTCGTCATCATCATGGTGAGTAAAGAGAACTTTTGGTTGAGTGTTTTCTTAAATCAGTCGATTAAATCATTTTGGTCTTAGCGTCATATTCGTGGCAGGGTATGGGGTCGCCCAATTCATGTGCTGGATTTATTTCTCTGCAAACAACATGCGGCACCACGTCTCTGCAATTACCCTGCTGGTGGATTTCGTTCCGAAGACTAGATACAGTCCTTTAAGCTTACCTCCTAATCTCACGTAAGAATATATCTCTTGGGGAGCGCACTTAGTAAATATGCATGTATGCATATGCGTGAGCTCGTGAACAAACCTTACATGCATAAGCTGGATGCGCGCACCTTACATGTGCATAAGCGCCTTTATTCTCTGCTGCAAGCTTATTTTTCAGTGGATAACCTTAATCGTACTCTTTACGGCATGAATTTCCAACGTAATTGGAGCCACATCCCTCGAGTTCAGCGAAATATGAGCTAATCCAGACATTGGGTGATTTTGGCTTTCTCGACCATTTTAAGAACAGTTGCTCTTATCTCGTCAAAGTTAAACCCTTTCGTGCGCACTTCAGGGTTATCTACACAGCGCACCTCCCCTTAAACCTGTTCATCATGCCACCAGATGGAGCCTCATAGAAAAAGCCTTGCTTCACTATCCGGTAGCGACCCGCGTGGCTTTCTCGGCTAGAGTGATAATTTTCAAATTTCGAAGGCGGTTTACTCCAACAGCCGTATCAATCAAATAAGGTAATTGTTTTCCACTTTACGAGGTGTAGATTTGCTTTGGTCATTTACGATAAAGTTATGAACAATAGGGCGAACCATCTGAGGCAGACTCTGAATTAGGTAGTTTTGTAGCTTTTGAATTAGATTCTCACCTCGGCGTCAAACCCGTATAAAGTTGCTTGCGAAAGAAGCTTTTATGCATGAGCAGGGCCCCCACTGTGTCCCAAGTGATTTCAAGTCTGCGGATGTTTGAGGTCATCTGCAACACGAGTTTCTTGCACGTGAGGTGTTTATTGGGGCTTATAATTCAAAACACTGTTGCACGAGTAATATGACACGCAAAAAATACTTCAAGGGTCCAATGCTATCGTGCAGTTTCATAAACCAAAATAAATAAAAGATAGGGGTTGCGCTTCAAGGTATATAGTTCCAATTTTTGAGTAAGCTGTTTTGACGCGGTAACATTTTGATCAGCTTTCAATTACTCGAGGGTGTCAAGAGCCTCACTGTGTACCTCGATTTAAGTAGAAAATTACGACTCAACAATTGGTATTGTTCAACGTCCATGGATCTTTGCCACTATAGGACAATAAGATTTTATGGTGTGCGAAGATTTTCAAAAATGTAGCTGGTGCACATGATCAAACAACAGTCGGGCAAACTTAGAAGATCAACACTACGACCGAGGTCGTTTAATCTGACCCTCCGAGCCGGCTTGACTTAAAACCATATGCAAGAACACACCCAACAAAGAGAGGGAGTCGGGGGTATGATTCCACCATCTGACCTCATCGCAAGTCTCATCGCACCCCTTTCGGGTAAACTCCGGAAAATCCTGACGCAATAGGCCAAGTGAGGGTCGGAATATTCTGGAATATCCCCATTCGAGTAAAATCCGGAACATACTTACATCATATCCTGTATCTTATTGAAAATCTTCGCAACGGTCTTGCTCTTCTCGCTTATATGCACTTCTGTAGACGCTGTCAATCGGAGTTAATCTCTTTTTAGGGAATCGGTTATTCAATTCCACCCTCTTACTAGTAGCAACAACAGACATCTGTGAATCGATTGATAATCAAGTCCTACACATAATGAAACGTAGCTAAGTATATAAGAGAGTTAGTTCCTCTAAGCCTAAACCCTTATCCTTTATCAATTATAACAAAATGGTTTACCCTGAGACATTCGAAGCTATCGGAGTTCAAGACTACGACGACTGGTTGAACCCAAAGACTTTCCAATACACTCCACAAGAGTTCAGAGATTACGACATTGACATCGAGATCGAGGCCTGTGGTATTTGTGGATCTGACATCCATGCTGCCTCTGGTAACTGGGGTCGTCCATACGCTCCAGTCGCTGTCGGTCACGAAATCGTCGGTAAGATTGTTAAGATCGGTCCAAACGCCAAGGAGGGCCTCAAGCTCGGTGACCGTGTCGGTGTCGGTGCTCAATGTGACTGTGACAACACCTGTATTGCCTGCGAGAGCGGTCTCCACAGTAACTGCAGAAACCAGGTCGGTACCTACTTCGGTACTTACAAGGACACTGGTATCAACACCATCGGTGGTAACGCTTCTCACATCAGATTGAACTCTCAATTCGCCTTCAAGATCCCAGAGTCTCTTCCATCTGAGTACGCCGCCCCACTTCTCTGTGGTGGTATCACCGGTTTCTCTCCTCTTCTCCAACACAAGGTTGGTAAGGGTACCAAGGTCGGTGTTGTCGGTATCGGTGGTATCGGACACATGACCATCCTTTTCGCCAAGGCTCTCGGTGCTGAGGTCACTGCCATCTCTAGATCTCACTCCAAGGAGGAGACCGCCATGAAGCTTGGTGCTGACCACTACGCTGCCACTGGTGACGATGACTTCGTTGAGAAGTTCGCTGACACCTTGGACCTTATCGTTAACACTGGTTCCTCTTTCAGTGGTAACTCCTTCGACGATATCTTGAAGTTGCTTAAGCCTCGTGGTAAGCTCGTCTTCATCACTGCTCCACCAGCTACTGAGCAAATCACTCTTTCTCCATTCACCTTGATTGCCAACAACACTTCCATCCAAGGTTCCATGATTGGTCCACCAGAGGAGATCCAATACATGCTTGATTTTGCTGCTGAGCACAACATCAGACCATGGGTCGAGACCATTGACATCTCTGAGGAGAACTTGGGTAAAGCATGGAAGAGAACCGAGGAGGGTGACGTCAGATTCAGATTCACTCTTACTGGTTACGACAAGTGCTTCAAGAAGTAAGGAATTTAATAACAGGGCGTATAGATTAATTTATAGACAAGATATATCATGATAACAATAAAATAATGTAGTGTCTTATTGATAATGGTTGCAAAATAAGCACAGTTGACTGGCATCGCATCGACATTCCCAAAGCGGAAATTTTGACATGACTATTTAGCGCATCTACATAGAATCAATTGTTAAACCTCGTATACTCTTTTCTTTCTAAAAAGACGAGTATGGTGATCTCTTTACACCGAACCCAAAGTCCATAATCAAAATTCAGTCGCCAGCAAACATGCCTTCGTCCGCACCAGCCACTTCCAATACAGAATATGCCAGAGTTAGACTTCTCAAGCCAGAAGACGCTCCAAAGGCAGCTTTGACTCTTTGTGACGCTTTCCGTGATGATCTCTTATCAGTTTATCTCACCAAACACCTTGCAAATGAGGCTGAAAAGGAGGAATTCAATAGGGTCATGTATGAGTGCTACTTGAGACAGCACATTGATAAAGGTCTCTGTGTCGGAGTCGGAGAATTTGCAGAAGGTTTCGAGACCGTTGCCATTTGGTCTGCCCCAGACTCATACGAGAGAGGTTTGGAGACTTTTGCTGACTACATGGAGTCAGGTTTTGATCAATTCTGGAGAATCGCTGGAAAAGAGGGGAGAGATAAAGTTTTCAAAGGTTTGATACCCTTGTTGGACGAAGTTTCCGAGAGAATCTTATCTAAAGACTCCAGATTGAAGGGTAAGGGCCTTTTTACTTTGGTCTACTTAGGATCTCTCGCCAGTGGAAGAGGTAAAGGTAATGTGAGAACTATGTTTGAGTTTATGTTCAAGAATCACATCGATGTGGAAGGTTCCGAGAACATTGCTTACTTGGAAAGCTCTGCGCCAAGCAACATTGCCATCTATAATAAGTTTGACTTCCATTTCTGTGAGAAAATCACTCTTGGAGATCCAAATGCCCCAAATGCAGTTGAGGGTGTGGACTATGCCCTGATGGGTATTATGATCCGTGGACCAAGAGGTCGCGATTGGACCGAGGAGGAGAACACCTTGAGCAGTGAAGCTTAATTTCTTTTCTCTTCTTTTTTTTTTTTAGTTGGAAAAAGAGCTCGATGGAGATCTTTTGGTGGGTATCATAGGACTTTGTATGATTAAAGAATATAGGACTCAGAACGATATGGGAATAGGAGGTAGGCTTGGGGACCTTAAAGGTTATAATGGGAAATGATACAAATTTGAAAGAAAATTCATGGACAATTTTGGTCTCCTCATCAGTTACCTTCAGTGATGTCTCATTTGAACCCTATGACTCGAAGAATGCCTTCGCGGAAGGTCTCCGAAAGTAATCAAGAGGTAAGGAACCCCACAAATTAAACTAATTTTTTTTAAGAGTCAATTGAAGATAAATATCTCGTGAACCTCATCTTGATGTCCAAATCATACTGCTACTCCTTCCTTCTCTGAATAATTGTCCCTGTTTGAGTACTTCACACTTTTTGCATTATCGCACTAGAAATGTAAAAACACTACGAACATGGTGACTCTCAAGGTGAACATAAATACCGTTAGAATTCAAATTTTTATTGCTGCTTCAAGCAACATTTTACTAATTGACATTTAAAACCAATAACATCACATTAACAATTCTCCTGGTTGCCTACATTTACCTGGTGGAGTCACTTTGCAAGGCTTATCTTTTAAATCGCAGTCATGTGCACCAGGTCAACGATGCAATAACCGAAGGTTTACAAGAGTTATTTTTCAGTTAAATTCACTCACAGTCTAATAATAGCATATAAGACCCTCGAAAGAAACTTAACTTTTTCCTTCGACTCAAAATACCCCAAAATCGAACAAGTGGTGTGTTTGTCAGGGTGCAGTTTCGGCGTCTCGGCATTTGACGGTGATTGTCCCATCCGGGTTCATACGCTCCCAGCACGTCACACCCAACACTTTTTCAACAAACATACAAAAAATTGATGGCATTTCATCCCTATATACTACCTTACAAAACTACCACGTACCCTTCAATCACCACTCTTAACTGTCAAACCTTAAAACAATAGTAGCGGCTATTTTAGGTCCTGCCCAAGGATTCCCGATCTCGCATTCCCTCGCTTCTAAGTGAATTTGACACAGCCAACGTCCTGTACGGCATTAGATAGGGATAAGGCCCTCTAGGATGCTTAGCAGTTTTAAGGAGACGGCACCCTGAAATTTGTTCTCAACCACTGAATACCAATGACTTCTTCCAAGGGTTCATTATTCTGGATTTCGGTGCTGGTAAACCTAATTCTAGCCGCATTGCTAGTAGGTGGATCTTTCTTCAGTAAGAGAAGATTAGCACCAGTCCAATTCGTCAATTCTGAGCAAATTCATCATGAATATCCAATAGATATATATAATGCCACCGCCGTTTTCAACACGGTTCAAGGTGCACTCAAACAAAAAGATGCTAACATCATTCCTGTTGGTGTATCGTTCATTCCAGCTTATCTTCCACCAAACACACTTATGTTTCACTCCACAGGCCAATCTGAATTACCTACACTGTTTGAGTGGATTGCCATGGACAGCGAGTTCAGCTACAACTTCGCTCGTTTCAGCAGAGGCAAGAGACGTGAATGGCATCATCACATCGAAGGTGATGATGAGCTGGTGAGCAAAAGAGACGATCAGATCGTCTTTTCGGGTCCACCACCAAAGGGACCACCACGTAAGGGTCCTCCAGGAGGGGGAAAGGGTGGACCAGGTGGCCCAGGTGGTCCAGGCGGTCCAGGCGGTCCTCCACCTCCAAATCGTAACGGAAGACGTCCAAGTTACATGTATGCCTTGAGAAACCCAAAGCCTCTTGACAAGCTCATTTATTTGGATGGAGCATCTGCTGCAAAGACTGAGACTGGTGAAATGGACCAGCAATTGATTCTCAGTCAACAAAAAGACCCAGAAAAGTACGTCAATGAGTACAAGGCTGCGCAAAAGATCTGTGAATGGGGTAAATCTTTTGGTCTCCAAGGTATCGTCAGATCAGAGATTGGTTTTGAGATCATCTTGTGCAGCTTCCCTGATAGTGTAGAGCTTGTTTCGAACATTACTTTACATAATGTCACCGAATTGGGTAACCTTCCATTTGAACCACCAACGGCTGAAACAGAGTTGGAAAAGAAGCGTATGAACTTGGTTGACCATTGGGAATCTATGAGTGGACTTGAATGGCTTAGAGCAGGTGACAGAATTAACAATGGAGAGCCAAGAATTCTTCTTGATTTGGCTGGAATGGTCACACCTTTGAACAAGACGTTTATTGATGCTGATCCTTACAAGAGAAGAATCAACAACATCTCTCAAGAGGTTAAGGACGTCATTTTGGAGCTGATCGAAAAATACTTCCAAGAGCCTGTCAATCCTTATGCTAAAACGAACTGGCAGGCGGTTACTGGTTTCATTGTTGATAAGTTCAGTCCACTTCTTCTTACCATCAACAACACCCTTACAGTTTTCGACTATGAAGTGGCTCAATCCGATTCTTTGGAGTTGCCAATTGAACATGCTATCATGGGTGTCACCGAGACATTATTCAACTTTATGAGAAGATACTATGATGACACTTTAAAGACCTGGGAGGAGAAGAGAGACAATTTCTTCAAGACCGCTATGTCTGACTTTGTCTACCATAATTTCGAGTTGGAGACCGAGCTGGAGGTGTTGATTTACTCTTCAATCCACAAGGTCACCTCTGAGATTTTGAACTTGTTGTTTGATCTTTACTTCTCATCTCAAAAGATGATTCCTGACTTCTACGTTGAGCCAACAAAGAAGAACTACGAGGAGCACAAGGAGGAGCTTTTGAAACAGAGAAAGGCGTTGATTTCACTTCTCAGACAATTTTCGTGGCCTCTGTTTTCCAAGTGCTCAACTGCTTGTGGCTGGGACGAAGTCTGTTATGTTCCAACATGGGGTCCAAGTCCTATGGGTTGGAACGATCACAAGTACTTCGACTACGATGGTGAGAGGTACCGTATTCCAAACGATCTTACATGTGTGAAGTTGGAAACCATTATCAATAGTTAGAACCGTCAAAAGAAATAAAAGAACTGAAATGCCACCATGTATAAAGAGAGTAAATTGTCACCATCAACCTAACGACACCTTGTAAGATTTATCAGCAACAAAAAGCTCCCAATCGTTTTTAAATCCAAAAATGCCGGACTTTTGCTTCTTTTTTGGCTTTGTCGTAGCTTGTTCAGACTGGGCAAAGTCCCTGTTCTTCCAAATTGTAACAACGAGGTCTCTTACCAAGGAAACGTTACCCAAACTTCGAAGTTCAATGGCATTGAGCATTTCAAGTACCAAATACCTCAAATCTTCTGATAGAGTGGTCTCAACAGAAATTTCAGAACTGAATATGAAGAGAGACCATAGAACTGTTGAAGACCATTTGAACTTATTCTGAATAAGGACAAACTCAAGGATTCGAAGACCCTTGAGCACAAGCAGCTGAATTATACGATCCTCTGGTACATGATCAAGTAAACAACATTCATGATAAATTACAGTAGCAAGTCGTTTCGCCTCACATGCAAACAAGTAACATATCACTTCAATGTTGTCATCAGCATCAAGTAACGTCAAACCAAGAGGCACAAAACTGGACATTTCCATCTCAAGTTGCTCTTCAAGGTCCATACAAAACCCAGAAAGCTTCAATGATTCGAGTCTCGCAGAAAATTCTTGACATAATTGGAGGTACCTTCTTTCAGAGATATTGGCAGATTGACGATCTAACGACAAGTCTGTGATGTCTGCAATGACCTGAATCAAGTTTTTATCACATCCAGTCCATGAGACACAAGCAGTTTGTGATTCTATGAGGTTGAAATGAGCCTTGTTACTTCTTGGAACCATGAGATTATTCTTTCTTTTCAGACACGCTGTTCTGCCCATCGTATCTTGGAAATGAAAGAGCTCCAAGGCAAATCTCAACAATGACGACTCTGTATCTGTTTGAGGCTGAATGAATGCATCAGATGAGAAGAGTTGCTCGGAGCTACTCAAGATATTGTTCCAATTTGCGTTGCAATCATCTGCTAATTCATATAGCATGAGAAACAGTAGGAAAAGCAAATGTTCTGTGGTATATTCTTGATTTCCCGAATCACCTTGTGAGCTTGTTGCCTTACGAAGCTCCTTTAGAGCTTCCTTCTTGAATTCTCGAGACTTAGCGATCCAATCATAAGAGCTATAGTCCAATTTCGATAGGTACATTGCGCCCAATGCCAACATCATATTGAATAAGTGCGTTTTGTGTTGGGAATATTGCACCAAATGGTTAATTTCGAGGCCCAGCTCGATCTTAATGACCGTGTTCTCGAGTCGTAGTGTTGAGTCTCTTGATATGGAACCCACAGGATTGAATAACGGCGAAATATAGTCCAAATAGTAATTTAGTGCCAAAAGCGTGTCACCAGAGTCAGGTGTAACTATAGGATAACCAAGCAATGAAGAATTGAAGGGAGATCTGGTGATCAATGAGGGTCTTGAATGTCCCCATGTATAATTGATGAAATTGACAGCTTGTCTATTCTTTATGCGGAGAAATTTAGCATTTCTGACATCTGAAGTCAACTTCCTAGAGTTGATACCCAGAGAACCTTTCTTGCCCTTCTTAGACCACACTCCTTCCCTTCCGAAACTGACACCTTTCCTCTCATAGTCGTCTTGAAAACTGACTGAGACTTTGTACATGCAATTGATCTTTTTGGCCAGACATCTTGAGCAGGATGGTCTTAATTCGTCACATTTCAGATGCCGAAGCTTACAAGCCTCACATCCGCCTCTAGATCGGCGATGGTTGCCGCTTTGTGGGGACAGTCTTGTTGAGTCAATGGTGGACCCAGTAGTCCATATTTCCTCGGGAGTTGAGCTACCCAGACTTAGAAAAATGTCTCTGAGGGCCAACTCAATATCAAAAGAGCGATCTGAACTCATCACAGATGACTCATGTGTCTTAGAGTTGTAGGTTTGGTGACGTAGATAGACAGATAGTTCTTCCGATCACGTGGATCACCATACCTTATCGTTAGACAGAGGGAAGGTCGTTCCGACGGGTACTTAATGAGTCGATTTTCGCAGTTTGAACTCATATTCCTGGGCTGAGACTAAGTATGATTAAGTCATTGGCTCGATTTGTTTGAGTCAGTTATTAAGTTGACAATGAGGGTTGGCACAAGTTTCGAGTTTATCACCTATTTAGGTGCAACTGTAGCAAAAGAGATCAGATAGCAAAAGAGAAGTAAGAGAATAGCAAATTCGATAGCATTGGAAACCCTGAAATTGACTTTAACAAGAATGTCCATAGCTATTTTTCAAAGATTAACAATTCTAAGCTGGTGTTGTTAGTTGGTCAATGATTTGACCAGTCTCATCATATTACGCTCTCATATTAACATACTTCTCAATTAAAAACTCTCGAGCGCTCTCATAAGCAGCTCTCTCGATGCGAGTTAATGCTTCATAGTATCAGAAGTTTCATAAGACTAGACCCCGTTGGCATTGTTCATATAAGTTTGCCCTGCTGAACGCACTTCCCAGCTTGCTGAGATCACGTCAGCTTTAGGAATCGTGGCATTAGTCTTGAAGCTGCATCTCATCTATGCATTCAATGTATAACAGCATTCCAGATTAGTTCTATTCTCTGTCAATCTATAGGAGGGTTTGCTTGTCGCCTCTCTTCTTCTATCACGAATTCCACACAGACACAATGCGATTATACTCCTCCGTTTCTTCCCGAGTAAATTGAATAAGCTCACCACCATCATCACTTGAAGCACAGTAGTAAATTCCACCACAACCTCTCGAATAGTCCTTGTTAAAATTAGCCTTGATCTTCTTCTTACTATCACCATTAAGACTCCCTATCGATGCTGGCAAAATGCACTCATTAATGGAAATACCGCTCGAGTAAAGCACCTTAAGTCTTTGCATCGAGTTTCCTGACTTGCGCCGAAGTCCTGAATACTTTATGTAATCAGCGATCCAAGTATTTCTCTTACATTGGAGCAATGCACCATTGGTCCATAAAAGCTTCTTATCTGCACTTAAGTGGCCAAGCTGAGCGGAACAAATCTTGTGTCCGTCTTCAAGAGTTCCAATAGCGGCAGCAGCATGCTCATTAAAGTGGAAATTCGAGTTTCCACTGATAAGTTGGCCCAACCAGAACAAGTCCTTGTCTCCGTACATAATACGGCCAGAATGGAACCAGTATTGCAACGATAACGATATTAGAAGGCCCAGGAAGTGTGTGCTTCTGTCCATGACCACCACTCCACTTTCCATGACGTGTTTGGCGTTGTAATTGAAAAAATTATTGTTGAGTTTCTCTTCATCGACTCCAGGGCCTAAATCGGTCGCTTTTTTCGGTATCATACTCGAAAAAAAGTCAATTTGGTTCTGTGGAAGCACCGTAGAAAGCTCTCTATCTCTGAAGAAAAAAGCACCAGTGTTTTTGTAGCCTTCAAAGTCAAAAAACTGTGAAGGTTTGACAAAAGGCACAGCATCAGCATCTAAAAGAATCATCTCCTTAAACGTCGTGAAAAGTGCAGCAAACCACTTGTTATTGTATCCCTTGAAAATGGACTGATATCCACGAGTCATAGCTGGTCTAATCGAGATAAACTCTATATTCTGTCCTGGCTCAGCAGCATGCTGTAAAGCCTCGATAGACTCCTTAGTTAAGTCTCCTTCATGGATAAATTGAATAGGCAACTCATTTTCTAAATAATTGAGTACTTTTAAGAGACGTGTAGCGTAATTAATGTCCCAATTACTCACTCCAACGACGATACCTCTTCCAGACAGTGCATCTAAGTAATTTCTCCAGAAAGACTTCTGTTTCCAGTCTATGTTTGCCCAGTCATGGTATTCTGACGTATGGGGCAATTTCCCCGAGAACATGGGCTGTAATTCATGATATTTCACCACACTTGATGGATCTAGGCCATTATGGACAAAGCACTCACAATACACCCTTAAATGGTCCACATGGTTTTTAATTTGCTTCGAGAGCAAGTATCTAGACGTTGTAGCCTTTGAACTTGTGGTTTTCTTCAATGTTTCGAAGTAACCATTACATTTTTCCGACAAAGCACTGTCTTTATCATAGAGTCCCGTATCATGAGCGATCTGCTCCAATTGCTGGAACAGAACGCTCTGGAGAGACGTGTTTGGCCATAGAATGAATGCAAAGCACAGGAAAACGACCACAAGCAGTACAACAACACGTCCTTTTGACTTCATTGGTGGTTTTAGTGGTTAAACTTGGGGTACTGGCCGTAGACGGTATATGGGTGTAAAAACTGCAGGTGGAGATGTTAAAGTGGTCTGGGGTAGGGTGGTGATGAATTTGTATCGAATGAAAGGGAATCCAAAGGATTGTTTGTTGTTTTGGGTGAGTTGGAGGAGGTGTTTGTGGTACTAAGAGGTGGTTAAGTGAGACAATAGGCGAGGAAGGAAAAGGTGGGGAGATTCACGAAAAAAAAAAAAAAAATTGAATAAACAATTCCAAGGAGAGAAGAACGGGGTCAAGTAATTGACGAAAGTATTTTAGAAAATTTTTTACTTACGTTTTTTTGGTGTGTTTATGGTGTGTCTTGGTTTTGGCCTTGAAGGTCCATACTTATAGTGGTTAAGTGAGTATGGTCTCCCACTGCCATGGTCGAGATGGAACATGAAGAACAGAATTGTACAACAAAAATACCAAATTTCCGAAAGCAAAGACAAAAATAGTAAATGAGGCTTCTTTATCTTTAAATTCTTTTGCAAAAACTTACCCATATCTCTCAGGTCTTCCTCAGGTCTCTCCCACTTCTCTCTCACTGCGCTTTACCCCATATATTCTTCACCTGGGCCTCGTAAATGAAAACCAAACAATATTATCGTCATGGTTTCGAGCCATAGATTAAACAGAAACTCATGAAAATCTATAAATAACGCCAAATCCTAACTTTAATGACCGTACTCTAAAAGCTACATTACCTCATAGAACCGCCTCCACACCATTGCTGATCGAACCATATTCTGGGGAATTCACAGGCCAAGGCTCAGAAGTTTATAAAATATCAAGATCACATATAAAGTCCCGAAGCAAGGTGACGACACTATTGATTTAAAGCCTATTTTTTGAGGTTCGAGAATCTGGTCACGAATCACATTCTTCAGCCTGTGAAGGGTTCCATCGGGCAAACGCATGCTACTGAACTTATCTACATCAATTTGAGAAGCTTCGTCTTTGTGTTTGCTTCGATACTTGTGGATATGTCTATGCCCCCACCTGCCCCCACTTGACCCCCCACACTCTGTTCACATCCCATAGCCTCCTCTGGAACACTCACAACAGCAACAAAAGTCACTAGTTGATTGTCCTCGCACACTACAGCAAGTCGCTGCCTTCACTAGCCACAAGCCGTTAAATCTGACACAGCCATTGAGTTTATCACTAGTTCGCACAGGGCACACAACCACGATAGCAAACCCATCTCCAATGACTTACATCATAGCAAGAGATGGAAATACATAAGAAACTCTTCTTTTCAACCATTTATTAATCCCTATCAATGACTGCCAAAAAGCAAAAACTCGAGCAATTACCGAAATTCGCCAGTAATTTCTACCCTAAAGAAATCTCCACTAAGCTCGCAGCCACTAAATATGCCAACGACAGCAACAAACCATACAACATTCTCGAACAAACCATCGACGACACCAAGTCCAAACGAGACGCTATCAAGCCCTCCGGCGCAGTGGCTCATTGGTTTGTCAGAGATTTCAGACTTTTGGACAATCTGGGATTGAGCTTGGCTAACCTGTTAGCACTGAAGAATAGCTTGCCAATGGTGACATTTTGGGTGAAATGTGCCGAATTGGATGATGCCCATAGTGATAGTCAGTTCAAGAGATACTACCGTTCGCTCAGTTTGCAACAACTTGAGAAGAAACTCACGAAATTGAACATTCCATTGGTCACTCTTCATGCTGAGAAGAGGAAGGACATTGTGCCCACAATTTCCAAATTTATGGGTGATTACGACATTTCCCACTTATATTCGAACCTTGAGTACGAGGTAGATGAGTTGAGATTGGCTACTTCCGTCTTGAAGACCTTGCTTGACGAAGGTAAGTCCTTCGTGCCTTGTCACGATAGTTGTGTGGTGAAACCAGGAGAACTCAAGACCAAATCGAAAGGAACTCAATTCGCAGTGTTCACACCATGGTACAGAGTGTGGGTGGACTATGTTAACGACATGTACTTGAAGAAAAAGACATTTGTCTATGCTACTCCTAAGAAGCTTGAGAACAAGATCTCTGACTTGAAGGAGAAGCCTGACTACGATATTGGCAAGGTCGATGAAAAGAGATTCAAAAAATATTACAAGCAAATCGGTGAAGATGGTGCCAGAGAGGCTCTTGATGACTACATCAACTCAGAAAGCATTAAAGAGTACGACGAGTCAAGAGACGCACTTGACCAAGATACAGTGTCCCATCTCAGTATCCACATATCTTCAGGAACAATCTCAACTAGAACTATTGTCCAAGAGCTTTCCAAGGCTAAGAAGCTTTCAAGACCAGACCTGGCTGAGACTTCAGGTATCAGTGAATGGGTGAGACAAGTCTCTTGGAGAGACTTCTATAAGCACGTTATGTGTAACTGGCCATACATTTGTATGTTCAAGCCTTTCCACTTGGAGCTTTCTGACCTTGAATGGGAGTACAACAAGGAACATTTCCTTCTGTGGACTGAAGGTAAGACAGGTTTCCCAATCGTTGACGCTTGTATGAGATGTTTGAACGAAATGGGCTACTTGAACAACCGTGGAAGACTTATTGTGGCCAGTTTCCTCTCGAAGGATTTACTTATTGACTGGAGATACGGAGAACAGTACTTCATGCAACAATTGGTTGATGGAGACTTTGCTTCTAACAATGGTGGCTGGGGTTTTGCTGCCAGTACCGGAGTTGATCCACAGCCTTACTTCCGTATCTTCAACCCTGCAACTCAATCTGAGAGATTTGATCCTAATGGTGATTTCATCAGAAAATGGGTTCCTGAACTTAAGGACTTCACTGGAAAGGCTGTTCACGATCCATGGAACAAGGGAGATGTTGATGAGGTTGAAGCATCTGGATACCCTAAGCCAATTGTGGCTCATAAAGAGGCAAGAGAGAGAGCCTTGGAGAGGTATAAGGCTGCCCTGGAGGCAGGCAGAGCGATGCTTGGAAAATAAAACGACTTAGATGTAATTTTTAGAAACGAGCAATGAAAATTTGTACCAATAAGTAATGAAATAAACTAGAAACTTTTATAAATGAACCAATAATATTGGTAATGATCAATTATTAACTTTTGTAACTTTTGGAAGAATCAAACGAGGAAGCAAACGTATTATCAGATGTGGCTTTGCACCAAAGAATCAAACGACTCTATAAAGTTTGAATCTTTGGAAACAATATTTTTAGGGTTCTTGCAATCATAAAGAAGCGACTGATTTTTCAAATCAAACCTCAAATATTCGAGCTTGTCGAATATAGCCCTAAAGCCCAGAGAGAAATTGAGATATTGCTGTGTTTTGTTCTCTTCGATCTTGCTCGTGAAAGAGCTTGGGCAATTGAAGTAGTCTTGTGAAATAAGACAATTAGTGTTGTAAAGGGCATAGATGAGGGTATCGTTGCATGAAGAGCATGCCATTTTTGAAGTTGTGCAAGCCAGATCAGTAACGCCAAGTTGCAAGATTCTTAAGTCTTTTAGAGGCGAAAGAACTTCAGGAATTTGGGAGATTTGAGCAAATGTCAATGGAAGTTTAAGAACCTTCAACTTGTGGAGCTTCGATAAGCCCAAAACGGACTTGAGTCGGTAACTATTGTTCTTTTTGGGACAAATGGAGACCGATGTTTCTACAACATCACAGCATAAATTAAGGTACTCCAATGTCTCAGAATGCAGCTGTAAAGAGTCCACCAAAGGTGCCAAGTTGATCCCGTCATTGCTTTTGAATACCTTGATATGGACTCCAAGCTGCTTCAATGACAGTAACTTCGACAATGTCTTAAATGTAGTCGAGTTGTAACACAACTCATTAGAAAGATTAAGGTTCAACAGTTGGATCCCAGTGAGTTCAGGTGCAAGAACATCAAGAAATAACTCAGATGGCGGCGTACGTCTTCTAATTGTGATACCATTAGCAAACAGACTTGGACTGAATAACGACTCTCCACAGTTATCTAGACACAAGTCACGTAACGATGGAATGTGAACATTTTCAATGAGTAAACGTGCATCTTCGGCACAGAGAGTGATATCTCTCAAAGTTAACGCCGTAAGGTGAAGTTTTGACATCGAATCGTTGAAAAATTGGGAAAGGTAGGCGGCATTGTCGCAATATGGAAGTGATTCCACTGCAGTGGCCAAAGCACTCTTGCAACAGTTGGAAACACGAGAAGTGAATAGGAGTTTGTTATTAGATGGTTTCTTCGCCAAAGTAAGCGATGTCAACTTTGGGAAATTAGCGATATCGATGGGTTGGAGTGCTCGTTCCGAGCCAAGATTGGAAAGGTCCAAATGACGAAGGTACATGAAGGCAGAGTTGGGCAAATGACGTCCCACAAACTGGAAATTGCCACAGAGACTCACCAAGTACTCTAGATGAGGAAGTAGACCCACAATCAGCGCGTCTAAAGGTTTATGGACCGCGTACCAGTTCAACACTTGCAAGTTGACCAATAGAGGGAACACCACGTCCAAATAACGTGCTAATTCAAGCTCTGGCATATCAGGAAACTCGTCTGCCACGATAAAATGACGAATGTAGCGTCCATAGTCGGGATTTTCAATCAAATTCCGGAAGAGTCGCTTGGTAGCGTATAATGATCTGACCACAGTGGCTTCACTTGGGAAATGGCGATCTGAAAACCACATATGGCGGGATTTTCCACCCGACACGTCCTCAAACAGTCTTCGGGACGAATCAATGACAATAACTTCATATAATTTTGGATGTGCAACGGTATAAAAGTGACTATTGACAAGTGAAAAGTTCACCAAGGCACTTTGGGGAAGCCACTGGCAGAGATGGCCTAAAACATCGGATGGAAGATCCAGAAACATGATTTGAGCATGTAGGGCAAGAAAGTCAGGAAAACGGCAGGATTTCTATATATGGATCATGGCGGTGAGTAAATCAGGTTGGGCATGTTATTGGGTGCAAAATCGGCGCCATGAATCCGGGGTTCGGCCCAGGTAGCGTTAGTCACGTGACATGAGAAAGATGTGGGTTTCAACAAATACAAGGGGTTTGAGAGCTTAAGAGAGAAAATCGTATGGATAGTACTTTAAAAGAGGGCTCAAGCTAACGAGTAGTATAAATCCCCACCCCGATATCTCTTATCTTTACCCATATCTCGTACCCTTTGTCTGCTGAACGTGGCATACACCGGTCTCCAACCCTATGCAGTACACCGGTTATGTAGAGCAGGAGTTCCCCAAAAAAGCGTTGGGCGACTAAAAAAGTGGAATTTGATGAAAAAGGGAAGCTGTGTGAACAATGGTGTGGCTATTCCTTCTCCTTTGTTCCTTTTCCTCGGCTTGCGGGCATTCTTTGTACGAGTATGTGGACCTTTTTGGTCTAGGCTGGGCAGTGCGCTAAGTATCAACCATTACGTATTTGAAAGTGGATGCAGTGGGTGAAATCCACAGTTTTCCAATTGAGGAAATCAAGGAAACGAGCTTAGCTAAAAAATTGGCAGTTTTACTAGGCATTTTAACTATTTTCTACCGATGCATGTCTCTAGAATGACACCATATCAATGTAAAGAACCTTCTCTCGCAAAGCTTCGTAAATTTACTCATCAGCGCTGATCCAGAAGGCTGTAAGAAGGCGTGGGAGGGGTTCTTTGTGTTTAGATAAGGATAAGGATTATGATAAGGGGCTTTGAAACATCATTGCTTCACTAGAGCAATCGCAAAATTGGAGAAGAACTAGATCGACGTCTAAAAGGCACTATTTTTTCGGGCAAGAACAAAGTGTCGATCATTCAATGTCTACATATCGATTCCACAGAATTATTTCACGGAAATACCGGAAATACCACCTTAAATCCCTTTGGAGTAGCTGGGAGCGAAAACCACGTGGATCTGAGGTTTGTAGCTTAGTGTTTTCTTGGTTCCTGGATAGGCAATTACGTCAATGGCACCCCCAAGATCTCACAGATCTGGACCATAGCAAGGCATTGTTCTCCTTTCGGGAATTCCGACAAATTGGGCATTTCCGTGGGTTCTAAAATGAGCTTGTGCTGGTTGCGGCTGTAGCCTTTGTTTAAGGTATAGACCACCCACTTCTTTATTTTCGGCGTGTTGCCGTTCTTCGCTGACATCATGTGTGGCCATCTTAAAACTGTGCATGCATCAGATCAGCACTTCGCCATTTAGTCCATCGGTTGACATGACAAATGCAAGCAAGTTCATGTAATTCTTGACAAAATCTCTCATGTAAGGCACCTCCGCTTAATCCGCTCACTTGTTCGCTCCGTGAACTACCCATATATTCATGCCAGACTAATTCCTTGGCTTCAGCCCACTTCCCTCGGCTATACTAGTATACATGAGGTCTTAGTGCGGATTATGTCAGCCGGCGGCGACGTCAGTTGAGCCTATCATCCCCACAAAGCTTAACTTGGTAAATGACGATCCGGCAGCGCCTACTGTTTCTCCAGAAATTTCTCTTCCCCTAAATTCACATAACCGTTGCAATCCGTCAGCACCGTTCATGCTGAACGTCAGCGGCAGCTGCATGGCTCATGCAGGAGTCCGGAGATCTGGGTTCGCGCACAAGACCGGTTCCCCAAGCTACCGCAGCCGCTCACAGACGAGTATACGGTATCCGAGGAAAGCCGACGAAGGTCAGTCGTCTCCAGTAACCTCCTCCACAAATGACGGGCGTGCCATTCATTGTACTGGAGGCAACCTTCACTCACAGCATGTCCCACAGTTTGACGGGCATCAGGCCGGCACATAGACCCAGGCCATGATCCAGTGCCCACAATACCGCACATCATCGACATTGTAGCTATCGATGACGCCGAACAAGTAATCTATCGTAGCAATTGCTCTCCCCGCCACAGCAGGCCACCTCCCCTCATGTATAATTAAAAAATATCGTATAGAAATGACGAAAAACCCGTACACCAACCCGTACCAACGGCTGCAGCGGCGGCGGCCCGTTCGCTCAACCCATCTTCCCACTGGAAACCCATCCCGGGCGTGCGCGCACCAACGAAAAAGAAATGGTCGATCCTGACAATTTCAACCCTCTTACAGGCTTCCTAGTTACGATCACATCAACTTCTTCTAAGAAGCTTCCCCTGGTTAGCCATTTGAAAAGTATCGCTCCTATTCAGGTACTGTTGCCGGCTGCATTCACCAATTTGCCAATTCTCACCGTTTTTGTGTCGTTGGTAATTCCCCCAGTTTGTCCTGCCATACCATAAATTTGGCCTCCGCCTTGGTCCTTCCACTTTTGCCACCACAACACGCAACTCCTGGCCCAATTCCAACCTGCGGTTTCCTAAGTGCCCCTCATTTCGGTCGGCCCTACTAAATTTCAACAAAAACTGCCGTTTCCCATTTCGCCCCTGATTATCGTACAACAAATCGCAAGCACCCAATACTCACCTGTATAGTCCCGCCATGTTTAACACTAGTATGTTTGATAACGGGTCCACCCAGGACACATCAGCCACCGATGGGTTCCTCAATGTTCCCCAGCCGATTGACATCACATACCAACGACAGCCGTCCATCTTCAATAATCAGCGGTTTCGTAGGGAGTCTATAGCGCACTCCCAGGGGATGGGGGGTGTTTCATGGGGTTCAGTCACCATTGGGCTGTGGCTCAAGGACGAGGTGATGATACACGGAGGGCAGAATAATCAGCATGGCCACAACAACCTTATAAACCCCAGAAGGGGGTCGTTTCGCCTCCAGGGTGTTACTCCTCAGCATAGCCAGGCGCCCATTCTGATGTCGCCACCAAATACGACCAGTTACCTCCCCAAATTGGAGGCGGACTATTGTAAGGACTACTCGTGCTGCGGCCAGCTCCTTCCGACTTTGCACGATTTGCTAAGGCATTACGAGGAGGCCCACATCACGAACCTGCCTCCGCACGAGCCTAATGCCCATTTGCTCAACTCCCACCGCAACCGCAACAACATCAACAACATCCATAACGTCATGGAGACCGTCTCCACCAACGACGTCTTCCTCAACAACCACCACCACACGCAAGCGGCCCCACAGGGCACTTTGCACCTCCCACCTACTCACTTCAACCTTCAACAGCAAACGATAAACCAGGGCCAGCTTGGTCACACTATGCTGCCTAGTCTGACAATCAACCAGCCCGAGTCCACATTGCATCATAATCCTAGCCAGGGGGTTGCCCCACAGTTAGCTCACCCTCAACAGGCTAACAATGCTAGACGGGCCAATGGCGACCAGAACATGGACGAAGGCGATAGCATGTACATTGACGATCCTGCCCGTCACTTGTACGTTATG
Source organism: [Candida] citri (assembly GCA_030571295.1). Classification (NCBI taxonomy): domain Eukaryota; kingdom Fungi; phylum Ascomycota; class Pichiomycetes; order Serinales; family Metschnikowiaceae; species [Candida] citri. The sequence goes on along the minus strand of JAJLXN010000004.1, from coordinate 1,111,848 downwards.
GAGAACGAGGAGTACAAGCCATTCAAGTGTCCTGTCATTGGCTGTGAGAAGACGTACAAGAACCAGAACGGTTTGAAGTACCACAGGTTGCATGGTCACCAGAACCAAACACTCAAGGAGAACGACGACGGAACGTTTTCGATCATCGATCCTGAGTCAAACACTCCTTATCTCGATGGTGCTGGTATGGAGAAGGATAAACCGTACAGATGTGAAATTTGTGGTAAGCGTTACAAGAACTTGAACGGTTTGAAATATCATAGAGGACACACCACGCATTGAAGAAGCTGATTCCCCCGTTTTTTGTCATATTCGCATCTTCTCCAAGAATTTGCAAGCTTGACGAGCAAACCGGGGTCTTCTCCTGATTTGCATACTACCAACTCATCGAACACAGCATGAAGCAAGGGACAGGTGGTGGACAATTGTCTACAATTTTTTTTTTGTTCTCTTTAATTCGCCAGCACTCGGCTGGGTTTACACTTTGGTTACTTTTTTTGGGGATCCTTGCATCACTGAATGTGGCAGATGTGCCAGTTCGTTCATAGATATAGATGAACTACTCAATCATGCATAGTAGCCATTTAGCAACTACTTACTTCTTCTTACCAAAACCCACCATGAAGATACCCTTCCTCCCTGGCAGGAGCCTTATAACCTTGCCATTGTTCTTTACGAGGCAGGCCCTCTACACTGGTATCCTTTTCACGGCGGTTTTCGTGGTGTTGCTCCCGGTATCGATCGTTACATACTTCAACTTCTATAGGATGCTTATCCCCACAGAACGGGTCAGTATTCCCGTGAAATTCCAAGGGGACACTTCCAATGCATTGAACCTTGCCACATTGTTGGATCCGCAGGCGGTTTCCTCGTTTTTGAAGCAAAATAGCGAACTTAACTTCCTGGTTAGGCTCAATCTCCATGGCATCTGTAACTACGAGAAATCGTTCTATATGCTTGACTATACGTTTCAGTTCCCTAACAATGTCACTTATAACGACCGTATGATGACCAATTGTGACCTGAGATACCTCTATGTGTCCAAAAATAACTGGGTTCCATACAACTTGAGGTACTGGGTACCTCCGATTTTTGTGGACATTTTCAAGCTTGTGGAGATGGATTGGGTCATTTTATACATGACAGGAGCTGAATTGACCGAAGCATTAAAAGGCGGGAAGAGTTTATTCCAATTCCACGGTAAATTACCCCTCCATATCGATTCTCGTGAAACGACAATAGACTTTGTCATCGAATGGGACGGAATTCGCTACTACATGGTCAATTACTATACAGTGAGTTTTATTATTGGAGCTGGCGGGTTCTGGCTCTTTAGTTCGTGGATTTGCATGTTGAGTAGCTTAATCTTTCTGAATATGTTCATGCCCGAGGAAGAGCTTCAGATCTCGGCAAATAAGAGGCAGAAAACGGTTAAGAACGAAGTGACAGTGAAGAAAGAACAATAAGGGGTGGCGGAACGAGCCAAAAAGGGGTCAAATCTGGCCGAAAAGAGCCATTGAACCATAGTGAATGAACAAGGCAATAATAAGGGCCATAGTACTATGACAAGGATCGTAGCACCATATCATAACACCATATCATAAAACCATAAAGACCATAACACCACAAAGACCATTACACCATTGCACTTTGTTCTCGTTTATACATGACAACATTCACCTTGAACCACAAAATGTGCAACACTGACCACACTACATCTGAATACTGAATACTGAAAAAATGCAATTAATAAACGGTTACGCTGCGTTAAGCAACTTAACCTCTGTAAAGCTATCGATGGACAAGAAAGGAATAATGCGTTTGAAATAGTCTGCCTCGTTGATCTCGGTGATGGTCCCGCCCGAGGAGACATCACTAGTAGGGAAATAGTTGGCTTGGTCGGCTTCGACCTTGTTGAATAAGTACGACTCAAACTCCTTGACGATGTTGTTCCACTCATTCAATGCTTTGCCAATAGCCATCAAGTCTCTTGGTGTCTGGATGCTCGAAGCAAAACGCTTACTGAATGCCTCCAAATCCTTGACATCTGACTCCGATAAGATCTCATCGTCAAGCAAGTACTCTTCGCTTGAGATGTAGAACTTATTGTAAATGTCGGAGTTAAGGAAGATCGACACTGATGGCATCTTTGGCGTCTTTGGCATGGTAGTATATGACATGTTAGCAACGTTTTTGGTGTAGAAACGGTTACCGGATCTCTCCATATTGGCCTTCTGCATCATCATGTAGTTTTCTCCAGCACTTTCGTGGTCGACGATTATGTCAAATTTGAAAATAGGACGAACAATCTCTGGAGGAACCTTAAACAATTCAGGAGGCTGAGCATTGGAGTTGGACGAATCTGAGTAAGACGATGAAGATGAACTACCGAAATAGTCAGACATACTGGATGAGTCCAGGTCAGATGTCACACTGGAATCAGCAGATCCATCGTTGTATGATGTTGGAGATGATTGGAAGGACATCAAACTTGGACTCGATGACCGTGACCTCATAGATGGTGTTGTTGATAACGAGGTCATGGACTTGGAGTTACGGCCAATCTTCAATAAAGAATTCTGGTCATTACCCAAGATTCTAGCAGGAGGAACCATGCCAAATGCATTTTGATCGTTGACGTCATCAGTAGACAACATCTTAAAGAAACGACTGAGCGAATTGATAAGCGAATGATTTCTTGGGATCTTTGGAGGTGCCTGAGCCATGTTAAGCGATGTAGCGCTGAGTTGCAGAACTGGCGAGCTTGGCAATGATGTACAAGTGTAGATGGCCTCGTCGAAGATCTCGTATGGGTGAGTTTTCCGTAAATCACTCGTTTTCGCCATCGAGGTGACGGCGGTAAGTGTCATTAAGTCATCAGCATATGCAAACTTGGGGTTGATTGGTAGGATGGTGAATTTCCTGTTGACGACAGGATGGTCGGGGCTAAAGTTCAAATTAGCCAATGAAGCGTCCACTTTCTCCGAGGAGAGGATCGTACAGATGGTCTCGAAGATGATATCAAGCTTATTTTGAGCCCTCTTGGTTGTTTTAAGGGCAACAGAACTCTCATAGTTGTTGACACCAATAATACGCCAAACAAGAAGTCTGGAGTAGTAGGCCCTAACTATAGGATTCCAGTATGTGAAGTACGTCAGCCATACCTCGCTGGAAGTCAACCAATCTGAGAAGTTCAGCTTGTAACTTTCGTTAGTATCAAGTAACCAACCTTCGAGGAAAGACTCATTCTGTGGGTACTCATATCTGGTGAGATACGTAGGAATCTTATCCCAAACGTTGAATAAGAATGCAAAGCTTCGAAGCATCGTCTGTATATGGTGAGTCTTGGTCAACAACAAGTAGTTGCAGCCCAACCAAAACTCCCAGTCTATGTTGCTTGTGTCCAAGACATGATTAGAGTACTCGTAGACGAGATTCAACAAAAGACCGTTCTTGTTGAAGTCGTAAATGCTGATCGTTTTTGCTATGCTGATCAACAAATCGTCCACGATCCGGATTAGGTGGTTTGCAAATGACACCGACGAGTAGTTGATGTCTCTGATCGTCTTGAAGAGTTTGATGATGCTGGTATAGTTGCCGTCGTGCTGTTTAAAAGAGAGTGTTGTCGGGAGTGGAGCAGTGTCATCGGGAGCAATAGGCTTGCCAGTCTTTTTAGGAGCTGGTTGGCCAGATTTACCGCCTTGCACGGAGTTCTGCTTGCACATATTGATCAGAATCCGAGTAATCGACACCAGGAAGATCTGAAACATGTGACTTGTGATGATATGGAAGCCTGGGAACGTAGAGGTGGGCAACTCGCCACCAGAAGCGATTAGTAAGTTCACGATAGAAATGTAATGCCGGAAAAAAGAATTGAAAATGTCACTGTCGCTGCTTGACCAGCGACGAACCCAAGTTCCGCCTGGATCTCGGATACCAGCCACCGGATGCTTTGGAGGAGGTATGGAGTTTATTACGGGACGTTTGCACTTGTCGAGAGCCACCTGGCCTCTGTAGTCGACCAAATGGGAAAGATGCTTCGGGAAGAGCGCTTTGGCCCTATTTAAGTCTGCTGACAGCACTTTGCACCTCTCGAGCATGTACGTATCGACCAAGCTCTGTTTCACGTTCAAAAGGAAGAGCAAAGCGTTGCACACGTTGGGGAGATGGAAAAATGCATAAGCGAAGATCTTTCCGACGAATGCCGAGATGGAAATAGGCACCAACTTCATCAGCTGGAGCTTATTGATGCAGTAGTCGAGCGTATCGGTCAAACACAGCGTGAAGACCTGATAAGCGTCGTCGTCGGCATCGGCCCACTCTTTACGGGCCACTATGCGAGAAACACACTCCAAGTAGGCACTTCTATCGGTGGAAGACACCTGCAGCGGCATCGACGACGCTGCTATGAGCAGCAGCAAGAGCAGGCGCCACCACAGACCCAAAACGGTGGTGGAAAGCGACACAAAGCTCAAGTATATCTTGGACTTGGACAGAAACACCACGTCTAAAGGTGGCAGCAGCCGAAGGAAGGGTAAGAGCAGCGTCCGGAGCATATTTGTCTTAACCACACTGTTGTGCTTGGAGTTAAACTTCGTCAAAGCCAACTCAAGCCGTTTGAGCTGTCTGAGCATCAGTTTTATGACACGATCTTGGGCATCTTCAGGAGAGACCTCTTTCGAAGAGAGAGACGCCGAAACGGACGCCAGCGAGATCGTCCCCTGGCTCATCCGCACGGATTTGCGGCGGGAGATAGGAGCCATGAGTTTGGCCATAATGTGACTATGATTTTAAATAAACATCAACGAGCGGAGGGAGCAGAAGCTAGCGAAGCACGCAATGGGGAATGGTGGGATGAGGACGGCGAGACGACACAATAACACGGGTAAAACGCAGGGAGACGTGGGTAAAACGGGTGAAATTAGCGAGATGGAGGTAAATAGCGAGTATGTGACAAACTATCGACTGGCAATATATGCTAGATGAAGGGTGGGAAGAACGAGTGGCAGGTTTAGCAATGTTATACGTCTCTGTCCACCAGGTGCCTGAATTACCCTGCGCCTTAACAGTGTACTCCGTGCATAGCGGATCTGCAGTTTTGGCATGAGTGAGGGAGGAGAGAAGGGAGGACGAATGGGGGCGGTTACAGAGAGTTAGGCAGGGGAGCATAATCAAAGGTTTACGCAAGGGTACGTATGCTGCACCGGCAATGCTGGCGTCTTTTTTCCCGTGGTTTTGGCAGTGAGAATCTCACTCAGATAACTGAAAGATAAACTCAGTATTACGTATTGCGAGCCCCGCCCAGCGCACAAGTGGGTTGCGCAGTTTCGCTGTGGAACTCTGAGGTGTCCAGCTACACAATAGAACCTCACAAAAAGCAACTGCCCTCTTCTTCTCCGACATTGTGTGGCCCAGATGGGTCCAGTTTGCTCTGGAAATGGCTCGTTTGCCTTGCGCTCCCCCATTTTTCACTTTACCTTGTGCTCTGTATCTATCGTGCCAGCATGCTACAAACCTTATTTTCCCGCGAAAGTAAGCGGCGAAGCATAACTGGCTTCAACCCGCGCGAAAGCCCTCCGGATCTGTCAAGGTGGCATGGAACGTGCGGGCCCGATTAGGGATGTGTCTGAGATTGGGAGTCGTCATAGTACGTTAATTAAGTTTGAGAGGTTTTTTTACGGGGGATTTTTCACGGTGAGTTACGATTTTTGTGGTTTTGCTGATTGGTTGTGTTGGTTTTTTGTCGTCTGTTGGTTTTTGACTTTTTTGATGTTTTTGTTTTTTGTCGTTTCTCGGTTCGGCTGCTTTTACTTATCGGGTCTTTTTTCTTAGTCATTTTTTGTATGCTACTTATCCTCTTGGCTTCCTACTCCTGCCCTGCCTGGAGCTTCGCAATCGTCTCCCTCTGCTCTGCACGCACTTGCTCTGACTCTTGCAACTTCGTTCTTAAGCCATCAATAACGCTTCTGAAATTGTCTAACAACTTGTCGTTGACTCCAGCGGCCTTTTCGGCGATATCGCCGTTCTTTTCAGCCGGCTTTTCCTCCTCTCGGCCCATATCGTCCTTACCGGCTTCAGCCTTGTCGAGGTCCTGCACGATCTTCTTGACTAGGCTTGGGTTTTCTTGCCGTGCTGCTGTCAAGTCGTCAGAATTGGCATCTTTTGTAGATTTTTCCGATTCGGCAGCCTCGACTCTCTCCTTCAAGCTCGAAATTTCAGCGTTTTTCTTGCTTTCCTCGCTGTTTTTCTCCTCCTCAAGCTTCTCGTAAGATGCCTTTAAGCTTTGGAGCTCTTGCATCGTGGCTTCGAACTTTTCTGTAGCGGTGTTAACCTCAAGGTTTGCGGCTTCGAGTTGTTGTGTTATTGTCTCAAGTTTTGCTGCTGAAGCCTCGTCATGTTTCACTTGGTTTGCTTTGACTTCGGCGTTTTCGCTGGTCAAATCTGCCAACTTCTGCTCGAGCTGCTTTTTGGCGTTTTCAGCCTCCGAGAGCTCCTGCTTGACCGCATCGAGGGTTAACTCCGCTTCATCTTTCTTGCTCTTTGACTCGGACAATTCGGCTTCCAAGGCATTAAGCTCAGCGTCAAACTGAGAGGCCTTCTCTTCGAATTGAGAGGTGGTTTCCTTGGAGGCATTGAGCTGCTCTTCCGAGTCAGAAAGCTGCTTCTTCAACTCATCGTTAGAAGCCGTTAACTCCGAGATCTGTTTCTCTAATTGATCGGCCTTTTCAGTAGAGGAAGTGACTTCTCTGGTGGAAACTTCGTGCTTTTCTTGAAGTTCAGAGATTTGCTTCTCTAATTGTTCGATTTTCTCCGAGGAACCGGCGATTTCCTTCTTCAATTGCTCATCCTTGGCGTTGAAGTCGGAAATCTCCTTAGAAAACTTCTCGTTTTGCTCTTGCAACTCAGAAATGGTCTTCTTCAATTGTTCTTTCTCTTCGTGGAATTCCGAGATTTGCTTCTCGAACTCCGCATTCTTCTCTTGAACATCTGAAGCCTCCTTCTTCAATTGCTCCTCCTTCTCTTGGAACTCAGAAACCTGGACCTTCAATTGAGCGACATTCTCCAAGAACTCAGCAACTTGCTTCTCCAAACCATTGTTCTTTTCTTGGAGCTCCTTTTCGTTTTGCTTGGCCTTCTCTTGAGCGTCAAAGATGTCCTTTTCAAGCACCTCCTTTTGCTCCTTCAATTGAGCAATCTCCTTCTTCAACTCCTCAGATTCCTCTTGGGCCTTTAAGCCATCCTTCTTCAATTGTTCGTTGGCCTCCTCCAACTCAGAAACCTTCAGTTGAACACCCTCAAGCTCAGATAAGCTCTTCTCTTGTTGAGTGGCCTTCTCCTCATACTCAGTGACCTTCTTCTCCAATGCAATGTTTTTCTCTTCGAGTTGTTGCTCCAATTGAGTGATCTTGGACTCCAACTCACCAACCTTGGTCTCCAAAGTGGCCTTAGCGCTTGAAATTTCAGAGTTGTTCTCCTTCAAAGCGACCAACTCTTCGCTCAAACCCTCCAATTCACTCAATTTCAAGGTCTTCTCCTCCAACTCGGTGATCTTCAGCTTGGAGGTCTCTTCAGCTGCTTGCAACTCTTGTGTCTTGGTCTCAAGTTGCTCCTGCAAGTCCTTCAATTGAACCTCAACTTCCTCGACCTTTTGCTTGCCTTCAGCAATTTCAGAAGCCTTGGAAGCAATCTCTCCTTCGAGAAGAGTCAATTTCTCCTTCTCTTGAGTAGCCTCGGCGGCCTTAGATGCGACTTCTTGCTCAAGTTCAGTGACCTTCTCCTTCAACTCATCGTTCTCCTTCTTAGCGTCACAGAGCTCGGACTTGGTAGAGTCAACAACGCTTTGAAGCTCATTGGCCTCAGCGAGGTTTTGCCTCAATTTCTCCAACTCTTCGTCTTGCAACTTCTTCTCTTCTTTAAGACTTTCAATCTCCTTCAAGTCCTCAGCAGCAGCTCTATCTTCGTTGGCCAAGTCCTCGGTAAGAGTCTCGACCTCCTTCTCCAACTCAGAAATCTTAGATTCAGCCTCTTGGAGGTCGCTCTTCAACTTAGTGTTGTCATTTTGCAACTCTTCGATGTTAGACTCAAGGGACTTGATTTCTCCGGTCAATTGAGTGCTTTGCTTCTCAGATTGCTCAGATTGCTCGGCAAACTTCTTGTTGAGCTCCTCAGCAAGAGTCTCAGCGGCTTTCACGGCCTCTTTCATGCTGTTGATCTCAATATCCTTCTCAGCAACAACCTTCATGATCTCGTTGTTAAGCTTGAAGGTGTATTGCTTTTCAGCTTCAGTAGACGATTCCAACGATCTCAGGAGCTCAGTTTGGACCTTCTCGGCGGATGCCTTGGCCTCAGAAACCTCCTTAGTCAAGGATTCCTTCTCTTTTTCAAGCTGTTCGATCTTAGAAGAGAAATCGGATGATCTCGAGTCCAAAACTTGGAACTTCTCCTTGAAACTCACCAACTCGGTATCCTTAGCATTGAGCTTTCTAACGGCCTCCTCAATCTTCTTCTTCAACTCCTCTGAGCCGTGATCTCTCGCCTTGATGTCCTTTTCAAGACCTGCGATTTTCTCGTTCAGAGCAAGCGCTAAAAGACGCCTTTCTTCGTCCTTATTTGAGAGGAAATAGTAGAATAGGGCAGCGACGGGCCACCCTATGATAGCCGCAGTGAAAGTCAACCCCATTGGGAACGTCTGGCTGTAGAAGATGGAAATTTGGGAACATTCGTATACCTCGCCTGTACACACTTATATAGTGTCGGCTAGACGGTAGACAGTGGGCGTTTTCTCGGCAAGAATTGGAGAAAATGGGATTTTTTTTCCATCAGGGGGGAGGTTCATGGGTACGTTCTAAAAATATGAATTTCCAATTTTTCTACGTGTTTGGAAGATGTATTTTACTGGGTGCCTGTGAAGGGGTGTGCTTAACTATGGAGATGAGCTGAGGGGGTGTAGAGAAAGTCGGTTAGAAGAGGTAAAGTGAGTGAAAAAATGACATATTCACGTTATTTGAGATCCGTTTATAGGGGTAAGAGCGATTTTTCTCCGAAAAAGGAGAATACTGGATGATCTGATTACTACCTCATCTCATGTCGTGTTCAATGTGACATAGGCATTGATTTCGTGGGATTGAGATGGAGAGTGTGTGATCTGAGTGTAATTCTGAGGTACTGGGCTCAATTGAAGTGCCTCAATGTTTAAAAACGCCACTTTTCCACCACATTCTCTGAGTTTCTATGGCCCTTTTCGATGTGACATATGTCCTCAGTAATGTGCTACGTTTGACCTGAGCAAAGCCACTATTTTTCCTTTGTCTCTCTCTCAGTTGCCTCAAAATGTGCTCTCAAGTCTACAAACCAATTTCGTGGCAATTTGAAAGCGCACTGCTGTCAATCTCGAATATGTCAAAAATGTGTCAAAACCCACATATACTCGCAATCAAGAGCCCATGTAATTTGTACACAAACGCTTGTGAAATTTGAGGAATTTAAGAAACCAGGCTTGGATTTCTTTCCAGAAAATAATAATTATTTTTTCGTCAAAAAATTCACATTCAAAACCTTTTTTCTTGGGGGTCTTCAATGTTCACGATCTATGACAAGATACCTCAAGATTTCCACCCAAATCACAAGAAATTTTCACCAAAATCACTCTCACTAAACTAACTACCCCCGCCTCAACCCAAATCCCCCTCAACATCCCCCAAATCATAACTCCCCCAACCAAAACAATAACAAAGATCAATCTAATATATCCTATTGTACCTGTATGCAACCCCACATATACGAACATTTAATGTCTCGCACCCACCAATTTCACATACCTGCACCCGTACACCACCCACAATTCACCCACAAATCGCTCACACTACTTATCACCACTTTCTGTGTGCACCACTGCTTCCACTTAACTACTACTCTTCTTCTGAAAATGGATATTACTCCCTCACTGAGCCATCAGAGCCGGTCTCGGTCTCGTTCGAGAACGAGAAACTCCACTGCCAATTCTCGCTCGACTTCTTCCACCAGAAGACCCTCGTTCAGTGGAGTTAGGTCGTTATCGTCCGCTTCCTTGAACCGGTTGATTATTACCCCAACAGCCATTGATGCTTCCAACGAGAAGACGATTCCAAGCGCAAATGCCGTTTTGGATAACACCTTGCCCTTTGATTTCTTCAAACAGGAACTTGTGGCGCTCATCAAGGCACTTCGAATCAGCAAGTGGCACAAGCGTCAATTGATTGCTGAGAACATGGTGGTTTCGAGAATCTCGGGAGCTCTTACCAATTGCATTTACAAGATCGAGTATAAGGACGAGTCTTTGGGCACTTCGCCACCGGCATTGCTCTTGCGTGTGTATGGTAAGAATGTGGACTCTTTAATTGACCGTGACTCCGAGCTCAAGATCCTCACCAAGCTCTCTGCAAAGAGAATTGGTCCTAAATTGTTGGGTATTTTCACCAATGGCCGTTTTGAGCAGTTTTTGGAAGGTTTTATCACCATGGGCAAGGATGAGCTCAGAAACCCAGTCATTTCGCAAATGGTGGGCCGCAGAATGAAGGATTTGCACTGTAAAATCGATTTGGATGACGCTGACAAGGAGCTTGAGTTCCCAGTTGCCTGGATCCAGATTTTGAAGTGGCTCAATCTCTTTGAAACTCAGATTTTGCCAACATACCCTAACGAGAAGGCCATTGAGGACGTCATTTTGATGCCTTGGGCCTCTTTCAGACAATTGGTGTTTAAGTACAAGGACTGGCTCTTCTCAAAGTACGACCAAAGCAAATTTTCTGAAAATTACCGTTTCTGCCATAACGATACCCAGTACGGTAACTTGCTCATGAAGAACACTTTCCTGCCTGACGAAGTTCTCAAGGAAGCGAAGTCTTTGTCTCAACCTGTGCCTATTACTTCCAGAAAGTACGATAATAACTTGGCAGTCATTGATTTCGAGTACTCTGGAGCCAATTTCCCCGCCTACGACATCGCTGACCACTTCTCTGAATGGATGTCTGACTACCACGACGAAGAGAAGCCATATTTCATTCATGGCGAGAATTATCCTTCTCAGGCCGAGCAATTGAACTTGCTCAAGTCCTACATTGAGTACGACTTCCAATTCTCGTCCTCTAACTTGAAGACACAGAGAACACCAAGCAAGGACGCGGATTTGCAGACTTTGAACGAATTCGAAGTGATGAAATTGTGCAATGAAGTGATTTTCTGGCGTGCATCGGTCCAAATCTTCTGGATGATCTGGGGATTGATCCAGAATGGTCCTTTGACTCCTAAAGACCCTGTTGATAGTCTCGGCTCGAAGCTGGAAGAGAAGGGTGTCAACAGTACATATAACATCACCACCGGTTTGGATGCTGTCACTTTGGAGAAGGTCGAAGAGGAGGAGGCAATCACCTCGAGCGATGACGACTTCGATTACTTGAAGTACACACAACAGAAGGCTGCCCTTGTGGTTGGAGACATGATCTCTTTTGGTCTTTTGAGCATTTCTGACGTTGACGGCCAATACCACAATATCATTAAATTTTTAGATACCCAGACGTTTGATATCTAAGTGTGATGATCCAATCAGATATCTGTGAAGATACAATCAGATATCTAGGTGGGAGAATCCAATCACCGAGATTGAACAAGCTGGCGCCAGATCACAGTGATGACTAAACGAGAAATGCCATTTCCGTCCACTGTGATCTTCTAATGGAAATTTTCGGTTCAAATTTGTCCTCAACGACAAAGACATTGAGCAGGACTCTAGATACATAGAAAGGGATCACTCAATTGAGGCTAGAATGGCATTACTCAATTGAGGCTCAGCATCCATGATCAGTATCTTAATGACTGAAATTTCAGGTTCGGTTCAACAAAACCTGATCAAGACTTTCGTTTTGGAAATAAAAGGAAAAGAAAAACAGCAGGATAATCATAGAGGAAAATTAAAGAAAAATATCTCTCAAAAAGTGGCTTGAATCAGATCATTCCATCAAAATTTACATTCGATTTCTGCCCTCTTTCAGCGTGCGACCAGATCAGTAGACCTACCGAGGTCTCTTAACGCCGAAAAACACCATCACCATCGACAAACCCGGAACGTTGAGTGATCAGCTCCGAATAAATCATAAAATTGACTGTCTCGATCATCTCATCTGAAAAAATCATTTTACCCATTTATCGGAGGAAAAAATCGAAACCGCCCATTATCACCAGCCTCCATTGCCCTACTCCACAGTAGTGCACATGCCTCTCAACACCAACAAGATTAGACTACTTCTTCTTCTGTAATGCTCTCGTACAGAACAGTGGGCTATAACGGCTATGCCACGAGGTATTCGCCGTTCTTTGACAATAAACTTGCTGTTGCTACTGCCGCCAATTACGGTCTTGTGGGCAATGGTAAGCTCTTCATTTTAGCAATCGACGGCAATGGCCAGATCCGTCCAGAAATCGAGTGGGAGACTCAAGATGGACTCTTTGACGTTGCATGGAGTGAAGTTCATGAGAACCAGCTTGTTACGTGTTCAGGTGACGGTTCTGTCAAGATCTTTGACATGAAAGTTCCCCAATTTCCAGTGATGAACTTCAAAGAACATACGAGAGAAGTTTTCTCGGTCAACTGGAACCTCGTCGACAAAGTCAACTTTGTGACATCGTCATGGGACGGAACCATCAAGGTGTGGAGTCCAAACCGTCAAACATCAATGATTACTTTGAGTCCCGAGGTCGACTATACGACGAAGACATCACCAGTGGCCAACACTGCCAAACCACCGATTTCCCATAAACAACCCCAGGGCAACTTCAGTACCGCTCAGTGCATTTACAACGCGTCATTCTCGCCACATTCTCCATCGACAATTATCAGTTGTACTGGAGCTTCACATTTGCATATTTGGGACATTCGTGCACCAAAACCACTTCAGTTGGACTTTGTCGCTCACGGTGGACTAGAAGCTTTGTCCTGTGACTGGAACAAATACAAGTCTTCTATCGTTGCTTCGGCAGGTACTGATAAGGCTGTCAGAGTATGGGACTTGAGAATGATCACTAAGATCGATTCGCCTAATCTGCATCTGCCTATGCCAGCATACCATATTAGAGGTCCTACGCCGCTTAATGAGCTTCTAGGACACGAGTTCGCCGTCAGAAAGGTGGTTTGGTCGCCTCACGATGGTCAAGAGCTTCTAAGCACCTCTTACGATATGACTGCAAGAGTCTGGTCAGACCAGTCTAATGAAAGAGCCAGATTCTTGGGTAATGGAGCTAGCGGATGCAAGGGTGCAATGAGAAGACACAGAGAGTTTGTCATTGGTTGTGATTATAGTCTTTGGGGTGAGCCAGGTTGGGCTGCCACCACCGGATGGGACGAGATGGTGTATGTGTGGGACACCAAGCGGATTTAAGGCCAAAGACTGTTCCAAGAGATGAGATGATTTTATTGAGATCAAATGATCAAGATAATTCGATTGAGATAGAGTTTCTTCATCAGAAATGAGTGAGGGTCAAGCCACATAATTCCAGAATCAAGATGCTGAGGATCTGGACCAGCAAGCCTGGTAAAAAGACATAGTAAGATATTCAAAGCATGAAACTCAACGAAAATGAACAGATTACCAGTAGAAATATTCACTCTGACATCAATCCAGAGGGATCGACGGGAGTATTCGAATTGATCGGTCAATCGGCCGATCAAGATAAGCAAGTGATTAAAATAAGCTTTCTTCCATTGGAGATCTCCTTGCCCGTTGACCCATCTAACTCATCTAACTCATACATTTAAAAGTCTCGGCGATGGAGTCTTGCATGGCTCCCCTCATCGAAGTAGCACAATGCAAGACGATTTGCGTGAGATCAGCCGACAATAGTTGACTGGTTGTTGATAGCAAAATGACAGTTTTTCACACGCACATATCACAATGATCCCTGATACTCAATTCCAAACTCGGTAATGTCAATCCAGATAACGATTACCGATCAGCCACAATGGATTTGCTTTACGAAAGTTCCTGACGTGGTGACCGAAAGTGTCTTGCGTCAGGCATCTATCGACCATGCATCACTTGTATGAGCCAATGCAGTCGTGCCTGCATGCCACCTCAATCTCATTACCCCGATAGGAAAATCCTCGCCGAAACATGTTTTCGCAATCGCCGAATCAGGTAATGTAATAAAGACACTGCGTTTGTGTTTACGATTTTACGCAATGGGGCATAACAGTATGAGTTAGATTGACTTGCTGCATCTTCCACTTATATATGGAAATGCCCCACATGCTCGCTTGCTTTTGTTAACACATCCGTCCGTCCCAGATCATCTTCCCAGATCATCTTCATCATGGATCTGAACTTCGTCATCCTCTCATTGGAGTACTCGTACTTGATCACTTCTTTAGTGGCCATGTACGAGTCCAACACCGGACTTTGGGTCGATCAAAGAGAGTGCTCCCAAACTCTCATCCCATACACCATATTCAGCAAACACAGCCCACAATCTGTCAGAGTTCTCGACAACATGGCTGGCTTAAGAGACACAGTAATGAAACTAAATCACAATGGCATTGGCGAAGAGAATCACATCAAGCTCATCGAGCCTCAGCTCACCAACAAGCTCATCACCATCAGTATCAATGGTAATGAGACCTTCATCAACAATTCCAGAACAGAGATCCTAAAATCATACCAACATGTTGGGTTCAAGAAGCTTCCTCTCACTAACGCTGAGCTTGATCTGATTGACTCCGAGTTTATCCAGAAAGTCGAGACAATTGCCAAGAGACGTAATGTCGAAATCATGATTAACAATGTCGAAACTGACTTCAGTGGTCCAGCAAAGCCAAGCGCCAATGCTTTCGTCTACATTGCAGGTTTCGTTGACAACTTGACCTTCGCTGAAACCGAGGTGAGAATCTTAATTGATAGCATGCTCAATGGATGCATGGTTGAGAAAATCAACATCCCATTGTCTCTCATTCCAAGTTTAGGAGGTACCAAATTGTCTAACTTTTCCGAAATTGCAAGCCAGCTGAACGTCAACTTGTACTTGCCATGTCTCATTCCACACTCATTTAACTCCAATATCCTCGAAGACAATGGCAATGTTTCCATTTGGTTAACATCCAAGAGAATCTCTGAGATCGTTCTTACAAAAACAATTATAGCTGACTTGTTAGCTTCGGTGGATCCGAGGGTTAGCGCCAACTGTAAGCTTTTTATCCAGGAAGTTGACCTTCCAAAGGATAAGCTTGATTTGATCTCTCTCTATCATCAAAAGGATATTCTTAACATTATGTTCAAGCACGGCACATTTGTCCAGATTCCAAGCCTCGGTGAGGCAAGAAACAATAAGATCATTGTTCAAGGACAATCTGAGGAACTTGTCAATGAGACTGCAATGGAGATCAGCGCATTGAGTTGCCAATTCTATTCTTTGGACATGAAATTCCTGAAAGGTCCAGTGTCCGCTGATTTTGAGTACTACTTGATCAACCTCATCAACCTCAAGAAGACTTGTGTGCTCACATACAACAAGAATGGTATGAACATTGTTGGTGGAAAGGCAGAGATCAAGATTTTGCTTGATGAATTGGTTTCCGATTTGCAAAGCAGCATGTACTTCACTAAGCTCGTCAACGAGAGTCAAACCAAGTTCCAAATGGTTCTTGGAATGGAACTTAGTAACGAACAAAGAGACTTCATCAGCGGAAAGAAAAACGGAAAGATCATCAAGATCTTGAACCAATTGGGCCATATCCCAACAATCAAGTTCAAGGCATTGAACAACTACAATTTCATCATTAACACTGGTATCCGTATTGGTTCAGGTATCAAGAACCAACAAATTCTTACCGTCTTTGACTTGCTTGTGAAGGCTGTGAACCTTCTTGAATTGGAATTGCCAGCAGAAATGAAGTTCAATATTCCTGAAGTCTTCCACAAGAGCATTATTGGTAACGGTGGATCGATCATTCAATCCATTATGAAGAAGTACAATGTCTTCATCAAGTTTTCTAGCAACAACCACAATGGAAAGCAGAAGAAACTCGAAGACAACAAAGAGAAGGAGAAGATGTTGTACAAGTTCAAGCGTAACAACAATGTCTTGATCAAGTGTCCAATGAAGAACCTGAAGAACATCCTCTTTGTCAAATACGAGATTGATCAATTGGTTTCACAATGTTGCCAGAACAAGTGTCCACAACTGAATGGTGTTTCTGCCGTTTACGACACCATCGGGTTCAAATTGTTGAAGAGTCACTACTTGCTCCTCATCAGAAAGTGGAAGAACGACCTTTCCTTCATCAACGACTTGGAAGCAGAGCACAACACATTCATTGATTTCCCAACCTCTTTACAAGCTTTTAATGGAAGCGCCAGTATCGATGTGCCCATCAAGGGAAGCGAAGTCAAGGCCAAACAATGTGCACAAATCTTAGCTGCTCAACTTCCAAAGTCCTACGAATTCCAAATCACCTTCTGTCCTGGAAAGTTTGACGAAATGATCAGCGAAGCCAACCAAGAGTTCAGAGAAAAAATCATCATACCCTTCAGACTTCTCATGGGCATTGAGCTTGTGACCAGTCTGGTTAGCCCACAAGGTTCAACACCTCATCATCAAGTCATTATGAGTTCCTACAATGATGCCAACCTCCAAAGAGCTGTTGGCGAATTGACCACCTACCTCCGTGAGAAACGGTTCTTGATCCTCGACAAGCAAGAGTTGACATTTGAGCCAATCATCAAAGCAACTCCAGATGTGAGATCGATCTTCAACTCGCCAGTGAAGAACTATGCATCCCCTGCAAGATCACCTGCCAGGTCACCAACTCGTGCCCCACAAAACAATGCATTGAGGACAATCACCAACCAGGCCGGAAAATCGCCAAAAAAAGGTCTCCCGGCTATCGTGCCATTCCCGGCCCTTCCGATGCCAAACCTTGGCTGGTAACCACCTTTTACGAAGTATAGAGAAATGAAATTAAAATGAGTACCCCTAGCAATAGACGCCACCTAGATCAGCAATCCATGCACCTTCAGTAGCTCAGCCTTTCCCTTGCATGTCGCCGCATTGAGCTTAATATTGTTTGGGCATCATGGCATATAGCAGTTATTGCAAATTGGGCCGCCCAACAAACGGTCTGCGCAAGATACAGACCCAAGAATAGACTGCCGGATATACGCCATAACAGCAAGATCCCGCCTTTACGAGTTGGTCCAAGGTTTTATAGGAGTTTAAAGAGCAATATCACCCCATTCCGGGCCCAAATCATCAAGTTGCTCTTTTTCGAAATGAAATTACCGCCCCAGATCGGCGTAGAGCACCAACAAATCTGGGGTCGTGTGCGTTATATCCGAGGTTTAGCCAAGCTTAAGTAGTGCATTTAGGGCCCCAATATCCTCCACACATCGTAGAAATAGCAGACATCTTAGGCGAATTTCTTCTTGGAAACCTCATTCTCCATGTCTTTCGCATTCGGTTTGCCAGATCCATCCGTGTGGGCCCTCCCCACGGGAAACAGCCCAGTCCCACCTTCGCCATTTGACTGCAAATGGTTGACCAAGGTCTTTGATGCCTCGATGAAGGTGTCAACTCCATTGACAATTGCTATAGTCTACTTCTCATTGGTTCACTATGTCAACCCGATCGTCATGAGAAGACAATTAGCCAAGGCAAATGTCTCTGAAAAAGATGCTGAGAAGTTGAGTGCCAAAGAACAGAAGCGCTTGAAGCCTGCCCCATACAAAGTGGCAACTTACGGTTGGTTCAAGGTGCTTGTTCTCTTGCACAATGTCTTCCTCTGCGTTTACTCTGTGTGGACCTTCTTTGGAATGTTGTCCAGTTTCGGTCGTTACATTCTCAAGATGCAACTCAAGACTAACTCCGACTCCACTTTGCTGAACTTCATTTACGCCGTCTGCGATTTGGAGGAAGGTATTTTCCAACAAAACGCTGAGGATCACAACTTGACCATCTTCGGCTGGTGGTTTTACATCTCCAAGTTTTACGAGGTCATCGACACCATCATCATCTTGTTGAAGGGTAGACCATCCAGTCTTTTGCAAAGTTACCACCACGCCGGTGCCATGATGTGCATGTGGTCCGGAATCAGATACCAAAGTCCACCAATCTGGATTTTCGTTGTGTTCAACTCTTTTATCCACTCCTTGATGTACTTTTACTTCAGTTTGGCCTGTTTGAAGATCAGAGTGCCAGTCATCGTCAAGAGAGTTTTGACCACCATGCAAATCTCCCAATTCGTCATTGGTGGATCTCTTGCTATTTTCCACGTTTTTGTCTGGTACGTTGACTTGTCCAGCAACACTGCCTCTGGATGTATCTCCACCTCTGACCAGGCCTTGCCATTGATCATCAACGTTGCATACTTGACACCATTGACTGCCTTGTTTGCTGCTTTCTATATTGAAAGTTACATCAAGAGAAAGACCGCTTAAGACATTGGCCCTTAGACATAAATAGATTGACCATCTAGCCATTGGTCATAAAACTCCACATATTCCAAAAGATATGACATAGATATGAATGAACAAACACTGAAAAAAGATTGAAAATAGATCGACAAAACACTGACAAGAAGAAAATCCATGAAGTAAGGAAAATTGAGTATTAGTTATAGGAAAACGGAAAGTAACGGAAGAAGAAGGAATCCCGTCTTGGCCGGGGATTCTATGTATATGGAGGAGTGTGTTTCAATATGACGAACGAGCTCTATTCCAGACCCCTTTGCGAGACCCTGCCAAATATGAGACATTCTGTAAGACATGCATTTTCATTGTACACACCCATACACAGCAAAAAAAAAAAGTATAAATAGGCGTCGATTCGCCTCACTCATTTTGCGGCATTTCCACAATTTTTAAGGTGGGCGGGCGTCCTCCTTTTATAGTTAATTTGTGTTTTTGCAGCCAGGTGCGTCTTCGTGTGGTATGGGGATCGTGGTGTGTCGCGCGACATGACGTAGCTCGCGCCTGGTAGTCCTGGCTTGGCCTCCCCATAACAAAGATTCCTTAAATGGAACGTAAGACACACCACTT
This sequence comes from [Candida] citri, assembly GCA_030571295.1. Taxonomy (NCBI): domain Eukaryota; kingdom Fungi; phylum Ascomycota; class Pichiomycetes; order Serinales; family Metschnikowiaceae; species [Candida] citri. The sequence continues at coordinate 1,092,793 of JAJLXN010000004.1, read as the reverse complement.
CTTTCTCAAATTTGAATTTACTATTTTGCCGTGATGGCTTATCAACAACAACAACCGGGTCTCGGCCTAAATTCGGCCATCGGATCCGTCGAGCAATCTCACTTCTCTACTATTGCTCTGAGCGATAAAGGCGGAGTTACTCAGCTCGGATCGATAGACAAGACTTACGAAAAGCCAGCAGGCGAACATCTGTCTGGAGAAAGCCTCTCCGATGATGAATTCAATGATCCAATTGGGTTTACACCTCGAGGCAACAAGTATGAGAGCCAAAATAGCAACGAGAGCACTAGCGCGACCAACGACGACGATAACGACGATGACTTTGCAGATTGGGACGCCATAAGCGATTCAGAAAACGCTAGGCTTCGGCGTGATCTGTCGACGAACACTCATATGGACAATTTTGGTAATTCCTATGAACATGTCGACTTTGATGCAAAGCGTTATACTGGAAAACTACGATTCAAGGGCCAGAAACTCGTTTACTTCACATCTGCCTTCGTTTCGCTTTTCGTTTCTTTATTTGGATACGAACAAGGTGTTTGTTCGGGTATCCTTACATTCGTTACGTTCAATCTGTACTTCCATAAGCCCACAGCAGCCGAAATTGGTGTGGTGATCTCGATTTTGGAGATTGGTGCCATGATATCGTCGCTCTTGGTGTCCAAGATCTCTGATGTTATGGGTAGAAAGAGAACAATCTTACTAGGAACAGTCATTTTCATGGTTGGAGGTAGTCTTCAATCTTTTGCACCCAATTTATGGATTTTCGGTGTTGGTAGAGTATTCAGTGGTTTCGGAGTCGGTATTCTTTCCACTATGGTTCCTCTGTATCAATGTGAAATCTCCCCTAGTGAAGAAAGAGGTAAATTGGTCTGTGGAGAATTCACTGGTAACATCACAGGTTACTTCCTCAGTGTTTGGATGGATTACTTCTGCTATTTCATCCAAAACATTGGAGATGCACGCGAAAACCCACATCTGTTTGCTGCAAACTTATCGTGGAGATTGCCCTTATTTATTCAAGTCATTCTCGCGTTAATTCTTTTCGTGGGTGGATTCTTCATTGTGGAGAGTCCAAGATGGCTTCTCGATGTAGACGATGACCAGCGAGGATTCCATGTGTTGTGTCTTCTTTATGATGATGATCCAGCAAAGGATAAAGCTGAAAAGGAATTCTTCATGATCAAGAACAGTATCTTGGAAGAACGTGTTAAGACACCTAAACACGAACGGACGTGGCGCCATATGTTCCGCAACTACAGATTGAGAGTCTTCATTGCATGTTCGGCGCTAGCATTTGCCCAATTCAACGGTATCAATATCATCTCATACTATGCACCAATGGTTTTCGAGGCAGCAGGTTTCAACAATTCCAACGCACTCTTAATGACAGGAGTGAACGCCACAGTTTACCTCTTCAGTACTATACCACCATGGTTTTTGGCAGATCGCTGGGGAAGAAAGCCTATTTTAATTAGTGGTGGACTTTCCATGGGTGTATGCTTAGGGCTTATAGCTCTCATTATGTGGCTCGATGTCCCATCCACACCAATGTTTGTGGCTCTCTTGGTAATTATATATAATGCGTCATTTGGATACAGTTGGGGCCCAATCGGGTTCCTTATTCCACCTGAAGTATTGCCATTGGCTGTGAGATCTAAAGGTGTGTCGCTCTCCACAGCATCAAATTGGTTTGCTAATTACGTGGTGGGGCAGCTCACGCCAATCCTTTCCGAGCTGATTGGTTGGGCCATGTACATATTCCCAGCCACCAGTTGTATCATCTCTGTATGCACGGTGATATACTTTTATCCCGAAACAAAGGGGGTGGAATTGGAAGACATGGACAAATTGTTCGACGAGTTCTACGGTAAAACAACAATCGGTTATTCACATGTTGGAGACCAAGCAATGGAACTTGACGAGTTTGACTACGAGCTAACGCAGGTTAACAAACCGGCAACCAACCTGGCGCCAGGGCCATAAGGGGCAACCTATAGCGCAAAGGCACCTCTAAAATTCCGGTTGTAAGGCGTCAAGATTCCGTTAAAAGTTAACTATTGTATGGTCGCGTGATGGGTTCGATTGGGAAGGTGACTACGACAGGTTAGTGCCACTCGTGGCAATAGGCGACTGCATGCATACTGGGTAATCGGACACGATTTGTTTGTCTCACCGTGGAGTTCCTCTCCGGCACGCTTTTTGCCGGCCTATGGGACGGCATCATGGTTAACTATGTTGCATTTTTATGAGACCAATTGTGATGGTCTCAGGTTTTTGGTTTTCGTGGTCCGGCTAGAACTTCTCGGATTTATCAATAGAACTTCCTGATGCTAAATCCTTCCATTCTAGGATTTGCGCGCTTTCTCGAATCGGCAAGCCGCATTCTTTGACGACAGCACTATCCGGGGTTATGCGATTACTGCTTATTCTGGACGACGGCGCGGTCCCAAATACCTTGAAATCGCACAAAATACCGCTTCCGCTCACGTGAAGGTGTGGAGCCCCGCCCCATGTTACGTTTGCGATAAACTCCTTGGGTGATGCGGCTTTGATGACTGGGTGCAATCACAATTTTACCATTTTATATTGCTGTCGTTATCGCAGATCACTTATATTGGCTTCTGTTTTTTCTTCTTGAGTTTTCTCGTTATTGCTGGTACTTCATTTGTCTGCTTCATTTCATCCTTATCTGAGATCATTTGTTGTCCCCATGACTACTCCGATGGATATTAAGCCTCGAGTACGGAGGTCGTCTCTTAAACTCAAAAAGAACTCCTGGATTCGTGGCCTGCCAGCTCATCCACTTGAAATCCCTCGTACTGATGATTCTTCCGATTCCGAATTAGAAAGCATCATTGATTGTTCCTATAGCGAATCGATCCTTTCGGGGGGTTCCGTTGATTCGTCTAGCTTCCACTCGGTGTCTCCGCTTTCGCTGTACTGTTCCCTGATCCGTCCAAGCACTTCGCCTGCTGTTGTTCTGACAACTTTCGTCACTGCTAGCCCTTCCAAACAACAAACGCCTTCGTCTTATAGTCACCTTCTGCAGCTTATTAAGCAAGACCAGGAGGAGTGTAAACAAGAGGAGAAGTTTCGTTTCAGATCGTTAAGTTTGGGTTCAAAGTCTGACTTTAAGCGGGAATTGCTGCGCTGGCGCTCTTTCCTGATGACGCTTATGTTGTTGACTTTCTCTCCTCGTGTAACTGACGATGTTGCTCCGGTGTCAACTCAGCCCACTAAGGAGCTTCCAGAGTTTGAACCAATCTTCCAAGAGGATCCGGTTGTTATGGACCAAGAACTAGTGACTTTTGGCGGCAATCAACCCCAACAATTAGACGATGTTGACTCGTTTGTTGTCCAAAGCAAAGCAAGAAACAGAGAGCACCGCATCAACTGCGATTTCCTCAAACGTTACGCTTTGGACTACTCTGCTCGTGTCAACCGTAAGCTTCCATTGACATTCACGTCTGATGAGCACGAACGTCTTCTTGAACTGCCAGCTTTGCGCAGATTCAACACGCAATACGGACTCAACCGTATCTCGAACCTCTCTAGAGAGAAGCTTTGGGACTCTGTCATTCTTCCTCCAAGAAGTGACTCTCATCCACAACAGGCCATTGATTACTCGTGCTACTCATACGTTGGCAGCGACCATGGCCTGTCGGTGGCTGCGAAAAACGGGAACTATGTTCCATGGGCAACACACCGTTGCACTATAAAACCGGCCGGAATTTTGAAAACTTCTAGGCCGCTTGCTAATAAGGCTTGTCCGATGTCAGGCAGCACTCTGGCTCAATACACCGTCAAAGGATGGTGCAATGACCGCTGGAGATCAGTCTGAATACCCTCTTCAGTTCAACTTAATATTTTTAGGGATAGTTTTTAAATAGACAAAATCAGGTGGTTTGAATCATGGAATTGTAGATGGTAAATTGATAAGATGTCATTATCAATTTGATAAGAATCAATCCCAGCATTTTATCGTTGCTGTTGTTGGTTGTGACCGTCTAATTAACCGTTGAGATTCGATAGTTCATGACCCCACAACCAAAATTAGGAAAATACCATAATTAAGACTAAAATCTAAACAAAATAACCCGCCAGATCAATACCTGGATCTCGCTTGCTTTTAAATCCCTAAACCCCTACTGATAACAGTAATATGATTACCCTGGTGGTGAGCAGTCACACTGTATCACGTGCCTTGAGACAGCACTAAACCTGAACAATTCATCAAGTGCGGATGTACGGGTGTTCTCACTCGCATCACCAAAAAAACATAATGAAAAAAAATCCTCACTCTCTAGCTCAAACTACATTCCAAAAATGGCTCCAAAGGGAAAGAAAGTCGCTCCAGCTCCATTGGCCTCTAAGGCCCAAGCCACTAAGGCTCCAAAGAACCCTCTTATTGAGGCTACCCCAAAGAACTTTGGTATTGGTCAATCCGTCCAACCAAAGAGAAACTTGTCCAGATTCGTCAAGTGGCCTCAATACATTAGATTGCAAAGACAAAAGAAGATCTTGTCTATGAGATTGAAGGTTCCTCCAGCTATTGCCCAATTCCAAAACGTTTTGGACAAGAACACCGCCACTCAAACCTTCAAGTTGTTCAACAAGTACAGACCAGAGACCGCTGCTGAGAAGAAGGAGAGATTGACCAAGGAGGCTGCTGCCATCGCTGAGGGCAAGAAGGCTTTCGACGTTTCTCCAAAGCCAGTTGTCGTCAAGTACGGTTTGAACCACGTTGTTTCTCTTATTGAGAACAAGAAGGCTAAGTTGGTTTTGATCGCTAACGACGTTGACCCAATTGAGTTGGTCATCTTCTTGCCAGCTTTGTGCAGAAAGATGGGTGTCCCATACGCCATTGTCAAGGGTAAGGCTAGATTGGGTACTTTGGTCCACAAGAAGACCTCTTCCGTCGCTGCTTTGACTGAGGTCTCCGCTGAGGATGACGCTGAGTTGGCCAAGTTGGTTTCTACCATCAACTCTAACTTCATTGAGAAGTACGAGGAGTCCAGAAAGCACTGGGGTGGTGGTGTTATGGGTTCTAAGCACAACGACAAGGCTGCTAAGAAGGCCAAGCAAATGGATGTTAACCCATCTGCTTAAGCATGTACAAACTAATCGACATCTCATGTTTCTTATTTGTAACGAATGGCTGTAGTGAGTAGGTTATTAGAGGAAAGGTTAGTAGGAGGAAAGAGATGAGATGTGAGTGAGATGAATGAGGATGATAAAGTCAGCATCATATAGTCAAAACTCACCGATGAACTCTCCCAAACTAACTCGTAACTCCTTTCAAAAATGTTTTGAAAAACATCAGAACTCTAAAGTACTTTGTCGTTTACTCTCCTGGCATCTATGCTCCCCTTGGTCGGTCTAAGAGATGGGCTAATGCCTCATTAAATGCTCGATGAAGTGACTTCAACTCAAAATCGATGCCAATCGACAATCCAAAAAAAACTTACTCTTCCGTTTAAATTCAGCTTTCCCAGTAGGAAACAAATTCTTCAGCATACTTTTTCATTGCAAATCCGGGGTATTTTGATCCCATCGGCTCTCCATGTCTTATGTATGGATGCAAATCCTCCATATGTAAACCTGTACATCTCTCGCAAACTCCTGCTAAGTATCAAAGGTGCCAGTAATTGCTGCTAAATTGTTAAAATCAGTCTCTTCTTCTGCCAAAACTAAGCGGTTCTCTTTCATTTTCAACCCTTCAAATCTTTCAATCATAGATTTATTTTTTGTCAACTTTTTCGACATGTTTTGTCTTTTTTTATGATTTTTCTTCTCACTTTCTTGTCATTATTTACTGCTTTTTGCAATATTAAGGTAAAAAAACACAAGAAGTATGAGCTTTTCGGAAAAGACTAAATCACAAAAAAGAGAGAAAAAAACATTCAAAACGTCAAAAAGGGCAAAAAACCAATTTGGTCAAAAAATAACCAAAATGTGCTTCCTCAACAATAACTCCCTACTTTACTTACTTTTAGCAATCCTTATCTATGGGCCAATCTATCATCAATTGGTGCTCCCAAAAACACACCACATCATTAGCCGCCGGTGGCAAAACATCCAAACACCAAGAGAACTACTCATAGTTAAACATAAAGAAAGACAAAGAGCTGTGGTGGCAAAATGGCTGCAATTCCCCATTGGCTTGAGAGCTCCAATTATCGCCTCTCTATATCTATGCCATAAGCGAGGCATCTACCACCGCATCCGTGCACCAGGGCGTGCGGGTAACACAACTGAAAATTGACCAATCGTCAGTCGCATGATTTGCTTCCTGCACTTACATGGCTTCCAAAAAACTAACTTACTCACTTGTGGTCTCACTAAAGCCATAAAACATCAGAAACAATGTCCTTTTTGAGAGACTTGATCGAATCTGCATTCCCTGTCGCTTACGCCGAAGAGGTATGTGCATCGCAATAATTAATTTCTGTCGTTTTCCGAGAATTCTGACCATACATTTCGCAATAGTGGAGGTGAGATGAAATATGAGACCATAATGAAAATTGGGATAGAATATTGCTCCAAACTGCGTCCAAATTGTCGATTGAAAATGAAAATAACTCGAATTTATACTAACTCGTATAGCCAGAGGCTGAGGAGGTTGAAACCCCAGAGGAGCAAGAGGAAGTGACCGAGGCTGAGGACGCCGAGGCCGAGAAGGACGACGAGGAGGAGGAAGACGAGGATGAGGATGAGGATGACGACGAAGATGAGGAGGAGGCCGTCGACCCATTCGATGAATTGAAGGAAGAGTGTGCCAAGTCTGCCAGCTGTGCTCCATACGTCCACCACTTCCACGAGTGTGTTGAGAGAGTCACCGCCGAGATGGAAGAGGAGGACTACGCACACAAGGCATACAAGGAAGACTGTGTTGAAGAATTCTTCCACTTGCAGCACTGTGTCAACGATTGCGCTGCTCCAAAGTTGTTCTACAAACTTAAATAAACTGCATGACATATTCACTCCGTCTGGTGACGAAACACAAAATAGAAATCTATTTAATACATAACGTTGAGAAGTTCAGGTTGCATCTCAGAATACAATGTATCTATACGGAATATTAGCTCGATAATTGGTAGAACAAGTGTGTGGGGTTTGTCCTCACTATCACGACCATAGGCATGCTCATATCCACCTTAGAGTATCTCTGAGGTTGCAGAGAACGTATATATCTTCTCAAACTTACAAGCGAAATCAAAAGAAAACAGATGTAACATTGGATAAAGTTGAACCCCTGGGTCAATGGCAGGATACCGACCTCAAACAGTATAACCTTTATTTTGCAATCTTAATTTTCGTAGACCCTTTGGATACTGATCTAGTAACGTGTTGGTGACTAGGAGATTGTCAGTTTCTAAAATTCCGAGTCTGTCATCGTTAAACTTGTGAATATTGAAACAACCAAATTGGGAGTATTATGGGCCCAATGTTCAAGTAAGGACATTCATCCCACGTTAACGTCCATCCATAATCATGGAACATTCGTCTCAAGGTCAAAGATCTCAACTTTTCAAGTATAAGCCCGCTCTATATTATCTTTATTGACTTGAAGGGTTGGATTATGTCGTTGGAAACTGAATTGCAACGTTTCCCTAACTTTTATTCAAATTAACGATTGTCGTCATAGCAACCAAGCATATTTAATGTCAATCCTGGAGCCATCGAGAGCAGTTTCTGGATTCATTCATTAAAATGCCTTGCTGACATTAGCGCTTAAAAGACCCTTCTTGGCTAACTTTGCGATACGAAATGTTCCAATTGAGATGAGGAGACTCAGTAGTGTCATTTAGGGTGAATTAAGCTGACATTTTCGATAGAGAGGTGGCTCAATCAAAGGCAAAAGCACTTTGTTTCCTTGGAAAATGTCTCTCGATAAGTTTTGTCGCTTAAATGTGAGAAAGAACACTCTAGTACCAATTTCAGAAGGTAAGTGCAGAATATCCATGATGGGAATAAGAGTTGGACAGGTCAATTGAGGACCAAATCTTATTACATCACCTTCAAAAAGGAAAGGGTAAGGGACTACAATGAGTGTTTTGTGTCAACCCAATGTCCATAGCTTAGTGAGCATTAGTGAAAGTAGGTCTAAAGTTCCAGCCAAAATTTATTTTGGCTCAATACAAGGAGACAACCATTGCACAGAATTTGGTGATACACCGGTGAATTTCTCTCAGTGTTTAATCTCTTTCTGCCTCTCAAACTTCAATATACCCAAACCGACGGTGAGCGGTCCCAATGTGACAATGCAGCGGATATTTGCACACACCATCAAATTGTCCACAGAATGATTCCAATGTTGCAGGCAACACAAGTTCTTTATCGAGTTTGCAACCTCTCATGAATGCAAGTTGATGCAACATCGGCGGTAATGGAACTTTTGGATCGAATGCTGGGAGTTTTTCCCGCTTAGAATAACCGAGGTTCAGCAAATGTAACAGTCTAAGGTCCATAGGATACCTATCTAAAATCAAATTTGTGTCAAGATGAATAATGTTTTCTGGAATTTCGATCTTGGCTTTCTTACTTGACTGAAGGCTCAATCTAGTAACCGATTCTGGCACCTTTATCTTTGCAATTCCACGAGCATTTAGGGTCCTCAAACAGGGAGTGTTCCATTCCCCTATTATCTCTGAACAATTCCATGAGTGGAAAAATTCCAATGTCTTCGGCAAAAGAGATGCGTCTAATTTGAACGGCAGCGAAGAAGGTCCTGAAATTTCGAGAGACTCCAAATTCGGGAAAAAATCAGCTGGATATAACGGCAGAACAATTGATTTTTGAGATTCGACCATTTTAATAGATAGTTTCCTCAAATTTCTGGGAAATTTCAATTTATGAAGTGGCTCAGGAGTGCAAATCTCTAACTCTTGTAACTTATCGGGAAGCACCACTCGAGACCAATCTCTTACCACTTTAAACCCACAAAGTATCCTTTCCACACTTGCAGGAATCCAGAAACACGATAGTTCAATTGATTCTCCGTTCGGCTCCTCTAACGCAAGCTCCTTTATCCTCAGCACTTGGTATCCGTCCAAATCCTCCACAACGTCAAACAAAGTAAGTTTTTGGAGCAGATCAGGAAGAATTACAGCCGCTATTGAGAGTTCATCAAAAACTTGAAGATCTTCTAATCCTTCAGGTAGCATAAACAGGTCCAAGTAGAACAGAAACTCGCCAAAATGAAGCTTTTTCAAGCTCTGTGGAAATTTCGGTTTAACAGGAAATTCATCAGGGTCTCTTCTTTCTGGGTACTGATTTGTTCCGTCGAACATCAATTCGACCAAATTGGGAAGTTTATAGGCTAAGTCACCGAGGAAAGTTGACCATCGTATATCGAAGTCTCCTCCATTAATAGTCAACAGAGTCAAATTTCCTGGAAAATGCACTTGTTTGAGAACCTCCCCATTAACAAAGAGCTTTGAGAGAGTCTCTGGGATGGTTATTGGTTCGTATAGCTGGTTCACATCCAATATTCTCAACGATTTGGGCCATTCTTTTACGTTTTCACCTAACTGGAGCGTTTCGACCTCTGAATTAACGAAGAAGGATTTCACGTTTGGCGGAATTATGTCCAAAATTTCTTCAGACTCCATATCCAACCTCAAAAACTCGATATTTTCAAGGCTTCGGCTCTCAGCATACCGTTTAAAGTCGTCATAGGTCCCTTTGACTTGTAACCTCATATATGGTGCCGAAGAGACAAGTTTCAAGAGCTTTTCCTCACATTGTAGTAGCGTTTCAAACTCACAACGAAGGATTCTTATTGGTTTACCCTTCAGGAGGAGCAATTCCAAATGTTCAGCCGTCACTCCATGGCAACCAGGCAGTGACGTAAATAACAGGCAAGTTTTGTATAGGACAGCCTCAATTAGCGGTAAGAAACGATGATTCTCACCTAAAAGGTCTCTTAACAAACAAAGCCTTTCATTTGATAGAAATATGAAGATAGTGGTCCATATTTCGATGGGTAATTGCAAGAGGTCCATAGTGGTAAGCCTCTCACCGCGTATCGGTGCGGTCTATATGTAGAGTGGGCTAATTGGACCAGTAAATCTGGGGAAGCCAGGAAATCAAAGATCTCAATGGGAATCTCCGGAGAAAAACAAAATGAAGAAGCGGGAAGACCTTGGAAGACGAGTAGTAAATATCAAAACAATTGGGAGAAAAAGGAAAGATTAAGAGCAATTGTTTGGGAAGTTAATGTTCAAGACTTCAGCGAGCGCTCACGAGTCAAGAAAGCACGAGTCAACGAGTCACCTAGGAGGAAAATTAGTAAATATGATTGACGAGAGGAAGATTTCACTGGAAGACAAACAATACATGAGAGTGTTTAAAAGTTCCATGGAGAATTTGGGAAACTTCAGAGGATCTCGTCTAACATTGAGACTCATTTAGCTATGCGATTGATAATAGGAATAGGTTAATCATCTCCAGGTATGGAGGAGCAAGACTTAACGACAATCGATGAAAGCTAGTCCATTTTTTAGTTCTTTTTCGACAACATCATCTCCGCAGACCCCCTTCGACCGAACTTTCCTCAATCAACTGCGTTCCACATCTCAGTCTCACCAGAGAGTACACTCTTCCGGATACTCGACTTCACCTGAGAATGACCCACTGACAAGTTTCAATTTTGGAGGCAAAATGAGCTTTTTCTCGTTTCGAAACACTCCAGGAAACGTCAAACTATGCAAAAGTGGAGGAAATGGGACGTTAGGGTTCGGCTCTTCAGACATCCGACCAATGTAATCCTTGTCTGCTAAGAATAGATTCCTTAGACCCAGAGGGTACTTATTCAACAGTAAATTGGTTGTAAAAAACATAACAGAATCGGAAATTGTAAAATGACCGTTTCTTCTGACGTAAAGCAACAAATTTGTCACAGATTCAGGAACTTCAAATACTGAAATACCATAAGCATCAACCGTTTTCAACCACGGTGTATTCCATTGACCTGTGATTTCTTCTACATTTCTTATTTCGAGCGTCTCTAAAGTATCTGGGAAAAGACAGGCATCAATGTTTATAGGACTCTCAAATTCCATTTCGAGCTCTTCTAATTCTGGAAAGAAATCCATTGGAACAAGTGCTGGAGTTAATGGATCATTTTTCTCTGAGTCCACATTGATCATGAATTTCTTCAAATTTCTAGGAAGTTTAAGTTTATGGAGTGGCTCGGATATATGGATCGTCAATTGAACCAAATTTTCAGGGAACGTCACCCGTGATGCATCGGTAATAACAAACCCAGAAATGCTAAGTACCTCTAAGGTAGATGGAAATTGAATGCCAGAGATCTGGATTTCCAGATACACAGTCAGAGGAATGACATTTAGCTCCCTCAAAGAAGATAACCCCAAGTCATTGAAATCTGTAGGGATGTACCCTAAAGTAAGCGTTTGAAGCAGCTTTGGAAACCTCAATCTCTTCAAATAAAGCTCATAGTCAGCTTCATCATAGTCAGGAAGGCACAAGTACTCAAGTTTTGGAGGTAACTCGATTGAGCCCAAAACGAAATGGCTATCATAAATGCAGAGTTTCTTCAAGTTCGAAGGCCAATCGGGCTGATTCTCAACACAAAACTCGTCAACATGAAAACTGCTAGTTACTTCGAAATACAATTCAGCCAAATTTGGAAGTTTCGTGGCTAAAGTCTCAAAGAAGGCCTTGGCCCTCACTTCGTCAACACAGAACCCCTTAAAGGTCAACAGAGTCAACAGTTCAGGCAAAGAAAGACAATTCAACAATACAGCATTGATGGAGAGTGATTTCAACTTTGGAAGAGAAGCTAAGAGCAAACATTCACCGCTGAAATCCATAGATATCAATGACTCAGGCCAATCTTCTTTCATCCATGCGATTGGACACGAGGACGTCACAAGCGACTTGAGATTTGGCGGGAACGGTTCAACCGGTAAATGCTTCATGTAAATATCCAAGACTTCCACATTTTCAATGCTGTTCTTACTGGCATATGTCTTGAAATCTTCAAGTTTACCTCTTGAATGTAGTTTCAAATTTGGTGCCGAGGAAATGAGCTTTTGGAGATACAAAGGAAGTGCCGGGAGCTGATATAGATCAGAAGAGAGAATACCAATTGGTTTCTTCTTCAAAAGGAGCCGTCCCAACTCTTTTGGTTGCACCATGTATTGATCTTTCAGTGTTGACCGTAGCAGGCATTCCTTATAGAGTTCCACCTCAATTGCAGGAAGAAGCGGATGATCTTCATCAAGTACATCTCTGAAGTAGCATAGCAGCTGTCTGGAGGAATAGAAGAAGATGATCTCCCATATTTCGATGGGCAATCTGAGATTAGCCATAGTATGGGGTAATAAACAATAGCGCGGCTTAGATAAGGCCGAGAAGCATAGCGACTAAGAAATGGTTCTTCATGAAGAGACAATTTTCGCACTCCTAATTCCAGATTTAGTGAGGGTAAAGTGGATACGGAAGAATAGAAATGATTAAAATTTTCCATATTGAGCTTTCTTAACTTTCCGCTTTTGTAGTGTTTTTGTAGGTTTTATCATTACATATATAAGGCGAAGAATCAAGTTTCTAATTTCCGTAAATTAATCAATTTTTCCTTACCAAGTGTCACAATGTTCTGGGTATTTCACTTCACCTTCAAACTGTCCAGAAACTCTTTCCAATGTAGCAGGTAATTTTAACATGTTCTTATTTGGACAAATGCCATCGAATCTGAGTCTTCGCAACAATGGAGGAAGTTCCACTTCTGGATCGAGACATGTAGATTTCATCAAGTTCAAGATTCGTAGACCCAAAGGGTACTTCTTCAACGCCAAATTAGTGGTGAGATACATCACAGAGTCAGGAATTTCAATGGCATTGATTTTCGCATTCGAATCGAGGAAGAGAGTCAAATTGATCACAGTCTGGGGAAGCTTGATTCCAATGTAGGCCTTCAGAGATATTTCTAAATGGGTAACTGATTCGGGCACTTCAATTGATGTAATATTGTAAGCTTTGAGCTCTCTCAATCTAGGAGTGTTCCATTGACCGGTTATTTCTGTAACATTGCTCAATTCAAGTGTTTCCAAGGTCTTTGGAAGAAGGGAAGCTTCCATCTTGAGAGGGCCTTCAAACTCCATTTTGAGATACTCCAACTGCGGAAAGAACCCTGTCGGATAGAAAGGCGCAGTAAGAGAGTCACTTCCCTTTGAAAGATCATGAACTGTGAGCTTTCTTAACTTTCTCGGAAGGTGAAGTTTACGAAGTGGTTCATTAATCCGAATCACCAACTTTAACAAAGACGTTGGGAGTTTAACTGATGACAAATTGTTGATTTCCACTTTCCCAAGATCAAGTGTCTCCAAGCAGGTGAGATACTGAATATCGGATAATGCTTGATCTTGAAGGTGTGAGTTAGGGCCAAACGAGAGCTCTCTCAAACAAGGAAATGACAGCTCGTTCGAAGACTCCGGTAGATCATTTACACAGAGCTTCTGAATCAGCTTGGGAAGGTCAATGCCATTCAAATAAGTTTGATTCTGGAATATAAGAAGATCAATGAGCCCTTCGGGGAGCTTAATCGAATCCAAAATGACCAGTGGTTCAAAAATATGAAGCCTCTTTAAATTCAAAGGCCAATTGGGCTGCAGTTGAACATAAATTGCATCAGAATAATCTCTCCGAGATGTTAAAATCTCATAAACCTTACCACGCAAGATCAACTCAACCAAATTGGGCACTTCTGTTGCCAAATTCTCAAACAAGGAGAGGTACCTTTCATGATGTCCAATCAAGGTCAACAGCATTAAAGTCTTAGGTAGGTCCATACTATCCAAGACTGCAAGGTTGATAAATAGAGATGACAAATTCGGTAGGTAAGGTATCTTAAAGCAATCTTCACCAAATTTCAATGCTACCAATGACTCTGGCCATTCCTTCCTCTCAAATTGCTCGGGACATATACATATGTCAAGGAATTTGATATTTGGCGGTAAAATTTGAAGCTCTCTGCCTTCCGAACATAAGCCAAATGACTCGATATTATCGATGCTATATTTACCTGCGTATTCTTCAAAAAAGTCGATAAGACCATCTATATGTAACTTGAGATTTGAATCATTTGAAACGAGATTAATGATCCCCTCAGGCAATTCTAGTAGTCTTAACAAATTAGCCCTTAATTCTCTGATTGGCTTCCTTGATGAAAGAAGGAACTTCAAATGATTTGGTCCCGCAAAGTAAGAGTCTCTCAGTGATAGCAGGCACTCTCGATAAAGAGCCGCTTCGATTTCCAGAACAAATGGATGATCTTCATCAAGGATATCTCTGAAGTAGCTGAGCACATATGTAGACGAAAAGAAGAGGATATTCCTCCATATTTCAATGGGTAGTTGAATAGACATGCAAGTAGTATGCGGCTATCCTTCAATATGCATAGTTTTATGTGGGGGCGGCGAAGATCAGCGCGATTTGGCTGCAAACCACACCCGTCAAAAAGTTGAGAAGCGAGCATTCGATGCATTAAAAAGATCGGACAAGAATAAGGGTAATGCCAAGGTGCCCCAACTACACACTACTAGTCGAACTTTTCTACGTGGGAGATAAGTATGGAAATATAAAACAATTGTGACTTAGTGAGTAGCCTCAAGATACTAAGCATAGAAATGTACACTAATTTAGCATAATCAATCCAATAAGTCATCTTTCAAGCGAGTGGTCCGACAATACTAAGCATGGAATTCACTTTAACTTAGCGCAATCAATTTGATGAGTCATCTTTCACTTTTCACATGTCCATTCTTGCTCCATCTAAAAGGCTCGCCTGATTCACTGATGCTTTCACTATTTGAACTATCGATTTACAGAAACCTCAAATCAAAACTTAACCAATGTACAATCGGATCCTTTCTCTCTCATGACAGAATGGCGGAATAACCACCTCATTTCGAAACTCTCCACTGAGTGTTTTTAAAGTTGTAGGTAGTTTGAATTTAGTCTTGTTTTCAAAAACCCCACTAAATGAAAGATGCTGTAACATTGGTGGAAGAGGGGCATTTGGATCAATACCAGGTAGAAGTTCCCGTTCCGGATAGCCCAGATTACACAAGCTCAACTCTCTTAGACCCACTGGATACTTATTGAGCGGCATGTTTGTGTCTAACGAAATGAGATTGTCTGGGAGTTTTATGTCAACCTCCATTTTTGTGAACAAATACAAATTCGTGACGGACTCAGGTATTGCTTCGATCTTTGAAATGTCCTCGAGTTTCAAAGTTCTCAAACAAGGGGTATTCCAATGACCAGATATCTCTGTAACACCTTCCAACTTGAACGTCTCCAAAGTGTCTGGCAAAAGTGAAGCATTAATGGCCATGGGGTTTTTGAACTCCATTTTGAGATACTCTAATTTGGGAAAGAATCCCTTTGTGAATATCGGCGAATCCAACGGATCATTATTCTTCAAAGTAACTTCAATATGAAGCTTTTTCAAATTTTTCGGAAGTTTGAGTTTGTTTAGCTGGTGGGCATCAGTTTTCGGGAAGTTCTCGTTTCTCGGCTCGCAAATATATACTTTCAACTCCACTAAAGACTCAGGGAGTGTCAACGATGGTAAATCATCGATTCTGAAGATCTCAATGGTGAGCAATTTTAAATTTGACAAGGATCGGACTTCGGCAAAATCCCAATTTCCAACATCTCCGCAGTATTTGTATTCAAACTCCTCTAAGAAAGGAAGTGTCATTTCACGTAGCTGCCCAGGCAAACCAGGTGTGGAGAGTTTACGGAGCAGCTTTGGAAAAATTAACCCTTCAAATTCCCATTGATTTAGCAGGAGCTCCTCAAGTATTGGAGGTAATTTTATCGAACTTAGGGCGATTGTGCTGTCCTGAATGATGATTCTCTTCAAAGTCAAAGGCCAGTCAGGCTGGATTCGAATAGTAATGATTGGGCAATAATCATTCTCCCACACTTCATAAAGTCCCAATTCGACCAAATCGGGGACTGTCTTTGCTAAATTTGCTAGTACTGAATTGGCTTTCGTTTCATTATAGCCAAGATAGTTGATTTCCAACTGTTCTAGCAGCGCAGGAATAGCTTCAATCTCCAAAACTGCCTCATCAATAAAAAGTTTTGATAAGTTTGGTAGAGAAGTCATACTAAATTCAGAAGAATTGACACTCAATGTTGCCAACGATTCTGGCAAGCTTCTCTCACTAAACAGTTTCGGAGGGCGATACATCTTGAGATTCTTGAGACTAGGCGCGAGCTGATCGATTGAAGGAGTTACCTCAATTGCTTCAAAATTATCAAAATTAGTGATATCGAGTGTTTCAATATTTTTGGTGCTGTTTTTGTGAGCGTACTTCACCAAATCGCTATATCCACCTTCGAGACGCAACTTTATACTTGGAGCTGACAGAATAAGCTTTTGAAGGTTGTCTGAGCATTCCAATAGATCCGAAATTTCGGTTTTAATCACCTCTATTGGTTTTTTTGATAATATGAGGTATTCCAACTCTCTCTGGTTTGACAAGTAACGCTCATCTTCATATGTCCAAAAAAAATATTCTTTGTAAAGTAGTGCTTCAAGCACCGAATTTGCAGGATGGTCTTCAGTGAGAACATCTTTACAGTAACTTTGCTGTTTTTTGGTAAGGTGACTAAAGATTTTTTCCCAAATTTCTTTGGGTACTTGAAATGAAGCCATGGTATGTTGATATCGAAACAATAGTGCGATTATTTTCACGACTAAGCTCAGCGGCTAACAGGGTAGAGAAGCGTGTATTATAGGGAAAGAGGAAAATGAAGGTTAAGTTAGAGGGAGAGAAAAAGAGAAAAAAAACGCGTCTCTTGTTTCGAAGAGTGGAAGTAAAGTTGAATTTTTCTATATGAGTGTTTTGATGGAGTTCATAGAGAACGAGGCTTAGGAGTCTGTATGTGGAGATAAATCTGGGGAAATAAAGTTTAGAGTTCGATGAGGAAGAGTAAGATGTGAAGGAGGGAAACATGAAGCATTTGATGGGGTATTGAAGCTCGTTGATGTTGTTAATAGGTAGATGGAGTGTCGTATCGGAATGTGGGGAAGCTCGAAGTCGGGTTGTGGGGTAGTTAATAATGATAGGACTCAACTATGTAGGTAAAAACTTGGTGAAAGGGAATTTCCTCGGGGAAATATACTCGCAAAGACTTCTATTCAAACAATCAATCGAAAAATCCCCTCTTTTTTGGGTGTGTGGTGATTTATGTGGTGAATGGGGTGATACATTCAGAGAACATCGGGGTTCTCAAGAAAACTCGAAGAGAAACATCAATGCGGGCCCCAAAGGAATGTATATGAGTCATAGGGGATAGAGTGGAAGTAGGATACCTTTGATTTTCATACTCTTGGCCTGATAAGTCATGCCTGAAAGACTTTCGATTACCACTCATAAGTCCATTTAACTTATGGTCAACACCCCACAAAGGCGTACTTTTCCGATTATATTGACAAACATCAAAACGAAATTCCCTACTGTGATGAAATTGTAGTAAATCCAAATCCCAATCCTTCACTACAAATGCTTAAATACCTCCATCATCGCATCACAGGCCACTCACGAAAACACCGAGGAATTCACACTTTTCACCGAATTTCATCAAACTAAACAACACAATTATCCTCCCTCTCGATCTCAAAATCATCCCATTTCAACCAATTCCAATTCCTTATTTGTAAATAAAACAATGTGCTGTTCAATACCGCCCATCACGACCTGGACCTGTCTCAATAATGGCTACCCCTTCCGTTGCCGGCCTCGAGATTTATTTACCAATTCATGTCAACAAAACATGATTTTGTGATTTATCAGTCTTTATTCACTTTCTTTTCCATTATTTTTTTTTCCTGTCAACTCCTTCAGAACCACAAGCCTCACTACTTTTAACCTTAAAATAGACATCCTCACTTTTCCACCAACCTACCACGAAACCTTCAAAATGCAAAACAAAAACAATTTCGTCATAGTGGAAACTTTAACCCAAACAGGCAAAAACTTCCTGAAACCTAAAGAATTTCAACCCTTCGTGAATTTTTTTCTCCTCAACTCTTCTAACAATAGCTCACCATTTGCACCCACGCGCCAAAAAGCGATAAGTCCAGCGGTGAGAGGCTCGAGAAATGACAGAAAAATCCCGAAAAAAAACACCCACGGGACATTTTGACCGAATTAGGAAAACATATCCATCACATTCGCCACACTAATTCAAACAAATTATACCAATTAACCAAATTTTTCTCATGTTCTTCCTCTCACCCTGACCCCCATCCTTACCTCCAACTCTCCCCACCAACCGCACAATGCCCCAGAATTTCCTTCCACCCAAGAATTCCCGGGTCGAGCTGCAATCCTGTACACAGCACCGGTACCCGTAACCTCACCACCAGTAGCACCCGCCAATTTTCGTTGAGCGGCCCCATTTAACCGCCGCCTATCGGATCTGCTACCCACCACCAACGTTCACGTTAAAAATCGCAAAATTGAAATCGCCACCTCGAGTTTTCTTGCCTGTCGCTTTTTCTCTCCATTCTGCATTGAACTGACCCCACAATCTGTTGAAGTATAAAATCCATGTCTGAATCATCATCCGTCATCCCAGAGAGAGTCTACGTGGGCAATGTGGACTTTACTGCCACCGAGGACGAACTTAAGGACTTTTTCCAAGGATTGACCGTGTCGTCCGTTGAAATCCCATCAAAAACGATCACCCGAGGCAAGAAAACCTTCGTCAAGCGTCTAGGGTTTGGATTCGTTCAGTTCGAGTCCAAGGAGGACGCCGACAAGGCAATTGAAGAATACAATGGCAAAGAGTTCAAATCAAGAAACATTTACGCGAGAAAGGCGTTGCCTCCTGCTACTGAAGAGGAGAAGAAGTTGAAGACCGAGGCGTACTTTGCCAAGCAGAAGGAGTTGAAGGAGGCCAAGCAGAAGAAGGCCAAGGCCACCGAGAAGGCTGCAAAGGCTGAGGCTGCCGCCAACGGTGCCAACGGTGGCGAATCGGCCGAAAATGCTCCAAAGTCTGATGCTCCTGCTGAAGTGAAAAAACAGGACGCCAGCAAGACCCCAGAGGGCAGCAAGTCCAAGGATACCGTTTTCATCACCAACTTGGATTACAAGGTCAACCAGAGATTGTTGAATTCCTTGTTCAAGGAGTTCAGTCCTAAATGGACCTACGTTCCACAAAGAAGAGTGCCATTCCACGTCTTGAAGCAGTACCAGGCCAAGCAGAAACCTATTTTCAATAAGGGAATTGCATTTGTGAAATTTGCCAATGAAGAGACTCAATTGCAGGCGATCAAAGAGTTTAACGGCAAGGAAATCAACGGAAGAAACATCATTGTGGAGGCTGCTGTGGATAGAGTCAATCCTGAGGCCGACTCTGGGGAAAAAGCTACCCCAGAGACTGAGGATCCCGCTCCTGTGTCTGCTGAGACTACTGAGTAAAGCTGTACATAAAAATAAAATACGATAAGTAATGCTACCTATAGTGTGGGGCGGCTGGGGCCTTCGAAAAGCCCTAACCCTAAGTGCTTGCACGTGATGCGCCATAGTTTTTTACTCAGATGTACGGATGTCACCTTCCAATGAGCATCACGTGACGCTTTACCCTCCAACCTCCCGCACTCGCGGTGAAAATTTCTCTCAGTCCCACCTATAACGCTTTTAGCTGAAACCAACGCAAAATGGGTATGTTCCGCCTGATTACATGAACTGAAAGCCAGTTCATTACGTTTAAAGCGTCGAGTTTATGTGAATTCCAATTTTCCCCAGTCAAAAATGAAGATTTTTCCGTATTCCTCCAGATTGTCGACTGTGATCGTTCCGAATGTCAAGTTTTAGCCGATTTTTCCTTCCAAATGAATTTCAAGCCGGCTCGAATCATCATGAAATCCTTTCCCGATGTATTTGTGGCTGCCTCGTCAAATTTTTCACTCCAAAATATGCCGAATTTGACACGATTTCCCTCGTTATCCATCGCAAAAAATTAGCCGTTAAGTGGACAATTCTACTTCAGAATTTGAACACGAAAAAGTCCAAAACGTCACGTAAACTCCTCGCCAAGTCTCCTCGTTCCATTACTAACATCTTCAGGTAGAGTTATTCGTAACCAGAGAAAGGGTGCTGGCTCCATTTTCACCTCTCACACCAGATTGAGAAAAGGTGCTGCCAAGTTGAGAACCTTGGACTATGCTGAACGTCACGGTTACATTCGTGGTATTGTGAAGCAAATCATCCACGATCCAGGTAGAGGTGCTCCATTGGCCAAGGTTGCCTTCAGAGACCCATACAGATACAAGTTGAGAGAGGAGATCTTCATCGCTAACGAGGGTGTCTACACCGGACAATTCGTTTACTGTGGTGCTAAGGCCTCTTTGAACGTCGGTAACGTCTTGCCATTGGGTTCCTGTCCAGAAGGTACCATTGTTTCCAACGTCGAGGAGAAGGTTGGTGACAGAGGTGCTTTGGGTAGAACCTCCGGTAACTACGTCATCATTATCGGACACAACCCAGACGAAGGTAAGACCAGAGTCAAGTTGCCATCTGGTGCCAAGAAGATCATCTCTTCTGACGCTAGAGGTGTCATCGGTGTTGTTGCCGGTGGTGGTAGAATTGACAAGCCATTGTTGAAGGCTGGTAGAGCATTCCACAAGTACAAGGTCAAGAGAAACTCCTGGCCAAAGACCAGAGGTGTTGCTATGAACCCAGTTGATCACCCTCATGGTGGTGGTAACCACCAGCACATTGGTAAGGCTTCTACTATCTCCAGAGGTGCCGTTCCAGGTCAAAAGGCCGGTTTGATTGCCGCCAGAAGAACTGGTTTGTTGAGAGGTACCCAAAAGACCCAGGATTAAGTTGCGCATTAATACAGAAAGATGGAAACAGAGCGAATATTGTAGAGTAAACGAAAACGAGAATTTTTCGTACTTGAAAGTCATGCAACTGCAACGCATGTAGATGCATGCAACATTTGCAGCTGACGATGCATGCACCAGTGCCGATCCAACGGTCGATCAATACTAGTAGATTCAATTGACAGAGAAGCTGCTGAAGTAGGCAATACTCAAGTACGTAACGATACAATCGTGGCGCTAATAAACAGGGAGGTCCAATGTGTGGCTCACTTCGGCTCACTTTTTTGGACTTTAGCGCTATATTTGGGCATCTATCGGCTGGACATGAATTGAGACCCAATACTTGCAAGGAATGTAGAATATTTTCTAGCTTTCTCAATAGGAACAAACTAAGCGTTCCGTTCCGTGGTTAATGAAGAGCAAAAATGAACAATAAGAAGGTTTTCGGCTGCAACTTACCTCATTTGGCCACTCCCAAATTGGCCTTCCGTCTAGACTTTTACTTAGGGAGTAACTGCCCTTGTTACGATGACAAGACTTTTCTCTTGCCAAGTTCGTATAGGGAATGGGTGTATTCAGGGTCATGGGGGCCTGAATTTTTGTGGCGTATTTTGACGTCAGCCCTCGTAATTTTCTCACTCTAACTACATGACACTCAAGGTACTATTCAACTGAAAAGCACCATTAATGTTCTTTCTCGCAAAAATCACAAGTTTCTAATGTTTGACCCTGCAATAACCACCCTTCCTCCGATATCGTATTTAAAATAGACCGTTGCTTGGCATCCCGATCTGTATAGTGATACGAACTATATGCGAGACAGCCTGGACAGAGTAGAACCTTAAACGTCATCATTTGGGTCTAGGTCTTGGTATATTGAGAGTTCTAACGACATCAGAAAGTCTTGGAACGTGGAACTCAATTGAAAATCTGAAAACTTCATGAGCCATACCAATAATTCAGGCCGCATCTCGTGATGTGGCCCGGCACTAAAGCGAGAAAGAGTAGTTTACGAGGTAGGACAGACCAAATATTGAGTCAGAGAAAGTACCCCCCTCAAATAACCTAATTGTCTCAAAGAAAGAAGGTGTTTACTCAAACCTCTTTATCTACGAAATCTCCTCTTCACACTGATCCCCTCGATCCCCCTTCTATCCCAACTTTATCTTCTTCTCCACGAGTAGTCATCACTCAAGTCATCCTCTATGGTCCCCTCGCTTTCTTCCTGTCTTGGCCCCAAGTGCGGCTCCGCACATTTTTCACCTCCCACTCGGCCCTATCCCGCTCCGTCCGCGCATTTCGCATTTCGCCCCAGCCTCGCCCCAATTGTATTTATCCATTGGTTTCACCCACCCACATATACGGCCCCCTTTGTTTACCTTTTGATAGTTATTCGTCTGAGTCACTTTTCACTCTTTCATTTTGTCACCCTTTTGTCGTTTCCAGTATGCTTACGCCTAATGACTCATAAAATTTCCCAATTCTGTCACTCTTCCTTCCTTCCTTCCTCTATCTCCATACCTCTTCTCTCATCTCAAGCAAGCCTTGACCGCGCGCGGCTCCAAATACTGCACTGACATTTACCTCTGGATAGTGGCCCCTTTACTACCACAACTCTTCTTGTTCAGCCGTAGAAATGTCCTGTTCGCTATGGGATTACGATGATCTTCCGCGATGTGCAAGGCTGAATTTGCTGGCGAAGTTCCCGCTCTATGTAGCAGGTGCTTCTTTGGCGATTTTGGCTGTGAAACTGGCGACTTCGCTTACCAAAAGAAGGAACGTTTCTCTAGAAGATAACGATGAAAACGATGAGAACAGACCTTTACTTGCCACTCCTGACGCCTATGGCGCAATTGGCTCCGACCCACTGGCAGCCTCTCCGGATGTTTCCTTGAAAGACCGCCACTTCGACTTGGCTAACTTGGCTGATACCAACGACGATGGAACCCCTCACGGATACGTCCAAGAGATTCCAAAGAAGTTGGGTGATCGTTTGCGTGTCTCTCTTGAGATTATTGCCGTTGCCTTTGAGTTGGCCATCGCCATTTCAACATTTTTCATCAGAGACTTCTCTCGCGAATGGAAAGGGTCTTTTGCCAACATCTCCGTGGTTTTGTTCTGGCTTTATGCTTTCATCTTGTGCTCTATCCGTGTGGCCAACATCCTGAGAGTCCGCATCCGTTTGCCTTCCTTGTGGGCTCACTCCACCGCATTGTACTTGCTCCACTTCTTCCCATCAGTGGTGCTCTTCCGCTCGGCTATTTTGGGCCACGTCAAGAGCTCCAAAGTCACTGCCTACTACGAGGCTGATTTCATTGCCACTGCTCTCTTGGTCTGGTTGAACATCACCGCCAAAGTCGGTGACAAGCCATCAAAAATTTATATCACTTCCGATGGTGTCAACCCATCCCCAGAAAACGTTTCCAGTCTTTGGTCTTTCTCCACTTACTCCTGGATCGACTCCATGATCTGGAAAGCTCACAAGAACCCACTCACCAAAGATGATATCTGGGGTTTGCGCCAGGATGACTATTCCATGTACATTCTTAAACAATTCGAGAAGAACAAGCTGAGAGCTCGTTTCACTTACAAATTGTTTGGTCATTTCAAGATCTTGTTTGCTCTTCAAGCTTTGTGGGCTCTTTGTGACTCTCTTCTTGTGTTTTTGCCAACTGTTATGTTGAGAAAGGTGTTGGAGTACGTTCAAGACCCATCTGTCACTTCCAAGAGTGTTGCTTGGTGTCTTGTTTTGCTTATGCCACTCTCCAAGATGGCTGACTCTACCTGCTCTGGTTTCTCCTTGTTCCTTGGAAGACGTGTCTGTGTCCGTATGAGAGCCATCATTATCGGTCAGGTCTACGCCAAGGCTTTGCGTAGAAAGATCACCGTTCAAGAGTCCAGCGAGACCGAATCTGTTAAGGACGACAAACTGTCTGAGCTGAAGAAGGGTGATGCCAAGCAAGCAGGTAAGACCGCCGAGTTGGGTGCTATTATCAACTTGATGGCTATTGACGCTTTCAAGGTCTCTGAAATCTGTGGTTACTTGCATTTCTTCGTCACTGCCATCTTGATGCTTATCATCTGTATTGGTCTCTTGTACAGGTTGTTGGGATGGAGTGCTTTTGTTGGTGCTGCTGCCATCATTGCTTTGTTGCCAGTGAACTATAAGTTCTCCCAATGGGTCGGTGAAGCTCAGAAGAAGATGTTGGAAGTCACCGATAAGAGAGTGCAAAAGATGAACGAGACTTTCTCGAGTATCAGAATCATCAAGTTCTTCGCTTGGGAGGACAACTTCTTCCGTGACATCATGAAGATCAGACACGAGGAATTGTACTACTTGAGACTTAGATGTATCCTTTGGGGATCTCAATCTTTGGTTTGGTTTATCATTCCAACCTTGGTCACTGTCATCTCCTTCTACTTCTACACCATGATCCAAGGTTATCCTTTGACCGCCCCAATTGCTTTCACCGCCTTGTCCTTGTTCACCTTGTTGAGATCTCCATTGGATCAATTGGCTGACATGACCGCCATTGTGATTCAATCTAAGGTCTCTCTTGACAGAATCAGTGACTTTTTGGAGGAAGATGAGACTTCTAAGTACGAGCAATTGGGTCAACAACGTACCGCTGACTCTCCATTGATTGGTTTTGAAGATGCTTCCTTTTCTTGGAGCTCATCTTCCGATAAGGACTTCAAATTGAAGAACTTGGACATCGCCTTCAAGGCCGGTAAACTTAACGTTGTTATTGGTCCAACTGGTGCTGGTAAAACTTCTTTGCTTCTTGCTTTGTTGGGAGAGATGGAATTGACTTCCGGTAAAGTCTTTTTGCCTGGTATTATTCCAAGAGATGACTTGGTTGTTGACCCAAGAACTGGTTTGACTGAGTCTGTTGCCTACTGTTCCCAATCTGCTTGGTTGTTGAATGACACCATCAAAAACAACATCACCTTCGCTTCTCCTTTCAACCAAGAACGTTACGACAAGGTCGTTGACGCTTGTGGTTTGACCAGAGACCTTCAAATTTTGGCCGCTGGTGACCAAACTGAGATTGGTGAAAAGGGTATTGCCTTGTCTGGAGGTCAAAAGCAAAGAGTTTCTTTGGCTAGAGCCTTGTACTCCAACTCTAGACACATCTTGTTGGATGACTGTTTGTCTGCTGTTGACTCTCATACCGCTTTGTGGATCTATGAGAACTGTATTTCTGGACCTTTGATGGCTCACAGAACTTGTATTTTGGTTTCTCACAATGTTGCCTTGACTGTTCAAAAGGCTGACTGGATTGTTGTTATGAAGAATGGTGTTGTTGAAGCTCAAGGTCTTCCAGAGGATTTGTTGTCCTCCGGTCACTTGGGTGACGACGACTTGGTCCAAAGTTCCGTTTTGAACTCTCGTTCTCAATCTACTACCAACTTGCAATCCTTGGAAGCTAAGAACGCTGACATGAAGAGCAAGGCTGCTGCCATTGAAGACAAGCTTAAGAAGATTGCTAGTAACGGTGATACCGACGAGGTCGTCAAATCTGCTGGTAAATTGGTCGACGAAGAAACAAAGTCTGAAGGTGTTGTCTCATGGAGCGTTTACACCGGATACTTCAAGGAATTCGGTGGATGGCCTGTTTGGACTTTGATTCTTGCTGTTTTCCTCATTCCTCAAGGTATTTTCATTTTGCAATCCATTTGGTTGAAGAAGTGGGCCTCCGAGACTACTGGCCCATCTGTTATGACCATCACTGGACACACCATCTCGAACGTTTCTAACATGCCAACTGTTTTCGGTAACATCCTCGCATCCACTCATTACATCATGGCTCCTGTTACCTCTGCTCATGCTTCACTCACTGCATCCATTTCCAAATTGAAGGAGACTCACTCGACCATGTACTACATCTTGATTTATGGAGGTATTGGTCTTTTGTACTCTCTTCTTGCAACCTTCAGAGTGTTCTTGACTTTCCTCACTGGTGTTAGAGCTTCCAACAGAATCTTCAAGCACGTTTTGACCACTATTTTGAGAGCTAGATTGAGATTCTTCGACAAGACTCCACTTGGTCGTATCATGAACAGATTCTCCAAGGATATCGAGTCCGTTGATCAAGAATTGAGTCCATGTGCCGAGGCAGCTTTCGCTTGTCTTGTCTCTTGTGTGTCCATCTTGTTCCTTATCACTGCCATCACTCCAGGTTTCTTGCTTTTCGCTTTTGTTATCTCATACTTGTACTACTTGGTCGGTTCCTTCTACATCTCTCTTTCCAGAGAGTTGAAGAGATTCGACTCGATCACTAAGTCTCCAATCCATCAACATTTCTCCGAGTCTTTGGTCGGTGTTGCCACTATCAGAGCTTATGGTGTTGAGTCCAGATTCATGAAGCAAAACTTGACTGCCATCGACAACAACAGCAGACCTTTCTTCTACTTGTGGGTTGCTAACAGATGGTTGTCTTGGCGTATCGACTTGGTCGGTTCTTTGGTGATGTTGTTCGCTGGTATCTTCGTGCTCATCTCCATTGGTAGAATCGATGCTGGTTTGGCTGGTTTGTCTTTGTCTTATGCTATCTCTTTCTCCGAGTACGCTTTGTGGATTGTTCGTCTCTATGCCAACATTGAGATGAACATGAACTCCGTTGAGAGACTTCAAGAGTTCTTGGTTGTGGACCAAGAGCCTCCAGCTGAGATTCCTGAGACCGAGCCAAGAGAGTCATGGCCAGAAAAGGGAGAGATCGAGGTGAAGGACGTCTCTTTGAGATACGCTCCAGACTTGCCAAGAGTCATCAAGAACGTTTCTTTCCACGTCAACCCATGCAACAAGATTGGTATCGTTGGTCGTACCGGTGCTGGTAAATCCACCATCATCACGGCTTTCTTCAGATTCTTGGACCCTGAGACTGGTTCCGTTAAGATTGACGGTATCGACATCTCCAAGATCGGTTTGCGTAACTTGCGTCAAGCCATCACCATCATTCCTCAAGATCCAACCTTGTTCACTGGTACTATCAGAACCAACTTGGATCCATTTGAGCAGTACGATGATGAGCAAATTTTCGAGGCTTTGACCAGAGTCAATCTTATTGCCAGAGGCGAAAGAGACGGTACTCTCGACTCGACTAGCGACAACCAAAACAAGTTCTTGGACCTCACCTCCACCATCACTGAAGGTGGAAACAACTTATCTCAAGGACAAAGACAATTGATGTGTCTTGCCAGATCCTTGCTTAAGAGTCCAAAGGTTATTTTGCTTGACGAAGCCACTGCTTCCATCGATTACAAGTCGGATTCTTTGATCCAACAAACCATCAGAGAGGAGTTCTCCAACTCCACCATTTTGACGATTGCACACAGATTGAGATCGATCATTGACTACGACAAGATTTTGGTGATGGACGCCGGTAAAGTTGTCGAGTATGAGGATCCTTATGTGTTGATCGCCGACAAGGAGAGTCTTTTCTATAGTATGTGTGAAAACAGCGGTGAGCTTGACGTTCTTACCAAACTTGCCAAGGAGTCTTATGTCAAGAAGAAGAACTCATCCAAGTAAGAATTTTGCATTCATTTTTAATGGCGTTTTTATAGGGCGATAATTAGTACAAGTAGCCCATATACCAGTTGTAGTACCATTAGCCATTTGTAGCACCGTAAGCCAATTGTAGCACCATCAAGTAGCCCAATACCAATTGTAGCACCATCGTAAATACGTGGATGCATGGTTGCACGTCACCGTGCGATAAAGCGCTTGGTAGTGTGAGACTCCTGCATTTCCTTATCAGCCACACTAGCGAGTATCTTCGTTGAGACCAATCTACCCCTCCATCGATACTCCAAGTCAGAAACAAGATGTCGTACAAAAAACTCGCAGACACGGTGTCTGTGACAAGCGCATCGGATGACTTGGAACTAAACACGTCCTCGACAAATCTCATCACAAGTACCGGTGGTCAAGTCACATTTTTACAGGAACCAGAAGACGCTCCACAAGGTAGACATTTGGGGCTCTTTTCGACCATCGTGCTATTCGTCAGCAGAATCTTGGGATCTGGATTTTTGGCCATATCCAGTGGTATGTACAACGACTGTGGACAGTCGCCGTTTTTCTTCTTTTTGTCGTGGATCATAGCCTCGCTTTTGGCCTTCTCAGGCTTATATGTTTATCTTGAGTTGGGTTCCTTGATACCGAGATCTGGAGGAACAAAGGTTTTTCTCGAGTTCATCTATGAGAAGCCTTATATGTTGATGAGTGTGGTCATCTCGCTTTACTCGGTTATCTCGGGTTTTACGATCCTGAATGTGTTGGTGTTTGGTGAGTACTTCTTGCACTCCATCGGCGTTGAGCCGAGCGAATTTAGAACAAGAGCCACTGGATTGGCATTCTTGTACTTCACATGTGCCGTTCACGGTCTCAGTACCCATCACGGAGTGAGAGTCCAGAATTTCTTCGGTTTGTTGAAGTTGATTTTGGCGGCAGTGATTGTGTTGACTGGATTTTATGTCTTCGTGTTTCCATCCTCCATCACTAAAGTTGACCGTCATTTGACTGCCGAAGACTTCTTTCCTGTCAAAAGTACCATCAGCGTCTCGTCGTTCGCAAGTGCTGTCATCAAGGGCACTTTCGCTTACGGCGGATGGAACTCCATTCATACCGTGACAAATGAAATTATAGATCCAACTCGGACACTCAAGATTGCTGGTCCAGTATCATTGATTATCATCACAGTGACTTATATCATCATCAACATCACTTACTTGTGGGTTATTCCAGATAAGGAGATTGTCAATAGTGGTCAACTCATTGGAGCCTTACTCTTTGAGAAGATCTTCGGTTACCACATTGGCAGACAACTCCTCACATTCTCATCAGCCCTTTGCACTGGAGGAAATGTGTTTGTTGTGTTGTATACCATCTCTCGTACAAGTCAGGAGGTTTTTAGGGAGGGATACTTGCCCTTTTCTGGCTTTATGGCTTCCAACTGGCCATCAGATGCTCCTCTTCCAACGTTGTTGTTGAGTTGCTCCTTCACAACATTGATTTTCATCTTCGTTCCCGGTGGTGATGTTTACAGTTATGTTGTCAGTTTGGAAAGTTACCCTCAACAGATCTTCATTGCACTTTGTGCAGTTGGAATCTTCATCTTGAGAAAGAGATATCCACATGTCACCGCTCCAATTAGATCCACGGTCATTGGAACTGCTTTGGTGTTGCTTATCTCAGCATACCTCCTCGTTACACCACTTATTGGTAAGAACCCAAATCCTCCCAACATGGAGAACTGGGTCCCATATACATATGTTGGTTTGGCAGCATTAGGACTCTGTGTCTTGTACTGGTTTTTCATGTTTGTTGTTGGCCCTTACTTCGGAGGTTACACTCTTGTTGCAGAGGAGTTGCAACAAAGCGATGGATTGGTAGTCAAGCATTGGCTGAAGGTCTTTATGGTTCATTATTAAAAATGAGCCAAGACCCAAGTTCCAGAGCCCAGACCTAACTCCCATTATCATCAAGCAGAGGGAGAATCTTCTCCACCCTCAGAACTAGACGAAGAAAACTCTTCCGCTTCAACGTCCTTGCAATTTTCAATGCTAACTGTTGATCGGTTAGCGATTGCAAGGAGTCATTCTCATATTTAATTTTAGCCAAAGAATCTAATAGAATTTGATCAATCCTTCCTCGAGAAGACTTACCACTTACTTTTTTATGACTTTTGCGCTTCTCTTTTTGAACAAACGGAATATCAGTCAAAGCCTCGGTTAAGTCTTGTTCTGTGATTAATGGAGCAGGCTTGCAACTGGGATCACATTGGGAGAACATATACGTAGTCTGAGACATATCAGGGTTCCATAAGTTAGTAGATTGTGAGAAATCGGCCATACTCCTTGAGACTTGGGTTGTGTCTACCTCCTTCTTTGCCTCTATTGCTCCAGAGAGGAGGAAAAGGGGGTTATCAGGAGGATTGACCACTTTGTTTGGGAAGGTTTCTTGAGCTGGTTGAGAAAATCTTAGCACTTGGCTGCTATTAGGCTCCTGAGTACTATCACAATTCAATCGGTTGCTAATTTGAGAATTTGAGACAAAGGACTCTGTAGGAACAATAAAGGAACTTGTTGTGGAGGTTGCATCGCCCATTGTGGTATGAGATCTGACATTCAAGCCAAGCCACTGGTTGATTTTATTGGCAAACAAGTTGAAATTGCCCTCTGACTCAAAAGTAAGTTGCAAACGCTTCTTCAACGTGTCGCCATCGAAGATTTTGAAGCCAATTATAGGCTCTTTGGCTAGAAACCTCACATTCGTACTAGTAATGTAGTTACTATCCTATAATTGTTAGTATACCAATCAATAGCAATGAAAGTCACTTGCTCAACCATTCAACTTACTATTGTTCGACCTTGTGAAACTATTGCAACCGTGACGCCTCCTACACTACTAGTACATCTGAGCTTGAGACCCAGTCGATAATGAGTCCAATCCTTATTGGGAACGGTCAATTGGGAGGCTCTAACGATGGCAAATTCGACAATTTCGACCATTTTAAGAGACGGTGAATTTCTTTTATATGGGGTGTATCAAAGGGAACAGGTGTATGTTGTTGATAATTTAGGCGCGGGGAATCGGTTCGTATTTATACCGTAAATTTGCAGCACACCTGCAGAAGCCTCATATATAAATGAAAGGGTCCGCACATTTAGAGGAACAAAAAACCAACCACTTCTTTTTCTTGAAATGTTTGTATTTCTTCTAGTATGATCAAATAGCTTTTCTTTTTCATTCTTGTTTGCTTTGTGTTTATTTTCAAGATTTTTTCTGATTTTGCTCTTTTTGCAACCATATGTAATTGCCTTGATAGCAGCGAGACACTGGCAAAACAAACAAAAGTTGATGATCAGCCTCTTAAGATACTACAAAAAATTGACATGTAACATAATGACTCCATCCTACATCACTAGATCCACTTTATTTTTGTGCATTCATAATCATACATTGTCGCCTTACTTCAAAGCAACAGGGCCGAGCTTCGTAAGAAGCTCAATGACATGGGTATAGAGCGATTCAAAAGCCTTAGTGCCGGTGGCGTTTCTCTCGTATGCTTCACCGAGCTTTCCGCCGAACCATGCCTCAACAGACTTACCAATGTTCAAGTAAGCAGTGTCGGCACCTGGGTATTCCATATTGGTTGTTCTGACGGTTCTTTTACATCCTTGGACTGCCTCAACTCCATTGAAACGGTCCTCAATCCATTTGATAGCAGCTCCACTGCCTTCAATAGCTTCAAGGATGTGTCCGGTGGTATTAGACACAGCAAACTCTAATGAGCCAATTCCCCAGTCACAGTAATTTTCGTATGCTCGTTGTGCTCCAGAGAATGGAACAATTTCATCCTCCGTACCGTGGAAAACAAAGACAGGAATTTCCGGAATTCCTCCATCTTCTGTATAGGCCAACGTGTTTGCATTAACAACTGCTTGAACTTCAGGTCTTTCAAAGAAAGCCCAACCCTCAGCAACAAATGGATTGTCACCAGAGAAGAAGTTGACAAATGGGTAGTTAAGGATACCATTAAGAAGACACATATCAGCAGTAGCCAAGAATTGTGCTTTCTGAGTGGCATTGAAAATCTCATCGACCAAGCCTCCAAGAGTAGGATTGTCATGCAAAAGACCATTAACAGCCAATGGAATCAAGCCAGCGTAAAGAGAACCGTCAGTAATTTGCGCAGTCAAAGTGACGTTAGTGACCCATCCACCAACGGCAACACCAACCAAAGTACCATTAAGATCTGGAGCATAGGATGGTTGAAGTTGAGCAGCCCAACCAGAAGCAACAGTTCCTCCAGAGTATCCCCACATGGCAACCTTGGCATCGGTGTCAATTCCTGTAATGTTACCAGATTGAAGAATGGAACGAATAGAGTCAAGTGTTGCGTGACCAGACTGTTTTCCAGCAGTGAATGCACCTCCAACACCTTCGTAATCAGGCGAAACGACGTACCATCCCTTAGACAAGGCGGTAGAGACAAGAATCATTTCCAATTGAGCAATCAAAGTGTCCATGGAAGCACCAAAAAGCATCGAGTAAGATGGAGAGCAATCGATAGATGGAGAATCTTCAGCAAATTGGTACGACAAGACTCTGCTTGGGTCTGCATCATATGGCTCAAGAACAGTAGTGACAACTGCATTGGCAGTTCCGTTGGAACCAGTCGAACGAACAACAAATTGCCATGCATTCTTAACATTAATTGGGACATAAACGGAACGAATCATCAGCGGCGCAAGTCTATACTTGATCACCTCTCCCTCCGCATAGTCGTCTAGGTTGTCTGGCACCGCATAGAACTCATCATCAGAGGGTTTTTCTGGGCTCAAGTAGAATGCCAGGGTAAAGGAAAGCAACCACGTAAAAATTAAAACGAATGTCAGGTTTAGTCTCATGATGCAACTACCGAGCTAAGAGAGTAGTGGCTTTTACTTATATACTCGTGTACCCCAAACCAAAGTGTTAGCTTTGCATTCTTAGAGCATGTGTCTAACGGAAGAGAAATTGCCCTTTGGGGAAACATGTCAGTGGAATAGAAGGGTCTAACGCGGGGCTGATCACCGGTATATCAGGTACATGTGTGTTGAGGGGAGGCTTAATGATAATTTTCTTAAAGCCTAGTTTTAGACGTGATGACAGTGGTGACATGCTGATAGTTTTTTGATGGATTCTTGAAGCTGCTGAAACACAAATTTAGATCAACATTTATTGGTTCTATAGGGATTCTCAACGGTCGGTGACCATCGCTTGCCTTGCGTTCCTGAAATGGCTGCGAATTCGTTAGACATATTTACCTAATGGGGTAAAGAGGCGAGCATGACGCATATGAACCACAAAGTTTAAATTATACAGGTGCTGCATACCAACGGTGGAAATTACCACAAAGGACACAAATATCTCAAATCAGCATCAATGGGATGCATGATTAACTCCCCTTTAGTTTATTGTTCGGCACTTCAAGACTAACTCCGGCGACGCACCAACTGCCTATAGTTCCTGAGGGGTAAGCCTTAATGCAAGGAACCCGCATGTACAGGCGTCAGCAATTAATGCAGAGGCTTTGGAATTCAGAATGACGATTGAAATGGCAAAAATTGGATAAACTGCAAACATCGGTCCGTCACTTTGACTTTATCTCCGGTTTGAGCATAGTAATTAAATGAGTCTTGTTTAATTTTTGTCGCAAATGGACTACATGGATTGACGAAGACGCTCGCCTAATCCAGCATGTGAGGAAGCAAATAATTAAAGTTTCGACTATTTCATCTACCGATACCGATTCTCCGAAGAATGATCGCTTCCTTGGCACGATACCAAGACAAATAAACAATGATCAGTTTCGGATTGGTCCCGAATTTTTGAGTTATCCTGGTCCATGTCAAAATTGAGATTATCAGGAGGATTTACCATTGTGTTATCTCCATACTGATCAGATTTCTACCGAGGCCGTTTCAAAGCTTGCCCTAATTAAGCTTCCTCATCTCAGACGAAGATTGCCTAGTTGGGATATTCTCATTACGATACAAGTTATGATCTCTCGCTATATAGCGTCGAGGCAATTGCTGAGAATTAAGGTTTTTGATGATTGGCCAGCTGCCTAAATTGGGATTTCTCCGGCGGTGATAAGAGCCTGAATAAGGAAATCCTCCAAGGTTGCAAACCCAGCCGGAACTTCGGTCGAGTTTCTGTCGAGCGTATTTCCAACTTCTTGACCCAAAGTAGAGCTTATAAACGTGATGATAAGCTGGTAAAGCGATAAATCTGCTCCCGGATATTGCAAATTTGTTTCTCTGACGGTTTTTTGGCACCCAGAAATAGGATCAACGCCGTCAAAACGTTCCGAGAGCCAGGCGATAGCGGCACTACAACCCTCTATATTCTCCAAACCATGGCCGGTGGTTGAAGAGACTGCGAACTCATAAGAGTCAATACCCCACAGACACCAATTGTCAAAAGCTCTTTGCGGACCAGCGAATGGGACAATTTCATCAACAAATCCTTGGAAATTGAAGATAGGAATTTCCGGAACTCCATCTTCTTTTTTCAAGGCTAGAGTGTTGTTCGTGAGCACCTCTTTGACATCAGTACGTTGAAAGAATGCCTCACCATCCTTAAAGAACGGAACCAAGCCTTTAAAAAAGGTATTGAAGGCATAAGAAGCAACACCTTCAAAGAAGCAATAACCTAAAGTGATCAAATTGAATCTTGTCTTTCTGAGGAGACTCACATCGGTATCCAAGAGCTTCTCCAATTCTGTATACTCATTCATGAGTCCCCTGATAGCCAAAGCATCAATTCCAGCGAAAACAGTACCGTCACAAGCCTCTGCTACTTGGGTAATGTTGGTGACAAAGCCTCCCAAAGCAGCACCAATGAGGTTACCACTAAGATCTGGAGCATACAGAGGTTGAAGCTGTGCGGCCCAGCCAGCAGCGAGCGATCCACCTGAGTATCCATAAAGTGCAACTTGAGCATCTTTACTGAGACCTGTCGTTGCTTCAGTATTCAAAACTGCACGAATTGAGTCTAAAACAGCATGTCCAGATTGGTGGCCAGCAGTAAATGCAGATTTCGGGCCTTCATAATCAGGCGCAACGACATACCAGCCTTTTGCCAAGCCTGTTTGAAGGACGAGCATCTCGATTTGTTGCTCAATGTTCAGCTCAGTGCCAAATTGGATAGCATATGATGGAGAACAATCAATGTTAGCGGCATCTTCAGCAAATTGATATGACAATACCTTAGATGGGTCTGCCAGATATGGCTCAATTAAGGTAGTGACAATAGCGTTGGGATTACCAAACGAGTCAGTAGATCTCACTAAGAATTGCCATGCATTCTGGATGTTCACTGGCAAATAGAGCGTCCTGATTTGCAGTGGGGTAAGTCTCCATCTGATTATGTCTCCTTCGCTATAACTGGAAATATTTGCAGGTGCCTGATAAAACAGGTCCTTAGAGGGCTTGGGCACAGAGATCGTTAGAGCTGCAGCGAGGCTCAAGATCGTGCATAATGAGAGAACGAGAGAAAAGTTAGTTTGCATCGAAATTAATACCGGTTTATGAACAATGGGTGCAGATGTTCAGTCTTTACATACTTTTCTGATAGGAGAGGGTTGTGCTTAATGGCCATACTGTTACAACAACAAACAAACACGCTTCAAGAATGAGATATGATGGTGCATGCGCATACCGTGCTTGAATCCGGAATTCATCAGTAGATGTTGCAATGCGTGTGGCACTACATGACACAAGAGGAAAGTCAAGAATTTCAGGACAAGCACCGTTGATCTCCACAATTGGGACCCTCCACCTGAAAGTCTGGATTTGCATTCTTGAGTGGATGCTTGTGATTTTTCGAAGTCTCGACCATCGAAATCCATCGATAATCCAAATCGCACCATGATGGTTCTCGTTTTGCGCTTGCAATGGGTCTCGACCAGCATCTATTGCAACAGTCTCTTGTTGTCCACTTGCATGCAAAATAGAAAACAACAACGCGAGTATTTGCAGCACTGAGTCTGCAGCACAAGAGATTCCAATTTCCCCTCGCAGCGCGCAGGTTTACGGTATTCATGCGGTGAACCGCGGAGACTCGGCGATGCAACGCCTTGAGATTCTCCGAATGCTGCACCACGCCCCTGGTGTCTTGAAAAGAACAAAGTGTGACAATACATGTATTGTTTAACGCTATGAACAGATCTAAATGGGGTTACCCGCGGACAGTATGTGTGGTTGTCATGCAAGCGGATTGTTTATGAGAGTTTCTCATGCGAGTCTCCAGAACCAAAGGAACCCTCAAGTTTCTTCAATGCAACTTGGTAAAGGAGCAACATGATGGAGCTCTGGATTCCCGTCCAGATGAACCGGGGACCCACTCCAGAAAACATCCCCAAAACTCCCTCATTAGTATAAATAGAATGCAACGCTCCGAGAGTGGATGAGCGGTGCATGAGTCTTCCAACGACACCAGCTGCAGCCTTGGCAGCGTTGTACTTTGGAACGCCGGCGGATTCAGTTGTAGCTGTCTGAATCCGTGTCTTGATGACGTCGAGAGGTGTGGTTAAGGTTCCAGCCAATCCACCTGCGGCTGCACCAGTGAACAACTCTAAGGACACAGGCAAGTCGTCCGATTCATTATTGTACAAGATGGCCCATTGACGGAACTTCTCATAGAAGGCAAATTGCAATGCACTGAAGGGTAAGTCACGGAAAAGTGTTTCCTTATAACCATACGTCAATGTTGAGATTCCCTCGGTTCTAGAGATGGAAGACACCGCATCACGCAAGCCTTTGTAATTGTATCCACATTCTCTTGTGTATGGGTTGTTGTATCTTCCCTGAAGTTGCAATCTTGTCTTCAAGACTTCCGATGGAACATAGAACACACTCAGGGCCATATCACCCAAAATTCCTGCAATGAAGTAGGAAACTGTGTCGTTGAGGCCAAGATCGTTGATCATGATTCTCTTGGAGTATTCGTATGTTCCGAAAAATGCTGCTGTTGAGGGTATGGACCCTAGAATGGCTGGGGTATAGCCACCGTACAAACCTCGGAAAAAACCTTCTTCTTTCAATATCGTGGTATATGCTGGGATCATTCTGTGGTATTTGGCATTGAACAGCAACCCTTGCTGTCTTGTTTTCACCGTGTCTAACGAATGCATGGTGGTATCACCGACGGCTCCTCCGAAACCACCTGCCAACATGCAAAAGAGGATTGGTGGGGTGTTTTCCGAGCTGTCATCTTCACTGGAGGCCTTCGCCAGTTCTCCATGATCTATATGAGGAAGTGAATCCCTGTGGGGCAGGAACGGCGTCGGGATAGCAGAAGTTGTGAACGATTGTGACATTTGTGGAGATAACTTTGGCTGTGGCGGGAGTTATGGACTGGAATTTGGAAATTTTCAAGATTGACTGATGCGGAACAGGCAGTGACCATACCTAGGGCAAATTAATGAGGGTTTTACCTTGTTGAGGTAGCGACAAGTTATTGGTTGGTGCATCGATACCCGGTGGTTGAGAAATTTGAGCAAAACATCCGTACACCACATCGTTGATGACATCCAGAGAGGGTGATTTTATGGGGTAAGAGGAGGGAGGAGGCTATAGGGGAGGTTTTGAAGGGTTTTGGATTGATTGGGTTACTAAAATTTTATATGTTTGTTCACTTTGGGTGTGATTCTGTCGTTACCGAGATGAAATTGGCTCTGCTCTCCAGTGATTGGCTGAAAAATGTCTTTCAAGTTGCTATCATGAAATGGATACTCAGGAGGTTTTAGACTGAGTTTGAGATCACGGTGAAGTAAATTTTTCACTCAAATCAAGTTGTTCTTGTGGAAAGTTGCTTCGTTAATGATCGACCCCGGGAAAAGTCACGTGCGAATCATCATCACCATAACAACAACAGCAAGACGAAGAAAAGCCACGAGAGGATGTGTAAAAACGATCAAATGTGAAGTCGTTACTTCAGAAAGCTCATAATTATTCATCACTGACTTAAATCACGTCCTAATTCTACGATTACCTTTTCATCTTTAAGTATCGACTGTATCACGTGACTAAGGTAATCATCTCCAGCCATCATCATTATCAACCAACACCAATGCTACGAAGAAGTCTTCTTTCAAAACGCGTCTCTTCCATTAGATTCTACCGCGTCTTAGCCATCGAATCATCCTGTGATGACTCTTGTGTGGCACTTTTAGACCGACCAGATCGCACGTCTCCACCAGTGATCATCGATGAGGCCAAAGTGACACTTGATTCAGCCAAAATCGGTGGAATTATCCCCACAGCAGCTCATGAGTTTCACCAAGGCCAAATCTCCGAACTTGTCAAAAAATTCTGCGAAAAACACAGCATTTCAGCAATTTCTCCTCCAGACTTGTTATGCGTAACTAGAGGACCAGGAATGGTGGGATCTCTCAGTGCTAGCATGCAATTTGCCAAAGGATTATCTGTTGCATGGAACGTTCCATTGATAGGTGTCCACCATATGCTTGGTCATCTTCTCACGGCAACGTTGCCTTCAAAAGAGCATCCTAATCAGCCTCCTCCACAGTACCCATTTTTGAGTCTTCTATGTAGTGGAGGACATACAATGTTGGTTCTTCTGAAGTCTGTCACTGATCACAAAGTCATAATTGACACTTCAGACATTGCTGCTGGTGATTCCATCGATAAATGTGCGAGAGAATTGGGCCTTAAGGGAAATATGTTAGGGCCT
The DNA here is from genome assembly GCA_030571295.1 of [Candida] citri. Taxonomy (NCBI): domain Eukaryota; kingdom Fungi; phylum Ascomycota; class Pichiomycetes; order Serinales; family Metschnikowiaceae; species [Candida] citri. The sequence goes on along the minus strand of JAJLXN010000004.1, from coordinate 1,054,649 downwards.
GAGCTTGAGAGGTATATCAATGCGATACCCTCCGAATTGAAGCTGAAATTTGCAAGTATCAAGACCAGAGATGAGTCTAATGAGTTCGGTTTCAGACTCAACATGCCTATGAGGACAGCCAAGCACAAGAAAGTGCCTGACGTTGTAGAATTTGGATTTGCATCGTTTTTGAGCTCAATTACTAATTTTAAGCAGAGAAAGTTCCCCAATGGTGCCATGGACGAAGCTTCAAAACAATTTGTCGCATATAAACTTCAGGAAGTTTTGTTTGACCACATTGTTAACCGCATTAATATCGCATTCACGAAACACTCGGCAATTGGCTGGAATGACATCTCAGATGGTCAGTTTGAAGGAGTAAAGGACTTCGTGTGTTCTGGAGGAGTTGCAGCTAATAAAACACTCCGAAAAAAGCTTAGTGAAGACTTGAAGACGGAAAACCAAATGACTTTCCATTTTCCAGATTTGAGACTCTGCACTGATAATGCAACAATGATAGGCAATGCTGGAATTCACATCTTTGAGCAATTACGTTTGAAATCAGCATTATCGATCTTGCCTATTCGTCGGTGGCCCATGGATGGGTTAACTGACGTCGATGGATGGGAGAAAGTCAGTGACGAGGAATTCGCTAAAATCACAAAATGGAACAATAATTAAGGTAGTTCTACGGTACTACGAATACATAAAATGCATTTTATCTCCCATATCCTCCAATTTGTATTATATCTCATCGTCAGTCCTTCAATTTGTGTTGTATATCATCACCTAATCCTCATCACTGCTTATCGTGTCTTCCTCCAAATCTCTATGCGGAATAAACAGCTCTGTAATGTTAAACCTCTCTATTAGAGCCTTCCATGTCAGCATATCGAACGTCGCTATGTGATGCGACACTAGAACCACGTCTTCCTCCATATCACTGTCGTCTTCTGGAATCTCAACATATGGTACTCCTTGTTCATCAACGTCAACCTTCACCTTTCCATCTCTGACCAAAAAACTCGTGAAGAATAAATTTTCGACCGACTGAGCAAACGAGTGAGGATTTATGAAAAATTTAAACATGTTTACCCTCTCATCGGCCTCGCTAAGCACTCCATACACTGTTCTCACCATATGGGACGTGCTTTGCTCTGGATCCTCCTGAATGTCTGTCGTGGTGACTTTCTGTGCTGTAGTTTTGTTGGAGGTCTGTGTGTCGTCAACTGTTCTTGCTCTGGGAGCAGCTTTCCTTCTCTTTGTAGCTAATGGTCCATATAGGAAATGGGACGGAATTGCCACTTTTCCATGCAGATAGAACCAATTACCGAGTTTGTGCCAATTGTAAGAGTTGAATGTCTCAATATGGCTCTCTCCAGATCTCCCAGAACCCTCTTCTTGAGGTCGGAGCTCACCTTCTGTGTTTGACCCATTATAGTCAGAATCTGGGTTCATAAACCGCTTCAATGCCGTAACAAACTCCTTCAGCGTTAGCGTTCCTCCCAAATCACCGAATCTGATATGTTCTGCGTTTATCGAAGCGAATTCTGCCGTCTTTTTCAACGCCTCTGAGTCCTTCATGAACATCGAGAGTTCCTTGACTTCATTGCCCGTCACAGTAGCGAAAAGGTTCTCCAAATCCTTAATTCTTTCTAGAACAACTTGTCCTGCTTCTCCTTTATAAGCTGAGGCCTCTGCACGGGCCACTTCCTTCTTAAACTCCTCATAAGCTTGGGCTAGGCCTCCGATACCGTAATTTTGGTAATGTGAATTGATTTCATTGATTCTTTGAGTGATTTGGCTCTCGGGAGACTCTTCTGGAGTCGACATGATGGACAATAGGGTCGGTTCCCTAAGAAAGTTGAAGAATAATTGTAGTAGTTATGGCTCTATTATAGTGCGTATATGGAGCGTGTAGTGTACTACTTGATGAGTGTGGAGAGGGACTAAAAACACACAAAAAGGGTAGAAAAGATTGGAAAAAATTGCTAATTGGGTTAATTAAGAATACTGTAATTTGGATCTATCAACATTTTATTGAAATTGTGTCGTTTTTCTTGTTGTTTCTGTCCTTTCTAATCTAACGCATCAAGACATCGATAATCACAGAAAGACGTGTCGAAATGACTCCCAGAATCAAAAAACTCGATGAGTCTGTGGTCAATCGCATTGCTGCAGGTGAAATCATCGTTCATCCGGCGAATGCCATCAAGGAAATGCTCGAAAACTCCATAGACGCTGGCGCTACTATGGTAGACGTGTTGGTCAAGGATGGAGGGCTCAAATTGCTCCAAGTCACCGATAACGGAAGCGGAATTGCTCGTGAAGATATGCTGCTACTATGTGAACGTTTTGCTACGTCCAAAATCTCGACTTATGACGATTTATCGCTGATCGAGACTTATGGGTTCAGAGGTGAGGCTCTAGCGAGTATATCTCACATTGCCAGGCTTTCTGTGGTTTCCAAGACGGCAGAGCTGCCCTTGGCATATAAGGCGTTCTTTGTTGGAGGCAAGTTGGCCACTGCAAAGTTTAAAACTGACGGTCCTAGTGATCCTAAGCCTATTGCTGGTAAAGACGGAACACAGATCACAGTAGAGGACCTTTTCTATAATGTTCCGTCGCGTCTTCGAACCGTGAGGTCGAAAAGTGACGAATGGGGAAATATTCTTGACGTTTTGGGCCGTTATGCTGTCCATACTGATGGAGTGGGCTTCTCATGTAAGAAGTTTGGAGAATCTCACTCTGCGATCACTACAAGACCTTCAGCGCCACTCAAAGAGCGTATTAGGACCGTTTTCGGAACTCTGGTCGCTAGCGACTTGATTGAATTTGACTATAAAGGCACTGATCATGGAGTTAAGGACCTTCGTGGAGCTGTTTCTGGACTAAACTACAATAACAAACGTAAAACGCCTCCAGTCTTTTTCATCAACAACAGATTGGTCTCGTGTGATCCTTTAAAGAGGGCAATTAACTCGGTTTTCCAGGTTTTCCTACCTAAAGGTAACCATCCATTTGTCTATCTAAGCTTGACAATTAAGCCAGAAAATCTTGATGTCAATGTTCATCCAACGAAGAGGGAAGTTCGATTCCTTCACGAAGACGAAATTATTGAATGGGTCTGCTCAAATCTTCATGATGTTCTTTCAAGTAAAGACGTCTCTAGGACCTTCAAGCAGAGTCAATTGAAGAGAGCAAGTGATCCAGTAATTATGGATGAGGTTACGACAACAACGAAGAAGTATAGACAAGAGAATAAGTTGGTACGTGTGGATGTTCTGCAGCCGAAAATCAATGCTTTTGTCAAGAAAGACTTTGGTTCTATCATTAGACAAGCAGCGATGGTTGAAGACAAGGAGGAGACCTCTCAAGACAAAGAAATGGAAACTGGAAACCAAGACAACATCGACGACGATTTGGGATACATTGAAGACACTATGAACGATACAACTATGGCAGTTGAGCCAGAGTATGGACAACTTTCCTTGGAGTACGAGTCTACGGGAAGACAGAGACAAGAAGTCGATCTTGATAGTGTGAGTGAGCTCCGACAAGAAGTCAGCAACTCGATTCATCGGCCACTTACAAATATCTTCAATAATTCCGTCTACGTTGGCATTGTTGACCCAGTCAAACGTCTCTGTTGTTTCCAGTACGACGTTAAGCTTTTCCTATGCAACTATGCCTCGATATTGGCGCAATTCTACTACCAATTGGGACTTGCTAACTTTGCTAACTTTGGTGAGTTCAAGCTAACTGAGCCCATTCCACTAAGGACGTTAATAGCTCCGCTTTATGATATGCACAGTGGCCTCGTGGACTCAGATACCGTGGTTCAGAACATAATGGCCATGGAAGCAATGTTTAAGGAGTATTTCCAAATTGACGTCTCTGGCGGAAATTTACTAATGCTACCCTTGATATTGAAGGATGTGACTCCATCTGCTACAAAATTGCCGCTTTTCATTTATAGATTAGGCACAAAAGTCGACTACACCGACGAAAAAAAGTGTCTCCATGACATTCTCCACCAGATAGCTCTCCTCTACGTACCGGAGAGAATCACAGCGGACAATGATACAGAGGACTCACAACAATTAGCGAAGAGAGACACCGATATCCTCAACAATGAAATGGAAAACATTGTTTTCCCATCATTGCGCAAACAGTTTGTGGCCTCTGAAGCGGATCTCTCCGGGGTGGTGCAAGTGGCCGACCTTCCTGGGCTTTATCGAGTATTTGAGCGATGTTAAATGTGGGGTTGAATACACTATGGGCAGATTTATGGTAGGGGCCCAGAAACCTAGAACAATTGGGATCCAGAACACTAAAAAACTCTAAAAATGTTGGTTTTCTACTCTTGAGTTTCTTTTTACATTTGAATTAGCGAATTTTCTCTCGAATTTGGTGGAGTTGGTGGAACTTTCACAAGATGCGAATTGGTGCGTCTCACAGTGCCAGTGCGTCTCAGTCTCTCATAGTGCGTCTCAGTGTCTCTCACAGTGCCATGGTAGCCCTCATTGTTATGGTCTACGACGACTCTCCACCACGTACCAAAAAATCCAAGGTTTCATGGCGTCATTCCCTCTTCCCCACGAGATCCCGACACACGGCTCTAAAAGCTTATTCCGAAGAAAAACCCGACCACCATTCCCCATGTTCAGCGAGAAATTCCTCCTCTCCGAAATCATGTGAAGTGTTGAGAATTGCCCAAACTGGTAGGGTATCTGCACAAACCTCAAGTCTTATAAAGTCACTTGACGAACTTCTTATCGGCAAGCGAGTGCACTTTCTACACCTTCTTGGAAGAAAATAATTGCTATGTTGATCGAAAATTCCGCCAATGACAAGCACATGGCGGTGCTCAATTTGGGGCTTTTCCCAAAGAAAGTATTGGATTTCCAGGAGTCTCAGGATTACTTCCACCAAATCATTTTCGTCGATTATCAGTTGCAGTTGCTTCTTCTGCACGAGTTTAAGGGTCTGCTCCTTGCCAGAGCGTCTCCTTCGAACTGTGGTGAGCCTGTCGTTGAGAGAATTGCCGAGTTGATCAAGTATGCCCTCTCTATTGATGCTAACTACTCCACCTCCAATAAGCGTTACGAGGAGCATTTATACTATACCGTTGTTTTGGCCCATTTGCACAACCTCAATTCCGACCCGGAAAGCGCCCACTTGGTGCTTAGATCGTTCAAGTTGACCCTGAGCCCTGTTTTTGGCTCTGTCATTGAGGGTGAGTTTGTTGCTCACTTGACTGCTAGATACTACGCTTTAATCGGCTTGACTTCGCCAGATGCCTATGCTAACTGGTTCCAGTACCTCGAGAGCTTGAGAAAGTACGGTAACAAGAGCCAGATCGCTGCCAATCAATGGAACGACATCATCTGTGCGAGAGTGCTTCTGGTGTTGAGTTCCAGTGGTTCTGCCCCATTGAGACTTAAGGATATCATCACACAGCCGTTTTCAGACAACGCGTGCAGCTTGGTGGCTGTTTGCAACTATGCTATGAGACCAGAGAGCGAGAAATACATCTTGAAAGAGACCAGAGCCAGTTATATCAAGTTTTTGGCTGATTTGCTCAACAAGGACCTCAAACAGAAGATTGACTTCCCAGACGCTTCCTCCAGTAACTACGATGAGGTTGATTTCGTCGATACCTTGTTTGAAACCTTAAACGACATCTCTACACACCGTCCAGTGATCACCTACTTCTTGAACTCAAAGTTGGCCAAGAGGTACTTGATCAGCATGACCGAGAGAACTTACCAAAGTCAAGTTATTCTTCTGAACTTGGTGAAAAGTTTGATCGACGGCGGAGAGTACGATGAAGCCTTGGCTGCTTTCAGAACCTATGTTGATTACGTCGAAAAAGACGCTGAACAACACGGTGGCAAGCAAAGAAACTTGATTGAGGTGATTGACATTTATGCTACATGTATTGCACAATTCAATCCAAAGAGATCGATCATTCCAGATGCTGGTTCCAAGACCAAGAAGTTCGTTTATAATACCTCGGATGCAGTGGTGGAAAACTTACAAAAATTCGCCAAGGATTTGTTGAAATACTTGAATTTGTTTACTCATCAAGCCGATTTGAGCTACGATGAAGAGTTGGAGACTTTTGCCGATAACGAGCTCTCCTTCTTGTTCCACCGCTACAACACTAATTTCCTTGCTACCGATAAGGCCAAGCTTGTGAAGATTTTGTCCAAGGCCTGGTTCTCCTTGGGTGAGTTTTACAGCTACATGGCTACATTTGACTCTCCAAGCTACGAGATCATGGACGACAACACTAGAAAAGTTGAGCTTTACTACAAAAACACCCTCATCATCAACTCCACCGGAAGCGTGGACTACTTATTCAAATACGCATCGGTTTTGGCTCACAAAAACTCCATAAAGCCAGCAATGAGATTGTGCAAGTTTATCTTGAAGAGATACCCCGAATCGTTCAAAACTTGGAACTTGCTTGTTCTCTTGGCCACGGCCCAAGAATGCCAGGATGCCTCTCTGGACGATACCGCCAAGAAGTTGCAGAGCAACGCGATCTTGGATGGTTTGAACGAGAAGGCTCCTGAGGAGAACGGCAACGGACACAAGGAAGAAAAGAAGACAGACTCAGAGAAGTTCATTGAGGATGCCTTGAATATTGCCGCTATTTACATGATGAAGAACCGTGAAAACGGAGTTGCTTTGTCTTTCCAATCTAAATACGATATCCTCCAACTTAAGATGACCCAGCTTGCTGTGTGGGAAGCCAACCATGGCGTTGAGTACATTTTGGAGTCCATCTCTGAGGTTTTTGCCTTATACAGAGAATTGTTCCACGATGTTGAAACAAAAGAAGAAGCAAACCACCACCAACGTCAATCTTCAACTTCTAGAGCAGACGGACGCTGGTCCCACCGCCCTAGTGTCATTGATCCTGCCAATGTTACCCTCATGCCATCAAAGAGCAAGCCTAGAGACACAACTCAAGCCAAAGAGAGAATTAAGAGACTCTCTCACGTTGCACATGAAAGCGCAGAGAACGGAAAGACCAAGGGTGTTCCTACCAAGGTGTTGAGAACTACCAAGGGCTCCGTTCCAGCATCTGAAGAAGACGAAAAGAAGGTCTTGCAAGATGTTTGGTTGTGGAGTGCTACCATTTACCTCAAGCTTGGCTTGTATGATGATGCAGAGCAATGTATCGTGGAAGCCGAGACCGTAGAGAAGCCAAACGTCAAGACATTCACCAGTTTGGGTCAATTGACTTCAAAAACCAGAAAGTTCTTGTCTCTTCAAGAATTTGAGCGTTCTCTCGAAGTGTTCCATTCTCCAGAGGAGAAATTCAACAAAAAGGCTTACGGAGTTACCCTTCTTGGATTGTGTAAGTTGTTCATCATCGACGATGAGATTGACAACTCCCTTTTCATCTCGGCCAAAGACGTTGACGCCGGTTTGATCAGATTGAAGAACTATTTGGAGCAGTACAGTCACTGTTACCCATATGGATACAACAGTTCTGAGTTGTGGTACTACTTGAGCACGATCTACGAGAAGTTTGACGATAAGATCTTGTTCAAGAGAGCATTGTGGAAGTGTGTGGAGTTGGAGACCAGCAGGCCTGTTAGAGCATACACTGTTTGTGAAGAGTTTAATTGAGCAGTTTAGAGTTGAGTTACAGTTGAAGTTGAGACATTGAGATTGACCTTGAGGATTAATCACAAAATTAATAATACATAAGGAGAAGATGGAAAAGCAGAAGAAAAGGAATTATTGAAATCTTAACAAGAAAAAGGAAAAAGGTAAAAGATTAAAAAATTTAAGCAAAAATAGCACTTCACTAAATGGCACCAAAAAATGGACCCTCTTGTCTATGTGCCTATACCAAAGTGATGATGTGCGAAGTCGCTCTCTAAAGCCTGTCAAGCCTATAGAGTCCCTATATTCTCATCAAACCTACCTAAAATGGCCGAAGTTGTTGCTAGAAACGTCACCTACTGTGGCGTCTGTTCGTTCCCTCCTGAATACTGTGAATTTGGTGTCTCTTTCAAGAGATGCAAGGACTGGCTCGCCCAAAATGAGCAACAACTCTTCGACAAGCTCTACAGTGATGAAGCTCTAGCCAATGCCACCTCCACCTTGTCGATTGAAAAGGAGGAGAAGATCCACAAGGACTTGCAAAAGAAACAAGCTAAGGAAGAGGCCAAACAAGAGCGTGAATTGCAGAAGAAGCTCTCCTCTAAGGTTGTCATCAAGAGAATCGAGAGAAACAGAAGAAAGCACATCATTTCCATCAGTGGATTGGAAGTTTTCAACATCGACATGAAGAAATTGGCCAAGACTTTCGCTTCCAAGTTTGCTACCGGTGCCTCTGTCACTAAGAACGCCGAGAAGAACGACGAAATCATGGTCCAAGGTGATGTCAGTGATGACGCCAGAGCTTACATTGAAAAGTTGTTGGAAGAGCAAGGATTGCACGATATTAAGGTCGAACAAGTCGACGACAAGAAGAAGAAGAAGGCTGCTGAGGCTGCTGCCGCTGCTGCTGCTGCTGCTAATTAGAGGGAGGGGGAATAATCAAGTTTTGGAACGTATACTAATACATTATCATTATGGAAGTGTCATTTATCGTGAATTTCGATCATATTTAATTAGATCATATTATCATGAAAGTCAATCGTGGATCTTTCAGCCATTTTGGGGTCATGTTTGGCTATTTTCGGACCCATTTTCAGTCATATTTTAGCCATTTTCTGCCATTTTGGAGCTCATTCTTTCTCAATCATACTTCTCTTTCGTGGCCCAGGAACATCCATACTCGTCAAATCCAGGCTGGCTCATCAAAATCCTATAAAGATGGGCCACTCTTCTTTTCGTGTTAAACTTATTCGACTTAGATCTCTTACCCAAAGCGTTTCTCTCCTTCATTCGGTTACCAAACCCGTACCCATCGGTAAGTCCCAAAACTGCCAATCTGCCACTGTCTGGATCGTTCGTAATGTGACAATTGAGTTCCCAAAGCGTCACGGAAGTGTTGTGATCGTGCATAAACTGGTAGTACTCTCCCAAACTATGTAGACTCACAGATAAGGCATTCTTATTATCCTTGTGGAGGTACCGGTTCAAGCTGATCTGGGTGGCTTTATCAAAGTTAACAACCTCTTTCTCAAAGAGATCACTCACTTTTTGAATTGCCAAGGCCATTCTGGACGCTTTCCGGAAGTAATTCAAGATGAGTACATTCTCGAAGTTGCTTTCCACGTTAGAATCCCGATTATATGCTAGAAGCCATTTCCCGAACATGGCAATTGCAAGCGGGATACAAAGACCCGATTCGAAGTTTGCAAACCCGGAGAAAATCTCATAAAGTTCCCTTCTTTTGATGTTTTCTTCTGATTCAGCATATAGATCGAGCATTTCGTTGAAATGTTGCAAGTTTGGCACTAGCTCCTGCAATCTTTCCAATGGAGAACGTTCATAGTCTTCGTGGTACTTGTTTAAATTTGAAAACTTCACATCTCCAAGCTCCAAAGAGCTCTCTACGAGGTAGTTGATGAGATGCTCTCTCTGAGGAAACAACGCATCGAGCGTATCACCGAAAAAGAACACTTCTGCCGCCAGACACCAGTTCACGTCTAAAACAGCGGATTTTTCATAGTGATAAAAGTCTCTTTGCAATTTTGTGCTGACAAAACGGAAAAATTTCAGGTCATCGTCTTGTGGTTGGGCCTCTTCCTTTCCCTTTACGAGTTTCTTGATCTTCTCGAATCTGGAGTGTCTGGAATCGACCTGATCAAGCTGGAGACGAACACTCAGCAAATCCACGTCTTCACTGAGGTCGGAAACGCCCGAAAACATCGAATTGAACGACGAGGCCTGCGACACCATGGACGCTCTCTTGGTGCTTGGACTGGACATGTAACTGCTTGAAAACGTAGTCACAGGTAACGTGTTTGTCTCAGGAGAGTTCCCAGGCAACGTGCTTCCTTCAAAGGACTCCACGGCAATAGTAGGAATTCCTGGCTTGTCTTCATTGACAACATCTTTGGAGTCGTTGAGGTATGCACTTAGGATGGAATCTGAGTAGTAGTTTGACGAGTTATTCATTATGGAACGGCTGTAACGTCTGTATTGTGAAAGCGCGTGTTGGAAGACGCGTCAAAGGATCCAAGAAATATATGAATTGTATTAATCGAGAGTTCTGCCAAGTAATCCTGGCCTCTACTGGAATATTCGGTTTTTCCGGGGTAGTTGTGCCGATTCCGGATGTTGCAAATCGACTGACGCATGTTGGCGCAGTCTGTAACAACTCAGCATGAAACATACAGGTGCAGGCATATACGTATAGATGAGGATTGTATTAATGTTATTTCCGCAGCGTACTAGAATGACTTTAAAAAGTTGAGCCAGGCGTTCACTCAGTATCCATTTTCTTAATTTTTTGGACTCAATTAGCCTTATCATTCTTCATATGAGCACGCAATGCGGCGTCATTAGAAACCCACGAGGATGATTAGCAGCCGTTCTCCCAACAGTACCACTGTGGGGGATTTTAGCTGGTTTTATAGTACAACAATGCAGTAGAAGCTGACTCACGAGAGCAACTGGCGGATCGATGGAACCTTATCGCTGAGAGTTTCTGGAGACGCCGTGTTTGGGTCTGCAGCGGCCGGTTTTTCGGTCTTTATAGGCGGGAGCTTGACATCACGCTCCGATTTAGGCACGGGATCGATCGAGGAGAGCTGTGTCAGCAGCACTGACTTGATTATTGGCAACTGCGGACTCGTCTTGTGGGAGGCCGGGTTGGAAAGCGTTCCAATTGGAGGTAACGCCATATCTTTATTAGTTGCCGAGGTGGAAGATGCAGAAGATGGTGCCAGAAGCGGGTAGTTTGGCTGGTACTGACCTGCTACTGCTCCATGGGGTCCATTTGTAGGTGGTGCTCCGGCCATGATACGTCCTTGTGGGTGCATGTGTGGATGCATCTGTCCAGGCACCGGCAGTTGGTGCATACCAGCCATTTCAGCCGGGTGGCCTTGCATAACAAGCACAGGCTGTCCGTCTATAGACTGCTGAACGTGTGGGCCTAGATGCATAGGGATTTGCTGGTCTGGCAGCTGGTATATCACGGGTGCCATTTGAGGTGTCTGGATTACTTGAACAGCCATTGGTTGGTATGCTTGCATGCCTGAGATTGGCTGCAATTGCACTACAGGCCCATAAGGAGACTGGATGATCGTAGCTGACGTTCCTGGAGGTGCACCGTAGGAGGCAGAGGCTGCCCCGGCCGGTATAGCGCCGTGAGCCATTGGAACGGCTCCAGCGGCCGAAGCACTGCCATTTGCGAGGCCAGCACCTTGTGGCGGAAGCATCTGGTAAGGAACAAACCCTTGGTAGTACTCGGGAGCCACTGGAAGCTGCTGAACTCGCAGTTGTGCATCCTTTGGAGGCTCTTCGCCCTGATCGCCGTCTTTCAACTTGCCTGGGTGGTCCTCATGGCGGTCCTGGCGCAAGTTCTGATTATACTGGGCCATACGCAACGCATTTCGAGCCAGCGCATCCAAATTCAAGTAGGCACAATGGAGCTTTCCCTTTACGCAGTTGAAACACTGAGGTAGGTTCTCGTCACACTTGATTCTGCGCTTTTTACAGGTTCCACAGCCCAAATGGGAGTTTCTATGTTTTCGGCGGGAGTTTTTCTTTCGGCGGCTGCCAGAATCGTCTTCTCCAGCCAGAAGCTCGACGTTGCTTGGCGGCAGATCAGACTCCTCCTGTTTCCGTCTGTCGGACTTTTTTCGCAGCGGCGGCAACGGGTTTCTCAATGCTGAATTGAACACGTCCATGGCGGCGTGGTTTCTGTGGAATAGTGGCGAATTGGCGGGGGCAAACTGGCGGCAATCTTACACCGGGAATGGGATGGTCAAAGGTGGAGTTGTGCAAGCGGGGACGACAACAGAACGGAAGGGAGAAACGTGGCGGTAATTGAGAAGGCACGATGGATAGTTTGGAACGAATATTAACGGAAATTCAACGAAAAATGTCAGTTATCGGTGGGTGGCTTCAGCCCTTTGGAACTGCAATTTACGATTGGCAGTAAGAAGGTGGAGACAAGCGGAGACAGCGTGGGGAATGACAATTAACGAATATAAAGGCACACCAAAACACAAACCACAAAAGTCCTAAAAAGAATGGGAGTAGTGAACCCGTAAACAAGTGGGCCGTGATAAGGTAAAGAAAGATGTAGGAGGAAAAGTGACTGCCGGCGGACAAACCCAAGCACGCAAATTCACAATGCAGAATGCAACCCGCACAGTCCAGAGAAAAAAAAACGAGCAGGTGCAGGTGGCAGCTGCCTGGTTTTGATTTTACGACAACAAACAAAATAGGTACCGCGGGCAGTGTGGCATTGGCAGGGTTAGGCGAGCAGTTTTTTGGTCGATTGTAAGCGAATTTGGGAAACTGCGGTGGTTGTGGCCAACGGTGGATTTTGGTTTTTCCCATGCGCCCCGCAACACGCATGCATCTGCCAAAATCGTGAGTTGCTGTTACTAGGTGTTGTTTACGGGCCCTTTACGGGAGGCGCCTGTACAAGTGCGAAATAAGCATAACCTTGTGTGGGACGACGGAGGAGAGTTGGTGATGGTGGCCCCATTTGCTGGAGGGTTTCTATGGTGGGGAGGGCTTATATTGGAGGTTCCGAGGAAACAAACAGCGAAGAGTATGTTGGCACAACAAGAACAACGAACTGTCGCATGCTGCAGATGAGATGGTTGCATGATAATAATATACTGCGAAGGTTTTATTACGAGCGCTGGGTCGTAAAGTGGTAAGTGAACTTCTATATAACGATTGTTCATTTCCCAGCCAATATCGCAGTACGACCCCACTTGCACCTGTTGGCATCTACATATCGAAGCATGCTGTTGCGTGAGATGAACATAAAATATCGGCAAGGTGTGCGTCGCGAAGCTTCCCCCATGGCGCATTAGCCCATTCTATGTTATGGTAATGTAGACGAAACCATAATCGCCACAAGTTGGAACAATGGTTTACGGGCACCTATCTTCAACGCTCCAGCAACTAAACAACTCATCGAGAGGTTTTCCCCCCCTCCTCCGCTGCAAACGCGATTTTCTCCTTGGTCGTAAATCAGTCGTTTTTCCGTTGATCCGTTGATGCAGGTGCGTCTTACTAGGCACCTGTCAAATCCGGATTGTCAAATGTATCAATCGATTTTCCGTCAGTTTCATTACTGCCATTGTCGTGGAATGACCCCACCAAAGTGTTGTGCAATTTCCTCTCCGGAGCTGACAAAACCTCCGCCCAGCAACCCTGCTTCGACCGATTAGGGAGCCGAGGGTCGTACCTAACAAATATGCGAATTACGAGTTCGTACCTGGCATGCGCAATGTGCTTTCTCAAACGACCACCGTCCAACGACTTGATTCCTCGGCTCAGAGCACTCATCATAACCTTCGACAAGGTTTGACAAACTTTGACATTGTTATCGATTAGCAGTAACTTAGGATCGACCCACCCGCATGCCGCCTGCAGCAGGCATGAAATTCCACGGCTGACTAGTGAATTTCGTAATTCAATGGGGAAGTAGCTTCGAGGAGAAGCTTGAAACCGCCTTGGTCTTTATTCTGTCGGAGGCAAGACACCCAAAATAAACTTTAAACTGGGGCTTATCTCGATTAAAAATTCGTGTATTTGCGAATTCTCAGGAATGCTATCGGCAAATTAACTATGTATTTGGATCCATGACCCTTGGCTCGCCCGATCTATGGCAGGCGGGGATCCACGGCCTTAGGATGTTTGACATATTGTGTCACTATACGCGAGACAACAATTCTTGAATGGTTTGAATACTGTGACAGCCAAGATTCCGGAGCTACATGTCTTTTCTACGACCCATGTGCCACGAAAATTGACATATTTTGTAGCAGCATGTAAGCCATGTCATTTGCTTGAAGCCCTGGTAGGTCGGCTTGCATAGAGAACATCATCGTATCAAGCTGTGCACTTATACTAACCAAGGTTGGAGACCCCGGAGCACGGGCCAAGTAATTCAGTCATGGAATATGAAGCTTTTGCTCGTCTAATACCTTATGTATGGGCCAGGTTTCAAGTGGAGCAGCGTAAATGCCGTGGTGAAATTCCGCGACCGCCCTCGTAATTAGGATAGGGAATCTGTAGTCCGCACATAAGGATTCCGCAGTGCATGCATGGGGCTGGTGTAGTGATTCTCACATGCATATCACTATTTTAGCTTGAATTAAAATGCAAACTATGCATTTCGGCACCTCCGGCATTGTCGCCCGGACGGGCAGTGATAATTGATTGCTTCTATCAGGACAAACTGGATTGATTTTCCTACTAACAGACACAATTGGCTTCCTTTATTTGTTGTTATTTTAATCCTGTTCCGTATATGCCCGTCATCGACTCTAAATATGCCGCAGTAAAGGCATAAGTGATTTCTGGGCGATGTTGCATGGTCCTGCATAACTCCATCGTATCATTGACCCCTGAAACATCGCTTTTAGTGTGTTAGGAATTCTTTTCGGAATGCTGCCCTTGACGTACCATGCAGCTGTAATGTCATGTGCCTGCCAGTGCAGCAAATCCATCTCACGTATTGATAGATTCGATGATCTGATGTCATCTCATCTCTGTGTGTTTCGCACCTTTCGGTGATCGGCGGCTTATTGCATCTGCCTAAATGTTTCGGATTAGTATGGTGCGGGGGATCTCCTTTCAATCATGCAATGATGTCTCCGCCTGAAGAAAGATTGAAACGCACCTGGTACATGCTTATGCTTGCAGGTGGGTGGAATTTATTAAAAACTACTACTGCACCATTTACGATGCTACAGCCAACTCCGATCCATTGCAGATAATACGTTAATTGACTTGAAGATCTGAGACACTGCCACATTCCCTGTTGCATGCCATGCGACATGCCACGTCGATCGCAAAGATCTAAAAAATACTTATCTCTAGATCACTCTGCTAAACTTGCCTCGATCCTGTCCGCTAAAACTTGAACGTAATTCATTCTCTTTTGAGATTCTTGGCCAGACTCCGCCAACATGTCTCATCATGGATGCAGATCATATTTCTCCGATTTGTCTTGTGCTGGCATGTATGACTCGTGGAACCGTCCCATTCGTCTGTCCCACCATTTCCTTCTATGATCGGATTTGCTGATCTCTTCCATCATGAATTGATCATCTTCATCATCTCCGGTTTCCTCTTTTTTCTTCATGGCAAGCTCGAACTTTCCATCTTTTGAAACAACGTCATACGTGTCGCCATTGAACAAGTCCTTCATGACGATTTCTCTTGTTCTTCCTAAGGACTCAATTGCTGCAACACGGTCAATTGTTTCCTCGAGTAACGCATCAAAATGTGGCTGAGAGGCGATCTCATGGAAGGCACGCATCATTGGGACAGAATCAGCACGGACTCTTGAATCGGAGTCCACGGTGAAGATGTTGAGGTTGTCGTACTGCTGAATGTAGTCTGCTCTTGTCATCACCTGTCTTGCACGCCAAAGTGGAAGTTCTGGCAAATGGTGGTCTTTAAACACGTCCTTTGGATCTGGCATTTTCTTTGAAATGAGCGTGTTCATTCTACTTCTGTCCATTTCCACAAACTCCCTCATAAGCATCATAGCACTAGTCGCAAACTTACCAGACTCCATGACATCGTCGTCCATTTCCTCACCTAGAAGACCACATTGGTTGAGGAACCAAGTCTTCTCTCTATCGATGATTTCATGACATGCTTTGAGCGTATCCTTGTGTCTGGCAACTTGACTGATATGTTGAGGACGACCACCGATCAAGTCATAAATCTGATGACATGTTTGCTCGTCATACTGCAAATCCTTATACTTGACAGGCGGGAAGAACTTTCCACGGATGAATTGGAGGACACTGATTGTTTCTTTCCTGTTGAAGTCACGAACATGGATCAATTCTAACCTCGTACCCAAACGCTTCAATTTTTCATAGATCCAGTAGTCGTCACTGTTGAAAACTGTTGTCACCAATTCACTTCCACTAAGACTTTCTGCTTTCTGTTGAAGTAACTCAAGAAGCTTCACACCTTCCTCGTTCTCTCCAATCAAATGTGCATTGTTGATGATCAACACCAAAGGCTTGTCTGTTTTTCCAGAGATTCTTCTCTTGATAGCCAATTGTTCTAGCTTGTTAAACGCTCTCTCGATGTCGAGAAGAGCAGTAGTGTCTCTTGGACCTCTCATACTGAAGAGAGACCCGATATAGTCTTCATTATATGCAAAGTTCAATGCTCTTCCAAGTCTTATCCGGAAAATCTCTGGATCAGCATGAGCATCGAAGATAGCCACGTTCTTACCATCGATTTTCTTCATGGCTTCCATGATCAATGTCGTCTTTCCTGTTCCCTTCTCTCCAACGACCAAATAGTAACGACCGCGGAGCTTTCCACTTACAATATCGTCAAGCAACCCTTGCTGAGGTCTTTCGACCCAAAATTGGGTCAAATCCTCGCTGCTTTCCAAGAAAGCAGTGACATCTTCGTCGTCACTTCTCTTGTTGGTCTTTTTATGCATAGTCAATTGGTAAGCAGGGTCACCCTTTTCAAAGGCAGTGTCCATCTTGTCTAAGACATGTGTACTGTAGAAACGGTGGTATAAGAGTCCCGAGAGGCCGAGAACTGCCACAGAACTCAATGTGATACCAATTGTCTCGAGACATTTAAAGAGAAACTTGGCGATTCTGTCGAAAATCTCTCTTGCTTTAGATGGAGTCTCTTCAGCTTCGATTTCCTCTTCTTCTGCCTCTTCTTCTTCCTTTTCTTTCTCTCTTTCTCTCTCTTTTTCCTTCTCCTCCTCCTCTTTCTTCTTTTCAGCGTCTTTATCATGATCGTTATTGTTGTTATTGTTGTTGTTTGGTGGTCCTCCATTACCTCCGCCACCGTTACCACCACCATTGCCAACTCCGCCTCCTGCCCCGCTTCCGGAGTCTACTCCGCCATCTGAACCAGCTGATGGTGGTGTATCTTTGGTTTGCTTCGGTGGTGCACTTCCAGTAACATCTTTCTCGATGATTCCAACCTCCTTGACCTCTACGACGGACTTAGACACGGGAATCGGGTCAGGATGCTCGGAATTGTCTTCGGACTTGCTGTCTTTCTCGGACTTGGAATCGTCCTTTGATTTCAGCTTGGAATCGTCGTCTTCGTCGACTTTTTCACCTCTTTCCTCCTTCAATTTCTTCGAGATGCTTTTCTTTTGACGAATGAGCTTCTTTTTCTCCTTCAGAAGCTTCTTGTTCTCTTCGTCCACCTCATCATTGTCAAGTTCATCTAGCACATCGAATGGGAGCAATGGATTGACAATTCTTCTTGTAGTAGATACCTGGAACGCTCTTTTTAGGATAACGCCCCTATATCTTGGAATCTCGACGATTCTTCGGGTCAAAAGTCGAGGAAGCATGGTGAAATTGAAGTTGTGGGACCAGGCCTAATCAATTATGGTTTGCCTGCAGGACTATGATAAGTCGAAGCCTGAATTGGCTGAAATGGAGTATAAGATTTTCTCTCGAATGAGAGTTTTATCTTTATAATCAGGCAATTTCAATAAATTCACACATGTTGATGCCGTTGGAAGTCGATTGGAAGTTCCACTGTTGTGAATTCCAAACTTCGGTGATAGCGCACCAAACCCGAGAAGTGGGGCTCTAGCAACAGAAGTGACGAATTTGATCAAGTTGCACCTTTCAGCAGGAGTCATTTCTTCGACGACTTCCCAAAAGAGCGTAATGGTGATATCATCATCGAAGTAACCGTTGTAGTGGACGTTTTCCTTCCAGTCTTCGATATTGACGTCATTACCTCCACTGATAAGCATCTGGAGCTCGAATGGGTCGAACATGTTGAGCCAAGTTGGGCTAATTAGCTCGAAAAGTCCTTCCAAAAAGTATTTTGTCTGAATATGAAGCGATTGGTTTAATTTGAAATTGGCAATTTGGTGAATGTAATTGAGCCTGTTGGCAGAAGTGACGCTGGTTTGGTCTCCATGAGGTGGAAGTAAGTCGTACTGGAAAGTTTCTGAGCCAATGTGTTCGTTTATAACAAAATCAAGGTCAAGTTGTTTGAGTTGAGCGTCGTCTAACTCCAAGAGCTTGATTAAGTTGTGGTAAAGGTCCTTGTCCAAGTACCCAAGATCATTAATGGAGTTCTTCATGGAGCTTTGGGCAACTCTCCATTTTGACAAGAAAAACGGAGCAAATGCAACGTCAATCAATACACCTTCATAGAGACACTTTCCCACAATCATACCAAGAAATTTGATATATTGAAGAACAAGATGTTGTTCTTGCAAGTGGATTTTCTTTTGGATTTTAAGGAAAGTCTCGTTATTTGGATAAAGCTCGTTGCCAGCAGAAGTCTCCTTGAAGAGGTGCAATTTGTTGCTTGGATTGAACCCCTCCATAACAACAGACGTTAAGAATTCTTTGGTAAGACCTCCTCCATCGATACCAGCCTCTTCACCGTGCTCATTATGGAAAGTGACCTGGATCTTGCTTTTGAAGTTTGATCCTGATTTATGGAAGTTTTCAAAGGCACTTTCGAGTAGTCTTTCTCTGTAAATGTCTGCCTTTAACTTATCGTCTGCTTGTCTGAAAAAAGTACGTGATTCCACACCGTCTTGGTCTGATCTTATAAGACTCTGGAACACCTTAACACGATCAGTGAAATCCACAAAAAACGGCACTTTATTGAGGACTTCCAACTTTGAAGCCACATCCGATGAGCGATGCTTCATATTCGAGAAAGATTCACGACGCTGGCTCTCATCATCAGAAGATAAGTCCATGTTTTCTTTACGTCTCTCCTCATCGTCTAAAACGATATGAATCATCGTATCAATCTCGAATTTCAAGTGGTTTAGTCTCCAAAATTCATCAGGGAGGAACTTGAGCCTCAAATTCTTGATGTAGAGCTGGTTCAATAACGAAAGCGAAATGTCCTTGAGTCTGGCCAATTCCGGATTGCCAGCGACCAAATTGTATGGCTCATTCGAGCGGAAAACGAGGGTAAGACAGAAAGTTTTGAGAAAATGAGAGAAATCGGTGATGTCTGCCGTTGAGAAAAGCTCCTCGTGGAAAACTTCGATATCATTAGCCACAATTAACCAGTATGAGAGCAATTGTTCGTAAGCAAAGAGTAAGTTCCAGAACATGGAAATATCACCCAAATTTTCCAACTTTGAAAGTTGCTCTGCCCCCAAGGTATCGGATTTATGAACGTTTTTGATCTCCTGGTACGCCACATGCTGAGATAAATGTGCAAACATCCAATGGCCTAGACCTGGAGTGATTGTCATTCTCATACACAATTTCGTCCTCAGCTCTGGGAATAGGTACATAAGCAGCGAGATAAACAGCACAGCAAGTCCAGAATTGGTGTTTTCGCTTTGTAGTTGGTCAAAAGCATGCGAAATATACAGCGATGAGTAAAGCACCAGTATAGTGTCAGCAGTTGCTTGCGATATAGCAATTTCTCTTGCTTCACTTGTCATTTCAGTGTCAATTCGACTTTCCTGGACCAAATCTATGTCGTCCTGCTCCTGTGGCACCACCACAGAGAAGTTCATGGTGGAGATAATGTTGGCATGCACCAAGTAGTCTTGAGGGAGGTAATTGTCACTTTTAACAGTCAAAATGTTCACCAAAAGGTTCAATTTCTGCCAATCCGGCATCTTTGACACGATTTGAATGCTTTCCTGCTCTGAAAGAACCCTTTGGAGCACTTCGGCATAGAAATCAGACGCATGAAGAGTCTTTGGCGGTTTTTCAGCAACAAACCCCAAAAAACTGGCAATTCCATCACTGGAACTGAACGAAAACACAAGATTAGTGATTTTCTCATCATCTCCGAACCGCCGGAGCGTACCAATGATCCCTTTCCAGCAGGAATGGTACTTTTGGGGCACTCCATATAGATTAACCAATACCGTTAGCGTTTCGATCAAAGAAACCTGTCCGGTCTTGTCCAACATCCTCTTGATGCTTCCGATAATGATTGCAACGGTTCTCTCATCGAAATTTCCGTCCAGAGAGGCGATCCCCTCGTCTAATCCGGATATGAGACTCGCCACATTGAACCTCGAGCCGTACTTGGCCATAAACGCAAATTGAATGGCCCAAAGCGTCCAATTCTTCTCCCTAGAGTCTTTCGAGACTTCCCATTCACTTTGGATCCTTTCAGCCTCTCTCAAGAGCTCGAGGCGTCTACGAGTACACCTCTGGATCAATATGGAGCTTCGATCTCGCTGACGAGCCTCTTCTCTGTGCTGTCTTTCCAATTTTGTCTGTTCCAAGAAGCTGCGGCCTTTAGACCGACGATCTCCAAGGTTTACCACTCTTTTCTTGGTGGTTCCAGTGAAATTAAGCATGGTCTGGTAGGAGAGTGGTTGGTCTGATTGCAAATGGTGTGTGCACAACGTAGTGGGAGTAGATCAGAGTCTGGGGAAGGAAGAGAAGTTGGGTTTTTTTAAGGAGAAAGTGAGTCAAGGAAAAGGAATGGATAATTTTGAACCGACAATGATTTTGTGAGGTTTTAGGGGAATTTGAGTGGAATTGGATGGACTGCTCTGGTTGGTTTAAGGTGAGACTATGCGATCTCGGTTAGGGTAGTGATAATTGGAGAAAGTAGCAGAAAAGATCGATTTGAAGGTGAAGACATGTTCCTTATGAGCTTGAAAGTGATCAAGCCAAATTTGACCTCATTGCAACGAGAAATAACCAAAATAATGGGACCCTGTAGTGCTCATTTTATCTACTCTCACTGCCTCTTACTATAGCTCCAACGATACCTCTAACTACACCTCTTACCATACCTCCATCACCATCCTCAAATAGTCTATATTTGATCTAATTTTATTCTATTTCTAATTCTAAGTCCACCTCTAACACTCTCCCCACCCTCATCATTGTTTCATCAACTCAAATAAATGACCCAATGATTCAATGTAATACCTTGGATGTAACGATGAATCTTCTTGATCCACAGCCTTCAAATCGTGCTCTTTCGTTCCTCCACTAAGAACAAGCAAAGTTCCACCGTTTTCGCCACCCAAATTACCATCATTTCCAAACTTAATGTCAGTATATAAGGTATCACCCACCATCAACGTTTTCTCTCTTTTGAATTCACGTTGCAGAAGCACAGCATCCAAAAACACTGTGCTTGGCTTTCCAACCTCAAGAAAGTCTCTGTCACATGTATATTTCATGGTGTGGACAACAGAACCTCCAGCTGGTAAGATCCGTCCTTTTGGACCAGGATATGTCCGGTCAATGTTGGCTCCAATGAATGGAAGTGACTTATTTTCATGCAAGAGGTATTGTACGGCGGTGGCAATCCTCATATAGTTGAGTTTCTTCGTAGAACCAACCACAACAGCCTTAACTTCAGGGTCCACCTCCAAGAGTTCATGATCTGGGTCCCATTCGTCATTCAACCGCTCGTCGGTGCCTCCAACGGGAACATAGCCCAACTCACGCAATTCCTCTTCGATACCCTCGTCTCCAAGGACCCAAACCTTTGATTTTTCAGGAATATCAAGCTCTTGCTTGAGCACTAAAGCTGCAGCGTAGCACGTTGGAAAAATCATCTCTTTCGAGACATCTGGCACTCCCAACCCATCGAATTTCGACAAGTAGCTCTTTCTGGACTTGGACGAATTGTTGGTGACAAAAGCAAACGTCTTGTTCTTCTGTTTAAGGTGATGAATGAACTCATCCACGCCAGGAATTAAGTCTTCAGAAAGCCAGATGACTCCATCGCAATCGAAGAGAAAATGATCGTAAGAGTCAATTAGGGCGATTGCCTGCTCCTTGGTGGTGACCTTCTCCATTTTTCAAGATCCTAGGAAAGAACACCGATTGGTAGGCGGTAACTTCTGTTTGAGGTGTATGACTCCTATATATGCAAGCCGCTTATCACTACAAGATATGGAGTAGGCTAAAAATTATTTTCTTAGGGTATGATTTGGGATCTGCAGACGTAAAAGGGTAAATTTTCCAGGCGGACTTTATTGGTTCAGAAATTCCAGGCGGGGTTTCCTTTGGAATTTTGTGGATTATTTGGTGGCAGCTTATCTGAGGTGATAAGGTGAGGCTCTGAGAGTCTCAGTTTTGGTGAATGTCCATGATTTCCAAAAAAAAATGATAAAACTCAATTTTTGGAAAACACACAGAAAAAGTTAAATCCAAATAATTATGCAAAGTCTGGTTTTGGCTTTTTCTCGTGTTTTTTGTCGTCGTTCTTATGGTTCTCCACCTCGTCCTCCACTCGTCCCCCACCTCATGCTCCACCTTCACTAATTGTCCCCTCTTCAACAATACAATTGCGCTCGTACCTTATTGAAATTCCGGAAAAATAGCACCATGTTCTTGAAAAGTAAAACGTTCCCAAAACAGAACCCCATTTTTCCAAAAAGAATCAGATTCCACTCAAACAATTGTCATTGTTCTAAAACAATCACCTTCAATAGGCGCACCTTCAATGTGAGAGACTCAATGGACGCATCTTCAATGTAAGAGACCCAAAAGATGCAAGTTCAATGTAAGAGACTCAATAGAGGCACCTCTCATATAAGAACCTCAATGAATGCAACTTCTATATAAGAATTCCAGTAGACGCAACTTTAATGTATGAGTTCCAATATACGCATCTTTAATGTATGACACCACCTCACCTCAGCACAATTCCAGCACGCAAAATCGACATCCAATAGATGTTAATCCATTTGAGTCCATCTTCAACATCATTATCTTCAATGGCTTCTCTTAATCCAGGTAAAGATTGTCCAGCATATCCAGTGTACCTTCCACTAGCATAGATCGAGTGCTTAAACCAGGGTCTATTTTTCAATCCTTCCGATTGGAGAAAGATTCTTTCGACCAAATGCAATTTCAAGTTCGTCAACATCAATTCCGATGCTGTTCTGAACCTTTGCCATAAAGTCTTCTTACTATATAAGTTGGCCTGCAACTCTTCTCTGTGCTTATCAACAGCAGCACTCAGTTTTTTAAAGGCTTCCATGATTCTCATAGTGAGCTTCACGGTCTCGGTGAAGTCTTTCTGGTGGCATAACTCTGAGCTATTGAGTTCCTTTGGTAAATGCTTCAACAGCTCCATACTCTCAAGCATCTCCATACATTGGTTCTTTTTACCTTTATAATGGTACCACTTCGATGGGATGTACTTCATGGCATCTTGAAAGTAGCCCTGGATGTCACTTGCATAGTCAAACATGCCGAAGGGTATGACTTCAGGTCCAGCAACTTGCAAAATGATCTTTCCCAAGTACTTACTCATGACATTATGGTAAACAAAGCCTGGGTCAGTAAATGTCTCCATCCAATAGAAAGAATCGTAATTCAGATGGTACTGGTAAATTGGGTCGGTCATTGGGTTACAAGCGAATCCCATATCGAAGGATGGGATACCTAAATGTTCCAAAAATACAGTATAATCAGATCCACTGCCCAAAATGCCAATGTCACCCTTAGAAGGACCCTTTTGGAAGTGTTCATAGAGTGTTCCTCCCTTTGGATATGGCACTTCTTTGGCGACATTCAAAAGGATCTGTTTCAACACTGGTGATGATTCAAGCGACAAAGTATTACCTGAAACTGCAGTATCGAGGTTCAAATAGGCAACGACCTTCTTTTGGATCCAGCTGGCATGGTCCTCGGCCCATTCAGTCAGACCTAAAAGCCCTGGCTCCTCTCCATCCCAAGAGGCAAAGATTATAGTACGGAATGGCTTGAATCCCAATTTGGAAGCTTCCTGAAGCCCTCTTAAGATCTCTAACATTACAGCAGATCCGGAATTTGGGTCTCCAGCGCCTCCTCTGATCCATGAATCTCTATGGTTACCCACAATCACCACCTCATCTTCATTAATACCCTTAATTGTACCAAAAACATTGTGGATAGGGATAATGGAGTACTCCTGGTCATTGTACAAGTTGAGCAAAGGCGATTTCACTGGCATTTTCCCGCTTTTTGCAAGGCCCACTCTGTAGTCGTAGCCTTTCAACTTTCCAGTCCAATCTGGGCCTGCTTTTCTTGCAGAAATACCCAAACCGTTAAGTTTCTTCAAAATTGGTCTAATTTCTCTGTAACTCACAGGTAAACTTGGAATTTTTGGCGTGGTTCCATGTGGATCTTGCCTTGCAACGTTACCTTTGGATGCATAACCAGGTGTAGTTGGATCTCCCGGTCCATATGAAAGGTACATGACTGAGCCACGTTGAACACTTGACTCGTGTCTTGCTGGACCATGTGGGTACTGTTTATAGCCGTTTTGGGGTATGAACTCACCATCATCACCAGGATCTGAGTACATCACCACTCCAACAGCACCAACTTCCTGTGCAAACTTCACTTTAAGGCCTCTATAAATCTCTCCATACCTGACAATGGCAATTTTGCCCTTCATGTCGGCTCCCAACTCGAGTAATCTGTCGAAATCCTTCTTTCTACCATAGTTGGCATAGAAGTACTCAGCAGTGACGTTTCCACTCGCAGAATAGCCATGGAACGTTGGTACCGTGTTGTTTTGAGAGGTAGGATCTTCGGGTAAAGCGTCCTCCTCCAAAGAAGCCGTATAAGTGACTTTTCCCTTCTCGATCAAGTGCAAACCATGGTCTTTTGGCTTATTCAAGTAAACATCGTATGTTTCCACTTTTGTATCTGTAAGACCATATTCTTCGAACTTCTCCATGGTCCACTTCACAAGACCATCGTTTTGGCCCAGCAAGTGCTGTTCTTGGGTGTATTTGAAAGACCAATTTCTTGCATAGTTGGACAGATCAAGCACATCTACAAGCGTGGCTTCTGCCTCTTCTGTGGTCAATTTCGAAGGAGATTTTCCATGAATAATGTAATGATAGCCGAATCCACGTTTTGCCTTCAATAAAACCAGAATTAAATGGACAGTCAATGTGATTCCAAGCACTGAGAGAGCGACCAATCTGAACTTCCAGTGTTTTCTTGGTTCCGAGTACTTTTGCTGAGGAATTTCGACAACATTGTCCATAAAGTGGGGGTCTTGCAACTCCCGAAGTAATGGCTCCGACGACATGGCGGAAGTTGGCCAAAAATGGATGTAGTTGATTTGGGGAAGTAGTAGATAACTTGCAAGGTGCGATAAGGCGTCTTAATATATAGGGCCCTAGAGGTTATGGGAAGGTTGAGAAAATTGTGTGATTTTGGTGAGATAAGAGACAATAGAGAAGTGGAGGGTTTATTATGAGGGAAATTGAATGTTTTGAATTCTAATTAGGAATTGAAGATTCGTTGGTGATGAAGTTTTCTCGAGTAGAGCGTGTTTTAGGCTTAGTGAGATAAGGTGATGCGATGGGGAGTGAGTTGGGGGAAGAGAATTGGGGAGTTTTAGGGAACTTCGAGATGAAAAGATTTCAATTGAGATTTTTGGAGGTATTTGAACATTGGGAACGTGTTTTTAATTGAATTTTTTTAGTAGAAGTGTGTTTTGATGGGGACTTCTTTGGTAGATATGTGATGTCTACATACATCGCACGATGCGACCACAGTAATTAATTGGTCCTAACTCAATTGACTCAAGTGTGCTCGTAATCGAGTTTTGAATTTTGTAGTTATCTTCAGAGCGGTATAGTTTGGTTTGAGAGCATTCTTTCTCGAGAGATCACGTAAATCAGTGTGTTCTTTGAAGTGTGTTGATCCAGATGAGCTTACTATGAGGGTCATGATTGGAGGGACATGACTTGGGAATGCCGAAAACGAGAACACTTTGAAAAATATTCAGAAATGTGTTTCTGAAGTAGATTCAAAATTTTCTAAAACTTCAAAACGAAGTGTCTTTTTTCTTGGTCCATGTTACTCAGTTCTCCATTGTGGGACCCTCACTATGGATCACTCACCTTAGGCTTCATACCAGAACAAACCCAACTTATTAACAGAAGATCAATGTTCCAATTTAGTCGGAAAAAGCGTTCAATGCAAAACAAAATCGTTTCAAACATTCTTCCCGAAGGATGTTATTTAACCTTGTTTCGTGTGTTTCACCATCACTCTTCTATCGAGGGTTCTCACACTCACCAAGTCTTATTACAGAATTCTCATTGCAGACTCCACCTTACAATGTAGGCCTTAACAAACCAACGAAAAAGTTATTGTAAAAGATTTTACCAATTATTTTGGATTAAACAAATTGCTTATATTTCTTCAATTTTGTATTATCAAAAAAACTTGTATCATTTTCGATTGTGTCTTTCACCACCTCAGCTCATTCTCACTATCACAGGCCTCACCAAACGGCTCCAACGACTCCACAACTCAACCACAAATTGCAAAGGTATCAATATAGAAATTGATCATTAATCTTCAAACTACAAAGCAACCTCCAATGTTCATCAATTTTTTTAATTCATTTTTTTTCTTTTTCTAAATCTCCATCTCTATATCTTCCCCACCTCATTAATACATCAACTCAGGCATCTCTCCTGCACTAACCAACTACTTCTTCTTCATGACCGACATCACTATCAACGCCGTCAATGACACGGCTGAGAAGATCGAAAACCTAGATATAAATAAGAAGCCAAAGGTCCGTAAAGGCCAAACAGAGGAGGAGTTTCTCGCCCAAAAACAAGAGTTTTTCGCCAGTGGGCCTCAGTTGAATACTGACGAATGGTTATATGATGAAAACAGACTAAAAACCCTCGATTCCACGCAAAAAGTCGACCGTGTGTTCATGTTGCACGCCTGTGAAAAGGCCTACTTCATGAAAGACTACTCCAGGTGTCTCTCGCTCATAGCGACTGCCGAGTCTCTCTTTGGAGTCCAGTTAGAGGACGATGCCACCAACAACGAGCTCAAAGAGGACTTTTCTAAGGCTGGACGCAAAACCAAGAAGTCTTCCAAGGTCGAGAGACACGTCGTGGAGCTTCTCCATATAAAAGAAGCGTGTTTGCGTAAGTTGAGCCAGGCTTCTGAGCAGCCATAGGCCATAACTGACCTCCCACCATAGATCACTTCATAGATCCCATAGCATGATATGAATTTCACGACTCGCGTTTAAGCCACACTTTAACTTCGACGTAGCTTGCATTTCTCTTCTTGTATGAGCTTTCCTCATCGGAATCACCGTCTTTACTGACGTTTTCACTGGTGGTTCTCACCTCATCGACCACTTCCAAAGTGCCCGTATAAATATCGACTTTGTATGCCTTTTTGGTCATGTAATGCAATGCCAACGATGTGGTCTTCTCAATAGCTCTTCCCATTCCTTTTATCCGAATGTATTTAACCTTTTTGTACTCGCCTCTTTGGAACTTTCTGTGGTCTATGGACGATTTATCGAATTTAGCGAGTATGGAGTCGATGCGCTTGATTGCAGCGACAAATGGCGTTCCAGACTTGACAAGAAACGTTGTTTCTTTTTCGATCTTATTGAGGATCTTCGTATTAGGGCTTAATTTGACGATGGTGGAGGTCATGGGAGGAAGAGCCAGTAGTTAGATGCGGTGCAGGTTGTGGAGATGGGGAGGTGTGATAGAGGTGGTTGAGTTTGGAAGAAAATAGACATTAAGGTGGGAATTTGAGGTTGAAGTAAATCAATTTGGATTTTGTTTTCGACCTTTATTTGTACCCCTCCTTTTTCAATTTTTTTTTCTTCAATTTTTGGGTGCAATTGTGGTGGTGGTTGCAAGTGTCTTAACTGTGAGAAGAGCACCTATAAGACACCCCCATCAAGATGGACAAATTTGGGAGATTTAAATATTTAAAAACATTTATCTTCTCATCAAAAGCCCCTGATTCCGAAAACATTTATAACTTCTTCAAAAAAATTCAAAAACTCTCCATTTCATCACCCACCTCATCTCACATACTATCTCACCTGTCTCATTTCTATGAGCCCCACCAAACGCGTTACCTCGCGAGTAACTATCCCACCTTTTTCCTCAGAACCACATCCAAACAAGTCATAAAGAGTCAAATTCAATTTTTTTGGACTTTATTATCAATCCATTACAATCGTTATCTTCAAAAAATCATAAAATCCTTCCACAATGTTCCTTTCTCGATCACTGTCAGAGTCTACAATTTCAAGCTGGGAAACACGCTCCAATAAGCGAAGTTACGACGATTCGATCGAGATTTCTCCATGTAAAAAAGTCCAGCAGTTCCAAATTCACTCAGAGGCTCATGTCAACACAGTTAATATGATGATGGAGGCCCTGAGGCGACAAAAGGAGTTTCCTAAGATTGAGGAAGCTGAAGAGGAGCCAGAGTACCAAACAAGACAGAAACCGTTCTGGCCAGAGATTACGAGGGTGAGGAAATGAATGCCTGGCTCAATTTATCTGGAAAAATAGAGAAATTGGGTAGGAATATCTGACTTCAGTGGGAAACTTATCGATGAGTTCTGGAGGTCAATGCGATAAGACACCGGGACCAGGACTCGGGAATATCTTGATATTCTTGACTAAAAGAGATCAGGTGGTGCTTTCAAACACCGAAGTGGGTTATAAGTGGTCTTTTTAGCATGACTTTGTGCTTACTTTAGCCACCACAAGACATAGGTCTATTAATAAGCCATTGCAGAGAGACATGACAAGTGACCGTCTTGAAAGGGAATTATAGGCTCCCTCACAGAGAAATAATGCAATTTGTCGCTTTATTGAGCTAATTATTTGCCTATTCTAGGTCTATTTCCTGGAGATATCACCTCGATGAGCTAGATCACCTAAGCACAGCTGATCTGATCTAACAAACAGCCAAACAGCGGCCCAACCCACCTTATATACTAATGAAACACACGATACAACCAAAAAACACCTATACCACTCCAAATCATCTACAATCTCACTCCTTTCCAAAGTTAATATATTTTTCAATACTATTCTGACTCTAGGTCATCCTCATGCTTGGCATCGCCCTACACATCGTTCCATTTCGTCCTTTATTCTATTCTACATTAAGCTCTGGCCTTTCTCTTGGCCTTCAAGACAACCTTTTGCTTGACGGCCTCCTCCTCGGACTCAGACTCAGACTCGGACTCAACGTCCATCATCTCGTCATCTTCGCTCTCGGCTTCAGCTTGCTTAGCAGCCTTTCTCTTCAACTCAACGTCTCTCATTCTCAACAACTCTGGGTTCAGCTCAACCAACTTCTTGTCAGCGGCGAGTTGTCTCTCCTTGTTGCCTCTCATTCTGTTCTTGTAGAAGGCTCTCTCTCTCTTTTGTCTGATCTCTTCGATTCTGGACATGGCCTTCAAGGTAGTGGCCACCAATTCTCTGTTATATCTGACAGGAACGTTTCTTCTGGCGGCAAAAGTCAAAGTGGAGTCGACCACCAACTCTTTGCCGGCGGCTTTTCTGAATGCCTTGGTCCATCTCAACTTTCTTGGGTTTCTTCTTTGTTTGAAGGCTTTGTGGCACTTTGACCGGCAAAATCTGAATTCCTTGGCGTCGTTTCTCACGAACATAATACCCTTACTCGGGTAGACGGGAGAAGAACAAAAATGGCACGAGTAGATCCTCATGATATGCTAATTTGGTTATGCAAAAATTTGGGGTAGATGAGATGGCATAAAAAAAGTGAAGTCTCAATGCTCGCATAATGTTACGCCTGGTGTACGGGTGCGGGTGTGAGATAGTGAGATGGGCGGAGGATCAGATGGAGGGTAGAAAAAGAAAGGGGGAAGTAAAGGGGGTTTGAATTGGGGAGAGTTGAGGATTTGATTTTGGTTTGGGAGTGAGGGAGTTTCTTTGGTTTGATTGGAATTGAGTGAGGTGGAAAAAAAATTGATTTTGGTGATTTTTGGTGGAGATGTTATTGAGCTCATCTGCGTTCGTCTAATTAGGCTCATCTGGATGAGTTGTGTAAATAGATAAGTGGTGAAAAATTGGGATACCAAGCAGGAAATAAAATTGACAAGGTAAGAATGGGATGCTTTAAAGTGAGAGGGTTGATTATGTTGGAAAATGAATTTCAAAAAAAGTAAGAAATGTACTTTATCTCTGGTCCTAGCTACTCTTGTGAGGCTCTATCAAGGCTCATCTGGTAGAATTCATAGTGTACGGGAATGTTGCAAAGTTTGACAAAATCGATAATTTGAAGACTTGAATTTGAAAAAGAGTTTGTCGATGATCTCATCAAAAATCCCATCATTATGAATCTTCACATATTTTTTATTTTGGTGGACCCTTCGAGACCTTTACTGATGCTCACTATGTGATACCAAGAGAATACAAAAGCCCCAGTGAATAGCTTAAAGCGTACAAAAAATACCGTAATTAAAACCAGTGTCATTATAAAGAGCATCCCAGCTTTCCAAATCTGTAGAGTTCAGCTCATATAATTTATGGCATTAGTTGAATGTCTCATACTTACTGATTCTCACTATCTCTGCGATGAGTAGACCCTCTGAAACGCATATCCCAGCAGAAACAAGAAACATTAGAAAAAACGAAGAAAAAAATTCATCATCAAAAATGAAATCCCAAAACGAAAACAACCCTCTACTTTTAAATTTACTTTCCCCTCTTTTCTTTGGTCTTCCGAGTCCTCGCTCCCATGTAGCCCATCTCATCTGGCTTATCTGGGCTCATCCTGTGGCTTTATCTCATTGCGCTCTTAACTAAGCAGGCTGATCTGAAGAGACCCATGAAGTTCATCCACCTACACCAAATAAAAAGACAACAGAAAAAAGGAGATTGTTTTGAGATGACATAAACAAGTAGATTCATGAAAAATAAATAGGAATATTAAAGGTCATGTCATCAAGTTCAACACCCTCTTTTTCTTAGTCTTTTCCATAGTTAAGGACCTTCCGCACTTTGCTCACAAATTCACTTCACATTATGCTCACCGTAGTCAATACCCACAGAAAACTCCAAACATACCACCACAAGAACCACAAAACGTCAAAAAAGAAACACTGCAAACCTCCCCTAATCACCACTATAATCCACTTCAAACCACCTTAAACTACCCACCTCTTCCCTCTCCCTCTCATTCTCCCCCACCTACTTCCACCCATTTGCCGTCATTCACGTGACCTCTCATACACAAAAAATTTCTGTCCAACCTCTAGATCCATAACTCATAATGGAGGTCCCTACGCTAAAAATCCCAGGAGAGAACACTCAGCCACAAACTGTGGAGCAGCCTAACTACACAGGCCACTTACAAAGAAAACAAGCCCCAGAAGGCTCGGCCGAATGGTACTTCGATAGAACCTGTGACTGGATGGGTGACCACCCATGGCTCACAGGATTTGGAGTTTTCGGAGTGGCTTACTTTGCTGCTGGATTCGTTAAATCGAACCAACCAGGTCTTAACGGTAAGGCTTTCATCAAGGGCTCTTTTGGTCAAAAAATGTCTGCCAAAGAAGCACTCCAGATCTTGAACTTGAAGGAATCGAACTTATCCAAGGCTAAATTGAAGGAACAACACAGAAAATTGATGATGGCCAACCATCCAGATAAGGGAGGTTCGTCTTATGTGGCTACGAAAGTGAATGAAGCCAAGGACTTCTTGGATAAGAGAGGTGGAATGAAGGACAAATAGTGGCATCTTGTACATAGAAATGCATGGATTGAAGAATTTTTAGAAAGTGCCTTCGGCACTTTTCAGTTGATTAGGCTTTTAGTGTCTTCATTTTCTTTTTTTTTTCTCTCTTTTTTCCTGGTTTATTGACCAATTTTGACGGTAGAACCACACAATGAAAGCGTCTCTAATTGAGATTCAAGACAGGACTGAAAAATGGCATAAAGCCGAAAAAAACTTGAGTGTTTTTCCAATATTTCAACTTCAACTATCCCTAAATTCCCTCTGATTGTTTTCTCATTCTCTAGGATCCCCCTTTCCTCGGCTTCGCTCGACTAATCCTACCCTAACGACGTCTAAACCTCAACATACTACCTCCCCCTGTAAATCGAACAATACCCCACGAAAAAAATTTAAAGAAAGAATACGAAACACACCACCGTGTCCATTTTGAAACCCCTTCATTTTCACCCTCTTTCCCATTGTTCCGCCTCAATTCAGCCCACCACCAATAAACCTGTCGTGAGGTGTCTCACCGATAAAAGGGTCCAGGTGAACATTGGCAGATCCGAGCCGAAACCACAGAAATTCTCACGAAAATGCCACCATCGTCAAACCTCATCTCCTACACAAATCTGGTAAATTCTCAACCAAAACTTTCTCTCGTCTTTCGGTGAAATCGCCATTCCCCACTTAAACCTTCTCACTATGGGCCTATTATCTATGGGGCCCTCAGTTAACGAGGCACCGAGAAAGAGACACGCCCAACCCCGTAAACAACGGGATTTGAAATGTTGAAAATTCCTTTTTCCTGTAAAAACCCAATTCTTCCTATTACTACTTTTTCCATACTTTTTTTCAGCAAGAATCCCTTTTTTACCCCTACCCTTCTAAACTACACCTCCACCATAGTTCTCTGCAGGCATTTCACTCCGCCTAATCGAAAACAACAACTGCTCCTCCTTAGGGCTCCAAAAAACCATGACTACATACGAAAAAATCGTGAAAGGGGCGACAAAACTCAAAGTGGCCGCCCCGAAATCAAAATACATCGAGCCAATTCTCATGGCGACGTCCATGGCCCACGAACTCTCCTCGGAGAACTTCAACACAGTTATGAGGACTTTGGGACAGCGGCTTCAGGATTCCTCGTGGCTGGTGGTCTACAAGGCACTCATAGTGATCCATATTATGATCAGAGAAGGCGATCGTCACGTTACATTGAAGTATTTGAGCGAAAGAGCCCCAGGAATGCTCAATTTGGCCCATGCACCAATCCTGAAGAACCACAACTTCAATTCGGATGTTCGCTACATCATGAAGTACTCCCGGTACTTGCAGACACGGGTGAGACACTTCTCAGATACCCACATTGACTATGTCCGGGATGAGAGGGTCAACAATTCGACCAATCAACTGGGAGGAAGGTTAAGGACCTTACTGGTCGAAAAAGGCTTGCTCCGAGAGTGTGAAAGCGTCCAAAAACAGATCGATGCGTTGTTGAAGAATAGCTTCTTGGAGGGCGAGATCAAAAACGACATTATCTTGACGGCTTTCCGTCTTTTGGTCAATGATCTATTGGCGTTGTTCCAGGAATTGAATGAGGGTGTGATCAACATCTTAGAACACTACTTTGAGATGTTCCACAATGATGCAGAGAGGGCATTGATTGTCTATAAGAAGTTTGTGGACCAAACAAAGTATGTCATTGATTATTTGAGGGTGGCCAAGCACCTTGAGTATGCTACTAAGTTGCATGTTCCAACGATCAAACATGCACCAACCGCGCTCACATCTTCATTGGAGGAGTACTTGAACGATCCAAATTTTGAGGAGAACAGAAGACAGTACTTGCAAAGTAAGGGCACTGAAAATGCCGCTCAAACTGATAGAAAACCATCGACTGCTGTTGATTACCAAAACCAGCAGGCACAGCAGCAACAGGCTCAACAGGCTCAACAATTGCAAGCTCAACAGGCTCAATTGCAGGCACAGCAGGCACAGCAGTTGCAAAATCAGCAATTGCAAGCTCAACAAGCACAACAAAACCAGGCACTTGCTCAACAAGGGTTACAGCCTCAATTCCAGCAAGTTTCCGACTTACATAGGGCAAATACCCTTGTTGTTCAGCAGTCCACTTACAATCCATGGGGAAACACTGCTGCTCCACAATTTACGACGCCTCAAGCGATCAATCCAGCATTTACTGGAGCTGGTTTTGGTGGTTATGGCCAACAACAAACTGGAAGCAACCCATTTGTTCAACAGGCCCAACCAATGCAACAGCAGCAGCCAATTCAACAAGCTCAACCAGTTCAGCAACAACAGCAAGTTCAGCAGCAACAACAAGCCCAAGTTTTACCACAGCAGACTCAACAGTTCCAGCTGGTTCCTACAGGGTTGACTACTCAATACACTGGATTCATGCCTCAGCAGTATGCCACAGGAAATCAATTTCAGACACAACCGTCGATACCTACTGGCCAGAACCAGGCTCCAGAGTTGCAAAGATCCAACACCAACCCATTTTCTAAGTTGGCCTCGTCAACGACAGGCACTCAAGCCAATGTCAATGCCTCCAACCCATTTGGCAACACGAGGTTCTCTAACTCCAACACTTCGGCATTTACGTTCCAAAATGAAGCAATTCCAGAGAAAGTCTCGGTTACGGCTACCGGAAGCAACCCATTCAAGGTTTCCGCCACTACCACCGACGTATTTAATTCAGCGGCACAAAATAACGGGCATCCGGCCGAGTTGAAGCCTCAGCCAACGGCGGGAGGCTTAGAAAATCTACCAACGGTTGCTGTGTTCCCACAAACACAACAAGAGCAAGCGAAAAACGCATACCTTGACCAGGCCCGGTTCAACTTGCAGCAGCAGCAGACTCAATCATGGCAGCAGCCACAGCAGCAGCCTTTTGGTCAGCCATACCAGCAGCAGCAAGTATACAACGAGCCCAGTTTGATCTAGTATGTTCGAGACCATTTCAAACTAATAGAATTTTGCATAGTTATTACATGTCAGTCATCATAGTCATTGTCGTTCATTATATGTGTGGCCTTTCATTATAAATGGATAGGCTTAGTCCAAGAGGTCCCGATTTTATTCCCACAAGTCCTTAGCATAAGCCTCAGTAACAGAGGTATCCTCTCCGTAACTTCTTTGCCAATTGGTGAAGCCTCCTTGCAAAACCCATACATTCAAGTCATCGAGGTTATGGTTCTTGTCCAGTTCAAGAGACCTCAAGAAAATCAAGGTCGATTTTGGTCCTCTCACTTGAGATAATGCACAATGGAACACGACATCGTCGATTTTATCATTTTCGAGTTTTTGGCGAAGTTCAGAAAGTGTTTCGTGGAAGTTTCCGGCTGGATAATGAAGGCATCCTTTGATGTGACCACCAACAAAGTCTGAGTCTCTAACATCAACAACAGCGAACTTTCCTGAGCCAGACAGGGAGCCTTTGTTGAACCATTGTCTTAATGTTGACGGTGAGATGAATTTAAGGTCTGAAAGGGAGTATTGTCTCATAATTGGGGAAGGTTGTAGGAGGAGGTTGTAGGTGGAGGTTGGAGTTAGTATGTGCGATGGAGAATGGGTGCAAGACGTGGAGATGTGGGGTGGTGATGAAAGTTGAAAAAAAAAAGAGTTTTTAAAAAGCTTATTTTAGTGCTCTAGTGATAGTTTGATACTGTTACGGCGGAAATTACCAAAACTGGTGAGGTTTTTGTTGGTGATATCTCTTATCTGTATTGAGTGCACCATCAAAGAGGAACTACTCGATAAGGAAGATTTGAAGAGCAAGATCGATTATTCTACTGGAAAATTTGATTTATGATCCTTTGAAATTTCTACTTAATCGGGGCAAATTGGGGAGGGCCCCGAGATTTAGTGGATATGGCCTTCGCTTGTAGAGGGAACATCGATTGGGCTTTAATATCAAGAACTACTCCAAGGCAGCAAAGTCAAATCCACAGCAGTGAGTCTTTGGGGTTAGAATTATTTTTTCTAGGCCTTTGGAGTTGTTTAAAGTGGCAAAACGAGTCAATTCAAGGCATTATCATGCATTTTTCCTGTTTCAACGATGATGATAAGCTATAAAAACACCAACTATCGAGAAGCAAAGGAGAAAAAAATCAGAGGGTGGTGTGAAAAAACCTTTGATGTTCAGATTTTGTTCATCGAGTCCACTTGGCCTGTTGTGTTCGTATTTCATGGGTCAAGTAAGTTTGAGTTGAGTCCTTGATGATTGAGTGAGAAGGATATTCAACGTCAACAGCATTAATTTCGAGTCGAAAGTGGCAAGAAATTGTAAATTATTACGGTCTTTCAGATCAAAACACCAGCAATAGATCCTGGTTATCTTCGACGACTATTGTGGAACAGATCAGATCTAGTGGATCTTCTTTCTCTGCCGGTGGAAGGGACGGAAGTTCCACCACCAACGAAATTTTTCACGGATAAAAGGTCTCCATTAGATCGAAGATAACAACAAAGAAGCTTTCTGGAAAAAAAAAAAAAGCGAAAAGACTGTGTCCATTGTTCTTTCATTCTCTGGCGATCGCTCCCAAATCAATCTTTCCAACTCATCCCAACTCATCTGTCCCTCTAACAACGACATACCTCCTCTCTTTTCCCAACTTTTTTCCATACATGGTCAGATTCAGTCGATAACTTTGCATTCTTCGAATCTATTCAACTCTTTTCTATCAAATTCCGTCCTCTTCTGGTCGCCCTCATCCCACACCTTCTTATCAGAGGGGAAGATCACAGCGTCAAGAGATTCAACAATGACAACCGACAACCGTAAAACCGTTTAAACGATCTAAATCACCAACTTTCCAGATCCTTACAACAACAACAAATCCATGAGAAACTCCAAAATTTTGTGTGATAGCGGCAACTTCCACTTTGGATAACTCGTAACGGGGGTTTTTCCGAGACTATAAGAATCAATGTGGACGTCTCCACCCCACAAAGCTTAAAATCCCGCTAGCAACAACGAACAAAGCCGGTGATTTTTTCCAGTCTCTTCATGAGGGATCTCCACATCGCTGGTCAATTTGGCACTTCCTTGGCGATAATGTGTCAAATAGACCCTTGCATCGATATTTTCCGGGCTTACTAGCCACATGGCCGGATCTGGAAAGGTCAAAGATACGAAAACCATTTTCAAGAAGTTTTAAGCTTTCCAGAGCCCACAAATTGACATTTGGAACATTGGGCCTAGGTCCGTGGCTCAGAAGCACCAGCCATCGCCTCCACCCCATCGTTGATTGTTCTAGGCGGGGAAACAGCGTAACCCCATATTTGGGCGGGAAGAGGTCAAGAAAAGTAGAATGTAAGGGACTCAAATCAAGGCGTTCGAAATCACCAGACTTCTTGCTAAAACGAACCTAAAACCCAAATCTTGATTCTCCTAATTTAGCCCCGTGTACGTAGTTCATCAGGAACATAGAAGGACCTTTCAAAAAAGAAAACCTGTCACGATCATCGTAAACGGTTAAATCTACAGCAACCAGATAAGGCGTCTCGTGTGAAAAAAAAGAAGAAATAAAAGTGGAACTAACAATCGTCCACACTACGTCAAATGATAATGGAAGGTGCCCTTAGTGGCCCAAAGGGGAAGGTTTGTCCGGATAAATCGAGGTGGATTTGTCAAATCAGGGGAAATGAAAAAAAAAAAAAAATAGATAATGCCCACGGGTTGATAACTAGCAAGTGCTAATTTCCAGAGATATCTGCTACTTCCAAATTCACTTATCTATCTGATGCACATTCGCTCTCTACAGTCTATCAGTCATGACGTGAAAAATTGCCGAGTGCTCACTGGTCATCTCAGCCTCCATAGAGGACCACCGGAATCCGGAAATAGACAGATCTCTCGAGACACCCCCGAATTTCCATGACAAAGGATCCATGAAGGATCACCAGACATGCAGCGACTCGAAACTTGCAGTCACCGAAAAATTAAATGCCACTTTTGCAGTCATTCGGTGATTGCAGCTGGCTGCGGATGACCCGCTGTCAAGACGCACAGAAGCGGGAATAAGACTTCTTTTCGAAATCACTCATTTTTGAAACAGCAACCACATGTAGCATCCGAGGTATTGGCCCGGAAACTTCACTGAAACTTTACTACCAATGGAAAACCCGACAGATAAGCTACTAGTACCTAATGAACAAGATAAAAAGAAACCCTCGGATAAAAAGAAACCATGCTCTCTATCAGACGCCCCGCCCATCTAGTGATAGGAAGGCGGTAGTCCATAAAAACAAACTTCAAGTTCCGAGGGCATATTCAGGATAGATAAGAGTGGTCTACTATCGAAGTGGTGGGGTGGCGTTCGCCCAATCGATAGCTCCGCGACCTACACATTCCCATGATTCCGTCATTGGAGATATGCCGCGATCACCGAGACTCGACCCGGGTGCATTCTGGCATATTGCACGGAATCTCCTAGCATGGCCCCCACCCAGACCCTTGGCATGGTGCGATATGTGGGGGTTTCAGGGGACGGCGACATAGTGCATGTTGGAACACGGCATTTGGGAAAGCGGCCGTTTCCAGAAAATTGGACATGGAAGTATTAGTCCGGCTTAGTTTGCTACGTGATGGACATCCGGGGTATTGCCTTGCTTTTTCGGGAATCGAAATTTCTTCCGCTTGGCTCCTGTACAGCTCTCCATGTCATGCACGGGTGCCTATACAGCATCGCCAAAAACCTAATCCGCACAGCATAATCTTATGTTGCCATGCAGGATACGTCTTTTTCGCAATTGCCTGTTCCAGAGGTATATTAAGCCCGAGCCATCCACTTTCCACGTCTTTTCTCCATCAATAAACATGGATCCTGAGAAACAACTCCCTAACAAACAGCTCGGTTTGAGCTCTTATGCTGTTGAGGAAGTGGATGCTTCCACTTCGTCCTCTGCTTTGCAAGAGAACAATTCTCATACCCATAGAACTCTTGAAAGAAGACATGTCAACCTTATTGCCATTGGTGGTTCCATTGGTACTGCGTTGTTCATCACTATCGGTACAGATGGTCTTATTAAGGCTGGACCTTTGGGACTTTTGTTGGCCTACTTGTTTTGGACAACCATCATTTGTATGTTGACTGTCTCAGTTGGTGAGATGGTTTGCTACATGCCTGTCGACTCTCCATTTTTGAACATGGCTGGTAGAGTTGTCGACCCAGCTTATGAATTTGCAGCTTCCGTCAACTTCTGGTTGTTGGAGTCGCTTAACGTTCCTTTCGAGATTACTGCTGTCAACACCATGATTCACTACTGGAGAGACGACTACTCTCCAGCTATTACCTTCTGTCTTCAGATTGCCATTTACGCAGGTCTTAACCTTTTCGCTGTTGAAGCTTTCGGTGAGTCTGAGTTCTGGCTTTCGCTTGGTAAGTTGATCTTGTGTATTGGACTTTTGTTCTTTACTTTGATTACCATGTGTGGTGGTAACCCACAACACGACGCTTTCGGTTTCAGAAACTGGAAAGCCTCTGGTGGTCCAATCGCCGAGTACATCACTACAGGCTCTATGGGAAGATTCCACGGTTTCTTGGCTGGTCTTATCTCTGCTGCCTTCGTCATTTCTTCCTCCGAATACCTTTCCATGACTGCTGGTGAGGCTAAGAACCCAAGAAAGAACTTGGCCAGTGCCTTCAGAACCGTTCTTGTTCGTTTGATCATCTTCTACATTGGTGGTGTCATTTCCGTTGGTATTTTGATTGCCTACAACGATCCAAAGTACTTGAAGCTTGCATCTGCCTCCTCCAATGCTTCTGCTTCTCCATATGTCGTCGCTATGACCAACTTGGGAATCAAGGTTCTTCCAGATATCGTCAATGGTATTATTGTTACCTCCGCCTTCTCTGCTGGTAACGGTTACACCTACTGTTCTTCCAGAGCCCTTTACGCTTTGTCCGTCAAGGGATTTGCTCCAAAGTTCTTCACCAAGTGTAACAAGGCTGGTGTCCCAGTTTACTGTGTTGCAGTCGCCGTTGCCTTCTCCTTCTTGTCCTTGTTGCAACTTAGTTCCTCCGGTACCAAGGTGTTCAACTACTTGGTTTCGTTGGTCTCTGGTTCCATCATTCTTAACTACGCCTTCATGTCCATCACCTACTTGCACTTTTACAGAGCATGCAAGGCTCAAGGTATTGACAGAGATGGATTCACCTTCAAGGCCTGGTACCAACCATACACTGCTATCATCGCCTGTGTCTTCTTGTGTATGATGGTCGTTCTTTTGGGATACGAAACTCTTATGCCAGGACATTGGGCTCTTGATGACTTCTTGTTCAATTACCTTATGCTTTTCATCAGTGCTGCTGCCTTCATTGGTTACAAGGTCATTTTCAGAACCAAGTTCATTAAGCCTGAGGAGGCTGATCTCCGTTCTGGTCTTGCTGAAATTGAGGAGCACGAGTACGAGTACTACGCTAATCAAGGTGCAGACAACAAGAAGAAGACTTGGGTCGACAAGACTTTGGGCTGGCTCCTCTAGCCTCGACCGCTAAATGGATACATGGTATCCACAATTGGGATTACATAGTGTGAAATAAAATTTGATTCGTTAGTATAAGTTTGGCGTAGGAAGTGGAGTGTCTGGAAAATGATGTTGTGGCCACTGAAAAAACATAACGTCATCAAAGGAACACGTCCCAAATGAGACAAACATTAAATGACAGATTACTTCCTGCCGTGTGGCGTTTTTCATGAAGGAAGAGCTCAGGTCATAACAGAGGAGGGGCACTGTGCCCTTACCCCACAGAATACCTGACCCTTGCTATTGTGACCAGAATAACAAGCAGCGAATCACGCATGCTACATATCGAGACACT
Source organism: [Candida] citri (assembly GCA_030571295.1). Classification (NCBI taxonomy): domain Eukaryota; kingdom Fungi; phylum Ascomycota; class Pichiomycetes; order Serinales; family Metschnikowiaceae; species [Candida] citri. The sequence goes on along the minus strand of JAJLXN010000004.1, from coordinate 1,014,214 downwards.
GCCGTAAATTTACGACCTCACCGGATCTCGATATTCAAGGTACCAATCGGGGTATGAGATCCGGCCAGCCCAGTCATATTTGAAATCCGGAAAAACTTTCTTTTTCGCATGTGTTTGCTGCAAAATACAGTTTTATCATGCTGCGATTACGTCGCAGCCTTATCATGCATGCGAGCTATCCGCAGCTGGGCGATCAGCTGCATCCCCTCATTGTTCTATACATAGTGATTGTGAACTGGTTACACTACCATTGCCAAAGCGATTAGTGCTATAAAAGGCCTGGACCGCCCGCACTGTGTTCATTTTTCCCCACATAATCATGGACCCAGAAAAAAGATTGGAAAACAAACTGAAAGGCATTTCTGCCTACTCAGTAGATAACGTCGATCGTCTCAGCCCCACCCCTAGTAATGAGCATTTTCATCACTCGCATACCCACAGAACACTCGAAAGAAGACATGTCAACCTTATTGCTATTGGTGGTTCCATCGGTACTGCTTTGTTTATCACCATCGGTACCAACGGTTTGATCAAGGCTGGACCTTTAGGACTTTTGTTGGCTTATCTATTCTGGACTGCCATCATTTGTATGTTGACTGTTTCCGTCGGAGAAATGGTCTGTTACATGCCAGTCGACTCCCCATTTTTGAACATGGCTGGAAGAGTTGTCGACCCAGCATATGAATTTGCAGCTTCCGTCAACTTCTGGTTGTTGGAGTCGCTTAACGTTCCTTTTGAAATTACTGCTGTCAACACTATGATCCACTACTGGAGAGACGATTACTCTCCAGCCATCACTTGTTGTCTTCAAATCGCCATTTACGCTGCCCTTAATATTTTTGCTGCTAGAGCCTTTGGTGAGTCTGAATTTTGGCTTTCTCTCGGAAAGTTGATCTTGTGTATCGGTCTTTTGTTCTTCACCTTAATCTCCATGTGTGGTGGTAACCCTAAGCACGATGCCTTTGGTTTCAGAAACTGGCACGCTTCCGGTGGTCCAATTGCCGAGCACATCACCACTGGCTCTATGGGTAGATTCCATGGATTTTTGGCTGGTCTTATCTCCGCCGCTTTCGTCATTTGCTCTTCTGAGTATCTTTCTATGACTGCTGGTGAGGCTAAGAATCCAAGAAAGAACTTGGCCAGTGCCTTCAGAACTGTGCTTGCTCGTTTAGTGATCTTTTACATCGGTGGTGTTCTTTCTGTCACCATCTTGATCGCCTACAACGACCCAAAGTATGTGGCTCTTGCATCCAACTCTTCCAACGCATCTGCCTCTCCATACGTCGTCGCTATGAGTAACTTGGGTATCAAGGCTTTGCCAGACATTGTCAACGCCATCATTGTTACCTCTGCTTTCTCTGCTGGTAACGGTTACATGTACTGTTCTTCCAGAGCTCTCTATGCCTTGTCCAACAAGGGCTTCGCTCCAAAGTTCTTCAGAAAGTGTACCAACAACGGTATTCCAATTTACTGTGTTCTCGTTTCCATTGCTTTCTCTTTCTTGGCTTTGATGCAATTGTCTGATTCCGGTACCAAGGTTTTGAACTACTTGATCTCTTTGACCACTGGAGCTCAAGTGCTCAATTATGCCTTCATGTCCATCACTTACTTGCACTTTTACAGAGCATGCAAGGCCCAAGGCATCGACAGAAACGGCTTTACCTTCAAGGCTTGGTACCAACCATACATTGGTATCATTGCCTTTGTCTTCTTGTGGTTGATGGTTGGTCTTTTGGGATACGTTACCCTTATGCCAGGCCACTGGGCTGTTGACGACTTCTTGTTCAGTTACCTTATGCTCTTCATCAGTATTATTGCTTTCGTCGGTTACAAGGTCATTTTCAGGACCAAGTACATCAAGCCTGAAGAGGCTGATCTTCGCACTGGTCTTGCTGACATCGAAGAGCACGAGTACGAGTACTATGCCAACGAAACAGCTGAGAACAAAGAGAAAACAATTCTTGACAAGACCTTGGGCTGGCTCCTCTAACCTTGTCCACAGGAACATAGTTTCCAGCGGGATAATTATGTTCTCAAATGGGATACATACTGTGATATAAAATTTGACATATTAGGTGAATGCGAGTGTAGTGTGGGGTATGACAGTAGCATGAGGCAGCAGTGGGAGAAGCAACAGCAGAAGAAGCAGCAACAGTAGAAGCGGCAGAAACATAAAAGATCGTCAAAATTGATAAATGATAAAATTATCAAAAATCATGATTTTCATGATTTTCCTATTTTGGCATCGACGGCTTATCAGACCAAATACATAACCAGATAAGTCATGAGACCAACGGCGCCAACATCACCATATCGGAAGTCTCACACTTAGACCATCATGGGTCCATAAACGAACTCATAATGAGGGGAGATTCGTATTAACAAAAGACGATCTCGTATTGGTGGGGAGCCTTTATATTGTAGTCTCACCCCACAAACCCCTTTCTTTTTCGTGGCTCAAAATATAGACCGATAACAGTGTGCGATAAATCAGATAAAGCGGAATTCGACCTATACTTATAGTCCCGCTATGCAAATAATAATTTTTGCGATATCAAGACCTTCCCCAATAAATCTTCCTTTTTGGGGCAGAAAACCCGGGCAGTGCCCACATGTGTCTTGGAAGTCCTGTTTTTCTTGATTGTGATCTGCATGGTGTTCGCCGTAAACGTTGTGTGTGGCCGCATTACGCCCAGACAACCTTATCATGCATGATGTCTTTTTGCAGCTTCGCCAAAAGCCGCTTTCGCATAGTGTTATCTCTTGGGAAGACTGGGCGGCCTTTACACATTGCCACCGCCAAGCTCGATCTCTATTTAAAACCATGCCGGTCCCCACTTCTTTTATGCCTCTCCACTAGACAATCATGGATCCCGAGAAGACAATAGAAAATAAGCTGAAGGGTATCACCAACTACTCAGTGGAGGAGGTTGACGCACTTGGTGCTGCAAGTACCACTTCAAGTACCAAAGAGTATCATCACTCGCATACTCACAGATCGCTTGACAGAAGACATGTCAACCTTATTGCTATTGGTGGCTCTATTGGTACTGCCTTGTTCATTTCTATTGGTACTAATGGTCTTATTAAGGCTGGACCTTTGGGACTTTTATTAGCCTACTTGTTCTGGACCGGCATCATCTCGATGTTGACGGTCTCTGTTGCAGAAATGGTGTGTTTCATGCCAGTCGACTCTCCATTTTTGAACATGGCTGGAAGAGTTGTCGACCCAGCTTACGAGTTTGCAGCCTCCATCAACTTTTGGTTGTTGGAGTCGCTTAACGTTCCTTTTGAGATCACCGCTGTGAACACTATGATTCACTACTGGAGAGACGATTACTCCCCAGCTATTACCTTCTGTCTTCAGATCGCTATCTATGCTGCTCTTAACATTTTTGCCGTGGGAGCCTTCGGTGAGTCTGAGTTCTGGCTTTCGCTCGGTAAGTTGATCTTGTGTATTGGTCTTTTATTCTTTACTTTGATCGCTATGTGCGGCGGTAACCCAAAGCACGATGCTTTCGGATTTAGAAACTGGCAGGCCGAAGGTGGTCCAATTGCTGAATACATCACTACAGGCTCTATGGGAAGATTCCACGGTTTCTTGGCAGGTCTTATTTCTGCAGCTTTCGTCATTTGCTCTTCTGAGTATCTTTCCATGACCGCAGGTGAAGCCAAGAATCCAAGAAAAAACTTGGCTAGTGCTTTCAGAACTGTGCTTGCACGTTTGGTTATCTTCTACATTGGTGGAGTTATTTCCGTCGGAATTTTGATCGCTTACAATGATCCAAACTACTTGAAGCTTGCCTCCAACTCATCCAATGCTTCTGCTTCACCTTACGTTGTGGCTATGAGTAATTTAGGTATTAAGGCCCTTCCGGATATTGTGAACGCTATCATTGTCACTTCTGCCTTCTCTGCTGGTAACGGGTACACTTACTGCTCTTCAAGAGTTCTTTACGCATTGTCTCTTAAAGGCTTTGCTCCAAAGTTCTTTAGAAAGTGCACTAAGGCTGGTGTTCCAATCTACTGTGTCGGTGTTGCTGTTGCTTTCTCTTTCTTGTCCTTGTTGCAATTGGGTTCCTCTGGTACTAAGGTGTTGAACTACCTCATTTCTTTGGTTACAGGTGCACAAGTGCTTAACTACGCTTTCATGTCTGTTACTTACTTGCACTTCTACAGAGCTTGTAAGGCTCAAGGCATTGACAGAGATACCTTCACCTTCAAGGCTTGGTACCAACCATACCTTGGTATCACTGCTTGTATCTTCTTGTGGATGATGGTCGGTCTTTTAGGCTACCAAGTGTTCATGCCAGGCCACTGGGCTGTTGATGACTTCTTGTTCAACTACCTTATGATCTTCATCAGTATCGCTGCCTTCATTGGTTACAAGGTCATTTTCAAGACCAAGTATGTTAAGCCTGAAGAGGCTGACCTTCGCACTGGACTCGCCGAGATCGAGGAACATGAGTATGAGTACTATGCCAACGAAGGTTCTGAAAATAAGAAGAAGACTTGGGTCGATAAGACTTTGGGCTGGCTCCTCTAGCCTTTTCCCCAGAAAACTGTGATAGTATAAAAAATTCCTGTGATATATTAAATTCATTCTGAGTTGATCTCGTTTTTGGAAATTTTGATTGTAGGTGGAAGTTTGTTGATGCTGTTGGTAGGCAGGTGATTCAGGAGTCTTGGATCTTCATATGGTAGTGTTGGATCTTAATATGGTAGTCTTGGATTTCAATGGGGTAGTCTTGGAAATTTATATACCAAGGGAGGACAAGTGTATGAAAACTTTGTACCGGTCTGGGACAATTGAATAGAAGTTATGAATCTTGTTTTTTTTTTTTGGCAGACCTATATGTTAGTAGTGTATGTGCATACGTCAATATGGGATCTTTGCATGACTGTGCGTTTGTTCATGTAGTAGCCGTGCATGCTCGTAAGGCACCAATAATTGATCGCATAAGATGAAGACTCATATAAATAAAAGTACTAGTACTTAGTATGGCAGGATTAGATACCCACGTGGCTGGTTGTGACTTATATCCGTATAAAATCTGATGAAGTTGTATAATGGGGAGGGAATTTAAGTGGCAGTATGTGGGTTTAAATAAAGCTGGGAATCTCAGCAAAAACCCCACTCTTATCAGCTTATCAAACCTTCCCAAGGCTTATTACTAAAATTGACCAATAGCAAACATTCTTGACATGCAAAGGGACATGTGGCTTGACACTTTTCGTTAATCTATCCCTTTCTAGACCCTTCGGCATGTACTCTCCGCATTGCGGCGTCGGCATCTACTTCCCGCGATAGCATATTACCTCGCCCGATTAGGCAACACTTTTTTGCAACATCGCCAATGACCGAATCGGAAATCACATCATAATCATTATCTGGATTTTTATCACGGGGCCTTTATCTTTTCTGTCTAAAAAGTCTCTTCCCTATCTCTTTGGCCGTATATTTAAGCCGTTTCGTCAGTAGAAGTGATTTGCTCATCAAAAAAATCATGGATCCCCAAAAAACCAGCGAAAATAAGACGAAAGGCCCCACTTCCTACTTTATTCAGGAGGTGGATGACGTTGGAAGCACTTGCTCTAATGCGTCTCAAGCTGTAAGATCACACACAAAGAGATCTCTTGACAGCAGACACGTCAATCTTATAGCCATAGGTGGATCCATTGCTACGGCTTTGTTTATCACTATTGGTACTAATGGATTAGTGAAGGCTGGACCTTTGGGGCTTCTTTTAGGTTACTTATTTTGGACAGGAGTGATATCAATGTTGACAGTGTCTGTTGGAGAAATGGTCTGTTACTTGCCTGTGGATTCTCCTTTTTTAACCATGGCAGGTAGAGTCGTTGACCCGGCTTTTGAATGTGCAGCTTCTATTAATTTTTGGTTTTTAGAATGTATTTGCATTCCTTTTGAAATCACCGCAGTCAACACTATGATTCACTATTGGAGAGATGATTATTCCCCCGCCATTACTTTCTGTCTTCAAATTGCCGTTTATGCTGGTTTAAATATTTTTGCTGTTAGAGCATATGGAGAATCGGAATTTTGGCTTTCTCTTGGAAAATTGATTTTATGTATTGGTCTTTTATTTTTTACTTTGATTGCAATGTGTGGTGGAAATCCAAAGCATGACGCTTTTGGCTTCAGAAATTGGAAAGCTTCCGGTGGTCCAATCGCCGAATACATTGGCACTGGAACAACTGGCCGTTTTCAAGGATTTTTGGCTGGTGTCATTTCTGCGTGTCTCGTGGTTTGCTCAGCTGAGTATCTCTCCATGACTGCTGGTGAGGCTAGAAATCCTAGAAAAAATTTGGCAAGTGCTTTCCGTACTGTCCTTACTCGTTTGGTTCTTTTTTACATTGGTGGTGTTCTCTCCATCTCCGTCTTGATTGCTTACAATGATCCAAACTACTTAGAGCTTGCTTCCAATTCCTCCAATGCCTCAGCCTCCCCATATGTTGTGGCTATGAACAATTTGGGTATCAAAGTCCTTCCAGACATTGTCAATGCTATTATTGTGACATCGGCTTTTTCTGCTGGTAACGGCTATACTTATTGTTCCTCCAGAGTTCTTTATGCTTTATCCATTAAAGGCTTTGCTCCAAAGTTTTTCAGAAAATGTACCCAGTCCGGTGTTCCGATCTACTGTGTTTTCGTTTCCATCGCTTTTTCGTTCTTGTCCTTGTTGCAGTTGGGCTCTTCAGGTACCAAAGTTTTGAGTTACTTGGTTTCTTTGGCCACCGGTGCCCAAGTTTTGAATTATGCTTTCATGTCCGTGACATACTTGCACTTCTACAGAGCATGCAAGGCCCAGGGTATTGATAGAGATTCGTTTACTTTCAAGTCATGGTACCAGCCATATACTGCAATTATTGCTTGTGTCTTTTTGTGGATTATGGTTGGTGTTTCGGGCTATGAAGTGTTTATGCCAGGACGTTGGGCTGTTGATGATTTCTTGTTCAACTACGTTATGGTTTTCATTAGTGCTGGTGCTTTTATTGGCTATAAATTGATCAAGAAGACCAAATTTGTCAAGCCTGAAGAGGCCGACCTTCGTACTGGTCTTTCTGACATTGAAGAACATGAGTACGAGTTCTATGCCAATGGAGGTGCTAACGAAGACCAAAAGAAAACTTTCCTCGATAAGACTATGGGCTGGCTCCTTTAGTCATTTCCAATTTTTTTGTGTGATATAACAATGTTTTATTCTTTTTTATGTCTTTTGTAATCCCATTGTTGGGTTTTTTGTATCTTATGACGATTTTCCAATAGGTTCATCCGGTGGTTGAAAAAGGCGTACCCTTTTGATCTGTGCTGAAGAACCTTGTTAATGGATTTCCAGGCATTGATTTTGATTTTTTTAAGCTCAATTATTGAAGGTGGAAGTACTTCTCATTGTCTGTTGTGGATCGGGCTTGGTCTTTTGGACTATCGTCTAGGACTCTTTGACGTTTATTTCAGTGAGACATTGGTATTCTGAGTTTGGATCGATCTGGACCTTTCTAAATTATTTTTTATTCTTTCATTTTGATGGAGGTGTGTGACAATCCTTGAACGTGCCATGAAAAGCCCGGTAGTGATGGATTTGTAGATGGTTTTCGTGAGGAGTATCGCTGAAGCCTCTTTCAAGTTCGAAGTGTGATATCAGTGGAACCTCCAACCTCTGTGTTTTTTTTGCAATCTGGAATGCATTTCAAAATGACGAATCTTTGTGGATTTTTTTAATTTGAGAAAAAAAACTGTTTTTAAACTTCTTCAACTTTTTCTGAAAAGTTTTCTCGGTTGGGTCCTTTGTCTCAAATGTCAAAAAATCAACAAATCACTCCACACAAACTCAAAAAGAGATCAAAAAAATCTATGAGGATGAAAAAATTACCTTTCTCTTCCTGATTAATTAAAAACACTTTTTCTTGTTGTTGTGGCGTAAATTCCTCTGAGTTGTTGTTTTGGATAATGCCAGTGTTGATGAATGCGCCTTCCATCTAGGATGTTACCACTTTTAAATGAATCAAAATGCAAATTTCTAAAATCAGCTAACCAAGTGTCATCACAAGAAAAATCCTCATTAAGAAGAAACGAATTTTGCCTCGAAATCTGGTGAAAATGCAATTCTCTTCCACTCGCGCATATATGCGGAAGTATCATACACTTTTGAATACAACACCATGCTTTCTTTGAACAGGATACCATTTAAACTGGATTCGCTTTCACTCCGCTTTTTCAGACACTGGCACTGATCTCAATTTTTTGCAATTGTTTTTCTAATCGTAACTTCGGACTTTTCTTGGACTGGCTGCAAATTTCGAGTGACCTACCGAATTCCGCTTCTACAACTACTCTTATCACCCAAAGATCACCACAAATTTCCCCTCAGATAAGCAAACGAAACGCAACTCAATTCTTGCCTAATTGAACATCGGCGGCAAGATCCTTCCAAATTCTTCTCAATTGTTACAGCCTCACTGGTGCTTAGATGCGTCTGTCCACTTTGGAGAGCGCTCTCCACTCTACCTCGCGGTAACTCCTATTTGGGATGCGCTTAAGGCCTAATTCGTCCAAAATCGTTTTTGCAACCAATTTCGACAAGATTATCTATGATGGAGTAAAGCGGCTTAACCGCAATTACCTAGAGCGGATCTCGGTGTTGGTTCTCGAGTATGGGGTATAATAAGGCTGAGCCAAGTTCCACCTTCTGTGCTCTCTACATCAATTAATCATGGATCCAGAAAAAACACTCAGTAATCGGAAAGGACTCGTTTCCTTTTCTGTTGAAGAGGTAGATCCAGTCGAATGTTCTTCGAACTCCTCTCACTCACATTCTCATAAAAGAAGAGATCACACCAAAAGAGCTCTTGAGAGAAGACACATCAATCTTGTGGCTATTGGTGGAAGTATTGGTACCTCGTTGTTCATTCTTATAGGAACCACTGGTTTAACCAAAGCTGGGCCTTTGGGATTATTACTAGCGTACTTATTTTGGACTTCGGTCATCTTAATGTTGACAGTTTCCGTTGGAGAAATGGTGAGTTACATGCCTGTTGATTCTCCATTCTTAAGTATGGCTGGAAGAGTTGTCGACCCAGCTTTGGAATGTGCTGCTTCTATTAACTTCTGGTTCATGCAAAGTATTTTGATTCCTTTCGAAATTACTGCTGTCAATACTATGATCCATTATTGGAGAGACGATTATTCTCCAGCAATTACATTCTGTCTTCAGATTGCCATTTACGCTGCTCTTAATATCTATGCTGTTAGAGCCTACGGAGAGTCCGAATTCTGGCTCTCGATTGCAAAGTTGATATTATGTATTGGTCTTTTATTCTTCACCTTAATTTCAATGTGTGGAGGTAACCCAAAGCACGATGCATTTGGATTCAGAAACTGGAAGGCAGAAGGAGGTCCAATTGCTGAGTATATTCATACGGGCTCCTTGGGTAGATTTCAAGGTTTTATGTCTGGTGTTATTTCAGCGTGCTTTGTGGTTTGTTCCGCCGAGTATCTCTCTATTGCTGCTGGTGAAGCTAAGAATCCAAGAAAGAACATGGCTGGTGCCTACAGAACTGTTCTTGCACGTTTGATCATCTTCTACATTGGTGGTTGTCTTTCTGTCGGTGTCTTGATCGCATATAACGATCCAGAATATTTGGAGCTTGCCTCAAGCTCTTCTGACGCCTCTGCTTCTCCATACGTTGTGGCTATGAAAAACTTAGGCATCAAGGCGCTTCCAGATATTGTCAACGCAGTCATCGTCACTGCTGCTCTTTCAGCAGGTAACTCTTATGTTTACTGCTCGTCCAGAGTTCTTTACGCACTGGCTCTCAAGGGCTTTGCTCCAAAGTTCTTCACCAAATTAACCAACAATGGTGTTCCAATCTACTGTGTGTGCGTTTCCATTGCATTCTCATTCTTATCATTGTTGCAATTGGGTTCTTCTGGTACAAAAGTGTTGAACTACATGGTCTCGTTGGCTACTGGTGCCCAAATTCTTAATTATGGGTTCATGACCATCACCTACGTGCACTTTTTTAGAGCTTGCAAGGTTCAAGGTATCAACAGAGACGAATTCACTTTCAAGTCGTGGTATCAACCTTACACTTGTATTATTGCAGGATTTTTTATTTGGATCATGATCTTTGCTTTGGGCTACGAAGTCTTTATTCCAGGACACTGGGCTGTTGACGATTTCTTGTTTAATTACATCATGATTTTCGTCACTGCTGGAGCCTTTGTCACTTACAAAGTCGTTAAGAAAACTAAGTACATTAGGCCTGAAGATGCTGATCTCCATACTGGGCTTGCTGAGATTGAAGAGCATGAGTATGAGTATTATGCTAAAGAAGGTGCTGCTGAGGGTAGGAGAAGTGGCTGGGTTGACAAGGCTATGGGCTGGATCCTATAAGCTTGTTGATACGTTTATGGTGATGAGAAGTAAGATTTGAATGTGTACAAAAATTTAGGTTAATAAAAATCAAGTTGAATGAGTTAGAGATAAGTAGGCCTTATCTGGTTGCAAATTAGTCTACCTCAGTGTTGCAAATTAGTCTGCCTCAGTGTTGCAAATTAGTCTGCTTCAGTGTTGCATATTAGTATTTGGCTCCAGTGTAACAAATTACTCCACATACTTCGATATTGTAACTCAGTCTCATACTTTGCTGTTGCAACTCAGTCCTATACGATCATGTTCCAAATCAGAACTCCGCTCTCGTGTTGCTAGGTCACCCACTTTCCAAAATAGCATGACTCGTTACCCAATCCAGCTTGGCGTGGAGAAGCATCGGTATCAGGGTCAACAGGCGAAACAGCATACTTGCGCCTCGATACTGTCTCGTTTAGTTCCGGTCAGCTCATGAATGGTCTCGCCGGAATTAGTTTACTAATTCGACTATTGAGAAACTCCTCTTAATGCTTCATGCATAGTGATCGACCCCCGGAATGCATGATCATGCTCTTGTAATTACCTTGCATGAGCACAATAGCTGAAACAGCAAAGGTTAAAAAAGTTTTCACCGGAGTCAATCACGGCTAATTTCAGCCCTCCAATAGAATGAGACCATAACTAAGTAGCAACCTTAATTCCGAGTCACCAAGACAAAAAATATCTTAAAAAGCAACCAAGTCATCGAAGTATTGGAACATCGGAAATAGCCGGCGCGCATACCTTTCTCTGCATTGTGTCACTATGAGAATCGGGCCAGTGGAAAGTTTCAGCAACCGTGAATTTATCCCCACATTTTGTGTTTTTTAAAAACGCCGTGTCACACTCCTCACCATGGTTTGTGTCCAAGACAGTTTATAAATAAACATGCGGAAATAAATCTAATCTGAAATGGTGATGTAGGTTCTTCCGATAGTCTAAAAATACGACTCACCTGAAACTTCCAGAAATGGTTGCCAGGCTGCGGCCGCAACGAGCCCCATAAATGACACCACCATATTAAAGGGCCCTTTTTGGATTCACTTACACTCAACGAAAAAGTATGTCATTTATAACCACTTACATTTGCTTGCAACCTGGTGTAAATAGGTCACATGATGTGGCACGTGACGTGGAAAAACGTGCAACCTCCCATAGAGTAGCAATCCAAGCATACAGGGAAAATCACCATGGGAATGTTCAGCAATTTGCAACTACTCATTTCCTGATTTATTAGGGCATTTCCATCTCATCCCCCTCCATTTTCCCCCATTTCAAAACCAATTTCCCTCCCAAATTCCACCTCCCACCGTCTGACCCATATCCGACCTGCACACTCCCCGTAGTGTAATACCGACCCACCAAATTCACGTTCCTACCAACAACGCCCTTGCCCATTGCTCAATCCGGTAATCTCACCATGGCTAAACCCACAGAGATTGATACCGCTGACGTTAAGTCGGCAAGCCCGCTCACCAGGACCCTTTCCGTGGAGCTGATCGGCCCGAAATTGACGTCGCTCTTCCGCAAGAGGAAGAGAAGCGATTCCCCCGTATCGACGCCAATCGCAGGCTCTCCACATGAGCTGGAGGAGTCGCGTTCAGAGGAAGACGAGGAAGAGGCTCGCAAAAGAAGAAAGGTGAAAACCGAGGAGGAAGAGGCGTTTGAGGCCAGAGAGAAGGAATTGGACGCAGAGCTCCCAGAAGAGCTCAGGAGGTTCCGTCCTCGTGGGTTCAGGTTCAATATTCCACCATCAGACAGGCCAATTCGTATCTACGCCGACGGTGTGTTCGATTTGTTCCATTTGGGCCACATGCGTCAATTGGAGCAGGCCAAGAAGTCGTTTGCCAACGTGGAGTTGGTCTGTGGTGTTCCATCGGACAAAGAGACCCATAAACGTAAGGGATTGACTGTTCTTACAGACAAGCAACGTTGTGACACTTTGAAGCATTGTCGTTGGGTCGACGAGGTGATCCCAAATGCTCCATGGTGTGTCACTACTGACTTCCTTCTTGACCATCGCATTGACTATGTAGCACACGATGATCTTCCCTATGCCTCGGCCGACTCCGATGACATTTACATGCCTATCAAGGAGAAGGGAATGTTCTTGACCACACAAAGAACCGAAGGTATTTCGACATCAGACATCATCACAAAAATCATTAGAGACTACGACAAATACTTGATGAGAAACTTCGCCAGAGGAGCCACCAGAAAGGAATTGAACGTTTCCTGGCTAAAGAAGAACGAGTTGGAGTTTAAAAAGCATATCAGCGATTTCAGAACTTACTGGATGAGAAACAAGGTCAACGTCAATAACGTATCGAAGGATTTGTACTTTGAAGTGCGTGAGTACTTGCGGGGCAAGAAAAATGAGGGGTCTTTGGCATCCAGTAATAGCAGCTTGTTGGCTTCTGATTCTGAGGATATTTCTCGTGCTTCGAGTCCCTTGACGGACTTTGCCTCGAAGTACATTGGTAACAAGAATGAGAGACCTATCCGTACCATTTTCGGCAACTTCCGGGACTGGATCATGAAGGACGACTCTCATGATGAGGACTCAACAAACGACGAGCCTCAAAGAGTGACCAGATCCAGATCTGCCACGTCGTCGCCGAAGAAGGAGCCAGTGACTCCAAGGAAGATCAAGAAGCCAAGACGCAAGAAGAACTACTAATTTAGGGAATGTGCATGTTTAATGGATGCTTTAGTGATGATAATTAAGAGATTTTAAAGAGAATTGACTCTTTTAAAAGCGTATTTTTACTCTATTTTGCTCTATTTCTCGGTGTATTCTTATTGCTCTGTCTCTGTAGTGTGCACCCGCATAGTTACCGTTATACCTGCATCAGTAGTAAGCAAGAAGACATCAACAGTCCGACCGTTTTCTTACTGAAACCACCCAATTCATCTTGAAACGACTCAAGACCATTAATTCCAGCTTTATCCATCCATAGAGACCAAAACGAACCCAAAAATGGGAGAAGTCAAGCCGGTATGGACCCCTGCTCCTCCAGTACATAGTGAGCTTCTCTATACTGCCAACCACGGGTGGAGTTTCACCCAAGGACTAATATGTGGACAAGTCAGTGTCATTGTGGTGATTCTAGTGTTCATAAAGTTCTTTGTTTTCTCGGAATCGCCTTCGTCTGGAGCTAAAAAGCTGACGAAAAGAGACGCTTCTGGTGTCATAGTCAAGAGAGACAAAAAGGGCAAAGAAAACGAGTCAAACGACAATGGAGATCTAGGGAAATTGGCTCTCATCTTGGAGAAGACCTACTACGATGTGGATAACCACACTCCAGAGTCATTGGACTGGTTTAATGTGCTTATTGCTCAGACAATTGCTCAGTTTAGAAATGAGGCTTTATTGGCTGACAATATCTACCATTCACTCAATGATTTCTTGCAAAAACTGGATCTCCCCGACTTTTTGGATAAGATCACCTTGACAGAGATCGATATCGGTGACGATTTCCCGATTTTCTCCAATTGTCGTATCAAGCAGAGCTCAGATGGTTCAGGCCGTCTAGAAGCCAAGATTGATGTGGATTTGTCTGATACTTTAACGTTGGGAATCGATACAAGACTTCTATTGAATCATCCACGTCCAATTACCGCCGCTTTGCCGGTCCAATTGTCGGTATCGATGGTCCGTTTCTCTGGATGTTTGACCGTTTCGCTCGTCAACACCAACGACACAGATTTCGTCACTAAACCAAATGAAAAGTCGGATATTGAAGGTGGAACAGCCCTTATGTTTTCCTTTTCATCGGATTATCGTCTTGAATTTTCGGTCAAGTCTCTTATTGGAGCTCGTGCTAAGCTCCAAGATGTCCCTAAGATCTCTGAGCTTATTGAGAACCGTTTACGGAATTGGTTTACTGACAGATGCATTGAACCAAAGTTCCAAGTGATTAAGTTGCCATCGATCTGGCCAAGAAGTAAGAACACAAGAGAACCAGTGCATCTGAATTCAGCTGGGGTAGTCGATAAAGTGGAATAGGCTGTCTATGGAGGTCTTGTCTATAGAGGTAATCATCATATCATGAACATAGGAAAGAATCCAATAATCTAAGTATGTCCAATTCAATTTAATTAAGATCAGGTTCCAGGTTCTAGGTTCCTCAAATCTACGTCATTCTACAAGAAAACACTGCTAAATGTCATCAATGCATCGTCTATTATCGTGGCTTATCCCAACATGGATCTCTTTCTTCCTCTGAGTCTAACATCCTCCAACTTCTTAATTGTTTCCTTGTACTTTTTCTTTCCACCAACATTAGCGTAGTTCTTACAGATCATCGACTCGTACCCCTCCAAAAGCCATTGGTTGTACTTGTCAGCGAAATCTGAGTGAGTACTGAGGATGGCTCTCTCCATAACGTACAAATCCACGGCCTTATCTTCTGCCAAACCGGAATACGATGAAAGTCCAAAATCAATAAGATGTGCCTGGTTGTCCTGGAGGATGATATTGGACGAAGTCAAGTCTCCATGGATCATATCGTTCATATGCAATTTACCAATCAACTCTCCAGTGTTTTTGCAGACAGTTTCGACTTCTGATCCCGTACAATCTTGTCCAGACTTTTCTAGATGCCAGAGGTAGTTCTTTAACGAGGAAACAGAGCCATCGGGGAGTGTGTTACCGATGAAGTTCATCCAAATGACTCCATTTGGAGCATCTAGCAGTACCAACGTTGGAGCAGCGATCTTTGCTCGAAGAAGCTTGGCCATGAACTTGGCTTCACCTATGGTTCTTGATTTAGTGATCATGGCATCGATTTTAGGATGTCTGTATGGTTTTGGTGGACGATACTTGACAATCATGCTTGACTTCTTAGGAATATATGGATGAGTCTCAGTAGAGAGAACAAGCGCCTCAGCACCTTGAGAAATCACCGTTAGTGGGATATTTGGAATTGCCAAATGGACCTGATCCAATATAGCGTCAGTCATGATGAGTTATTGGGTGAAGGTGGGGTGGGATTGTGATGGAGGTAGTGGTAATTGATTGTTAGGCACATCGCGAATGTATGGAGGATTGATGGAGGTGGGAGAGGAAGTTGATTGAGTGGAGAGAAGGTAAGAAATAGAATTAAATGTGGTAAAGGATAAAAATTGAAGTAATTGAAATTGGAAATGATTGTTTAAAAGGTTGATAATTAATATGATTTGGTAGTAGGTTCTTTGGTATGGTGATGGTGTGCTCATAGTGAGCGTCCATAGTAAAGTGAAGATGTGATGGAGGGAAGGAGATAATGGAAAATGTTATGAAAACATTTATAGTTGACGTGGTTATGTGTTTCAGGGAATATAAATATTAAAATATTAGGGGGCTGAATTTATTTTAATCGGAACTTCTCCCTAACTAATGTACCCTTGATCTCCACAGTATGCCTCTTATAGGCCATATAGCTGTAGGACAAAGCCCTCATGATTTTACTTAAACCAATCTTTTTTTGACCCTTTGAATACAATAATCCAATCAGTTCCATGTACCTTATCTAATTATTATACCTTTGCAATGGTTTCATTGTTGAGGATGCAAATGACATGACCTTTCCAATCACCAGTGACAACATATATGAGGCTCGTTCTTATCGTATAGACATCATCATATCAAATCCCATAATCATTGACATTTTCCGAAAATTATTAAACCCTTTTTTATTTTTAATTTACAGATTTCCATTTTTCACATTTTCAATTTTTTTAAGATCCCACCTTCGTATTTTGTCACTAACTTACAACTTCTCGTAAATACTACGTACATCTACAACAACACCCCCACCAAAAATACAAAAACAACCCAAAATCCACCAGAAAAACTCACCAAAACCAATTTCCTCCTTCCCCACATCCCATAATTATAACTTTTAATTTTTCTATCCCCCCTCTTCCAAAATCTCCAATCACCTCCCCCTCCGCATCCTCCCCATACTTAACTCACCTCACGTGAACCCCCAGATACCTCCCCCACCTTTACCATCAGCCCTTACAATCTACATCCGCATGGCTGAATCCAACATAGTCCACGTAATTCCGCCTTATCTCCTCAATACATGTTTGGGTCTAGAACTTCAAAGACAATTGTCCAGGGCTGACCCCGAATTGGGGGCCAGAAACGCCATAGTGCCCTCGTCAAGTTGCTACTTCCACCAGCCCAAGCATTTGCCTTCAAAAACACGTACATTTTTTGATGATGACTTGTTGAATAGTGTGATCAGGGAGAAACTCATAGATAAATTTGCTGTGATGGGCATTTTGGGAGACTCTCCTCCAGAAGACCTTCCTGATAGCTACTTGTATGAGCTATATGACATCTTTAAGTTCCGTTTGAGCTTAGCTGGATACAAGGATAGCCAAGGCATTGATTCAGGAAGAAATGACTCTGATTCTCGCAATTCTACTCCAATTTCAGGGTCTAACGGAAGCAAAATGAACCCTCCAAAGACAAGGAAGTCGCTCTTTGAGCTTCCACACTTAGGAGAGTGTAATTTTGGTGCTGATTCACAGGTAGACATTGCGTCAACGTTAAGATCTTACTCATTGGAGAAATTATTGGGCTGGGCAAGAGAAATGAACGAACACAAGTACTCGTTTAGTCCACATTTGATGGTGGATCAGGCCAAGGTGTTTCTCTCACCTTTACCCATGTACTGGACGCCATTGTCTGTGGATAAGCAGATGGAACAGCTTGATAAGTGTCTCAATATGGAAATTAGCTTGGAAAAAGGCTATTCGACGCTCTCACTCAAGCTTAATCCAGAAATTCGCTACCCTCTGGACTCCTTTATGAGTAAGAGGTACTATAACTTCATTTCCAACAACGAACTCCAGGAAAAGACCGGAATCTTCTACTATGAAGTTCTGGTTGAGCAAACTGCCACTTCTGCCACTCATTATCGTCCTCTTTTGCAATCTAATGACTCTTCATTGTCGTCTGGATCTGCCCTTTACTTCAATATGGGTTTCACGAAAAGAAACGTTCGTTTTGACAAGATGCCATCGGCTACAGCTGCATCTGCCTCGAATGTTCAAACACTCGACTTGAAGAGAATCCAGAATGAAATTTCTTACCATAATCAAGAAGGTTCTACGCAGAAATTGGACGACGATACGGTGACGTTCTTAGGTGCTGAGCCAGGAGTGTCATTTGAGGGAAGTTTTGCTGTCAGCTTTAACAATTCATGCTCGTATGCCTCCATAAAAAGCGGAGAATCCACTTATAGAACATCTTCGCTCAATATGAACAGAAGATTCTCCCAATTGAATAGACACGGGGCAGGAGAGCAAGAAACGAGTCGCCTAGACATGGAGGTTCCTTTCACTACGCATTCTAAACAACATTCAAGAGGTAAAAAGAACTTCCAGACGGATACTGTGGGATGTGGAGTCAATTTCATCAATAAGACGCTCTTCATTACTTTGAATGGTGTTCTTGTTAAGACGATCGCAGATAAGGAGATCATTTCTACGAATCGTTACAAAGATTCACTTTTTGAACATAATGCCGAGGCAGGGTCCTTATTCCCGATGATTGGCTTCCAGCTTTCGGAGCCTGTTAAAGAGTTGGGTGAAGGTGAACCACCAGAGTCGAAAATCATTACTAATTTCGGAATGAAGGACTTTAAGTTCAATATTGACCATTATGTTAGAGAATTCAAAGCTCAACAGGAAGGCGTGCTTCAAAGTGCCATCTCTGACGAGATGCAGAATTTGACCATGTCATTGTTGTCTCCAGCCACAAACCCTAAAGTTTCCGCTTTTGAGAAGGCTGTTCGTGACATCAAAGATGATCCTGCCCTTTTGAACGACCTCATAAAAGGGTACTTGGTCCAAGAGGGGTACTTGGATACTCTAGGAGCATTTGACGCTGACCTTTCAGATTTGGCTAAAAACACTGCAGACTCCAGTGGCGATATTGTCATGGATGATGAGCGGGAAGTCTCCCAAACTGGAAACTTAATTTCCCAATCAGATGCTGCAAGTAGAAAAGAATTGAGGTTGCTAATTTTGAATCACAGGTTCCTTGATGCTGTTACCTTTTTGCATGATAACTACCCAGATTTAGAAGACAGAAACAGATATGTTTTTGAGCTTGAACTCATGCATTACATCTCCATACTTAAGCACTATGTGAACTTCAAGTTTGGCAACGATTTCCATTTTGAGAATGGGAAAGATGCCAAGGAGGCACGTTTGTTTAAGGAAATCTTTGACTACGGCAAGAATCTCATGAGATCGAAGGAAATTGACCATACTTCGCAATATGCAATTGGTGAATTGTCTAGTGTACTTTTGTTGAAATCAAAGGAGGAGCTTTCTGAGCTCCCTCAAGCGCAAAAGCTCATGGATAAGCTTTCCCGAGAAGCAGAGAAATTGGCCAATGTCGTCAATTTGTCGATCTTGCAAATGAAGGGATTCTCAAACGAGTCTAAGCTTGAGACCATGATTCACAGTGCTGGCCGCAATATCTTTATTCTTTGTGAGGACAACGATGATGCCTTTAAGTTGATCAACTATGAGAAGGATTACGTTGATATATGATGAACTCCCTCCATTTAATCCTCTTTCTTCAATTTCTTTGATGGTTTGGAAGCGGGTTTGGCTGATCTCTTCTTGGCTTGAGGTTCCTTCTTTGGTTCTGGAGCAGGTAAGTACTTTTGAGCATCAGCAAACTTCAAAAGCACATCGTCATCGACTTCAAATGGAATCTTGCAATCTGCAAGCTTCACTACTCGATGCATTTCATACATTTTAAGTGCCCATCCGCCCTTTTCCAACTGTTGCATCGATACTTCGTTTTGGCTGGCAATGTTGAACAATGTCCCCACATACTCGTCCGCGTACTCTTTCACGTTATACTTAATGGGCGAAGATGGACGTAATGGCTCTTGTATGTAATACATGAAAGCTTCGTCACTGAAGAAAGGTGGAGCGTAACTTGTGGCTTGACTTAGCAATGATAATAGCAAACTGGCAGTGGCTGGGCCCACGCCTTTTAATTCACACAATTTCTTCAAACTTGCCCTAACAGCAGTCTGGTACTCTTTCAAAGAGACATCTGCCAATTTCTTCTCCTTTAGCTCGTCTGCAAACTCCATGAATGACTCAAGTCCTGCTTTAGTCACGAGCTTGACCAGCTCTTCATCATTGGACTTGATGAGCTTTGGAAGTGTTGGACGGAACTTTCCTTTGGCCAATTTCCAGTCCATTAGCAACACCAACTCATCTCTAGATAATTGCAATGTGTTTTTCTCATATCTTTCTTGGAGAATTCCCGGTAGCTTATCTGATTTCCACTCTTCAAGTTCTACTAAAGTCCATTGGTCGTTGTTGTACTTCTTCGATGACTGTGCAGACAATTCTTCACAAATGAGTGAATATAGCGATTCTGAAGCCTTTTCAATGGCCTTTAACGTAGTTAAGCCCATAGTTTCTGAAAAGAATAGGTGTATTGGTTTATCAGTTGATGTGATCATGTGCACACCAGATATACATGGAATGGTATGAAGTTAACTATGTACAATTGCTAATTATGACTGTTTGGAAGGGTTGATCACGTCCACGGCCTCAGGCGATGTCAGTTTGGCAAGTTCCAATCTCTTATTTGGAGTGAAACTGATGGGAAGTGCCAAATCTAAGAACACATTCTGCATCAACGAGAACACCTGGGAACTGAGCCAATAAAGGGTAAGTGCAGTGGGTGCATGCAATGAAATGGCCATAAGGAAGACCACAGCCATTCTGGAGACGTTGGCCAAGGAATCGGTGATGGTAGGACGGAACACTCTACGACGAGATGCAGCCTTCATCATGTCAAATGTCTTGAAGGTCCACTCGACGTTGATAAGAGCGACCACACCGATTGCAAGAGGGAAGATATGGAAAGGATCTGACGTCGTAAGGTCACCAAACCATGCAAGTCCTTCAGTGTAAAGTGTGGGGTCCAATGCCTTGTTGGCCAAACTGTCCCACGTCGACCATCCGCTCAAATTACGGAATGTGAACGACATACAGACCCAAAGAGGGATCTGTGCTGCTGGTAAGAAGATATTCTTGTAGAGCTGGACGCCATGATCTTTGAAGAGCTTTTTCTGTCTCTTACGGGTCTCTTTCGTGGACAAAACCATAATTTCTTCATACTTCATCTTCCGAAGTGGCGACACCAAAGATGCTACGCTCTCTGAGGTCTGTTTGGCGGCCTTCAGCGCCTTCTTGGCCAAGTTTAACCTTAGAACTGGTCCAGTAGCAGCGATGATAGGCCTCAATGCGTTCTGTTTTTGGATCCTAAGTCTCTGTAAGACTGCCAAGGGTAAAGTCCATACCGCACGGAGTCCAAAGGTTGTGATTGGAATGAGAGCCCACCATGGGATTCCAGTATATACATGGGCAGACTGAAGTGCTTCAGTGAGAGTATTCACTATAAGTGTAGGCTCCCAAAAGGTCCTTTTTTGTGTCTTGAAAAGAGCACGACCGGGCTGAGACGTGAATAGGAGCTTGCTGGAATGCTGTCCAAGTGGTCTAGCCCCTAGAACCGAGTATCGTAGCATTTTGGTTGATATATAGTTAACTAGGTGGAAATCGTCACATCTTCATCTGTGCGGTGTACGGGTGTCTGGGTGGAATCACTATCGTCAGATTCAGGCATTTCAAATGGTTTAACTTGAAAGCAATGACATTATCGAAATCAGAAACCATCCGAAAATCAACTCCCTTTTTCAAATCTTTCAAAACCCCCACTTTTTGCCGTTTTGTCGAGGTACTAAATGACCTGAGGTAAGCGTACTGCATATAACCGCCAACACATAAGACCAGTGTTTCTCTCACATTATCAATTTCCACACCATTTGCCTCCACAAATGTCTTCCAAAACCGAGAGAGCATGCATGCTCTGCGGTATAATCCAACCATACAGAAGATTCCTTGAGCGTGGATGTC
Organism: [Candida] citri; assembly: GCA_030571295.1. Lineage (NCBI taxonomy): Eukaryota > Fungi > Ascomycota > Pichiomycetes > Serinales > Metschnikowiaceae > [Candida] citri. The sequence goes on along the minus strand of JAJLXN010000004.1, from coordinate 992,831 downwards.
CAAATTGCGAGTCAGTGTTGCATTACGCCGATAATGAGGATGGTCAAATCCAAGATTGTACTTCACCATCATTTGAAGGGTTGGTGGCTTTAGGAGACGACAACAAGGTGTCGTGGGTTGCCAGATGGCTTCGTATTGACTCCTTTGTGGCAGGATTGTATGCTGTCAAGGTGAATGGAAAGTTACCACCTCACATTGTCAGTGACTTGGAGGAGCAAAACATCTCGTACAGACCAAGAGACGGTAGTGCCGAAGATTGAGGGGGAGAATGGGAAAAAGTACCACGAATGTATCATAAATGTATTTTAGAGTCGATTAAATGTTGAGGTGATTGGTCACCTCTTTCAATTTTTCCACTGTAGCGGTTTTATCCCATTGGGCACGGTCGGCCCAGATCACCTCCATGAGGTGAGCGACGTAGTATTCCAACCTCTCCACGGTGTAGCTTTCGGTGGCGCTGACCATGTGAGTTTCGAAGAGCTCCTTTGTGTCCAGTGGAATGACGAGTTCTCTAGCTTTGTCAATGGTGAATTCCTCTTCCGCTTCTGACTCGTTGTCATCATCTACAACACCATTTGCCAATGAGTCTGACTCCTTTGGCTTTTCTTCAGCATCCTTTTGGTTTTCTTCAGCATCCTTTTGATTTTCTTCAGCATCCTTTTCTTCAACATCGTTCATTTTAACATCCTTTTCTTGTGGTGGAGTATCAACCTTTGCGTCTTCCATAGTTATGTCAGTAACTCCGGAATCCTCAGTAAATGAAACCACCTTCTTTTCAGCTTGCTCGATTTCAGGCTCAGGCTTAGCCTCAGAAGTAACTTCCACAGGCTTAATGTCTTGAGGAGTTTCAGTTCCTTCAAGAGTGCCGTTTGTCTTGACTTCCTCAACTGTACCATTAACTGCAACAGGCTGTTCTGGACCATTGAGAAGCATAACACTCGGCGTCTCTCCATGTCCATTAAGAAGTGATGGGTCACCATTTAGTGTTTCGAGATTAGCTTGTTGCTGTTTAGCGAATTCTTCTTGCAACTTTTTATGATCAGCCAATAATTTAGCTTGTTTTTCCACTTCCCTGGCCCTCATCTCCTTACATGCTCTTGCAAACTCTGCATTATTGAAATCATCAATACCAAACTGTGCGTTGGTCAACATTTCGTTTGCTTTCAAGATTCTTTCACGGTCCCCTGTAGTGATGGAGTCCTTGACAATCATCTTGACATCCTTCAAGAATTGTTTGGCCTCAGAGTAGAAACCGTTCCAGATTCTCTCCTCGATAGTATCCAAGTCCATATTGTAGAAGTATTTTCCAGTTGCAAGCTCTTGGATCATGTTAGCATGCTCTGGGTCTTTGGCAATGATGTAAGCAACTTCGTAGTTGAGCAAAGGATTTTCCAAAACAGATGGCTCGAAAAGATGGTGCAAGAAACTGTCATCAATAACAGGTTTCTTGAATCTTTTGTATCTGTTCTTGAAAAGATCAATCAAACCAGCAAGTTTAATCTTCAAGAGATTCTTCAACTTCGTATCTTCATAAAGTTGCTGTTTACGATGCTTCTTGGACATGTCTCCGTCTCCTGACTTAGCTTGAGGAAGAATCTCCAATTGCTTCAACTTACGCTTAGGTCTGTTCTCCAAGTCGTTGATAAACTCATATGGTTTCATCAACAATGCTTGCTCCACCGAAGTGAAGAATGCCTTTCTGGCTTCCATGGTTGGACTTGTCAATGCGACATTATTCAGTTCTCCCAGGAAACCAAGAGTCAACTTAATTTCAGTGTCCAACTCGTCGTATGGTCTCTCTGCAATTCCAAGCAACAAGATTTTCTCATTACTCTTGAGATTACGGAGGAGACCTGAAAGAGTGGCCTTGGCAGAATGAGGCATCACATCAAACCAGGTATCAATGTTTGGAATAAATATAATTGCAGGCTGATGTCTTCTTGCCTCAATGAATGCTTGCACAATGCTCAGTTCCGGAGTTCTTGTGACATCTCCGAACATAGAAGCAAAGTCAAGGTTTTGGATCTGGAAGCCTTCAAGCAAGTTCAAAATGGCAGAACCAAGGTACTGTTGGCCTGAGCCACGTTCACCGCAAATAAGAAGGTGTGGCTTACAAACACGAGAACTTTCCAAGTTTCTCAAGAGCTCATGCTTAGAGAATCCTCCATCTTCATCATTAATTGTTGGATCCAAGTACATGGCTTCCTGGAGATTGGTCAACTTCTTCTTGCCTCCAATACCAACTGATCCTGGCAACATATCATTAAGCTTGTCAACAATCTTATCCAAAGACTCTTGAAGCAAAGGCTGGAGACGTTGAGGTAATGGAGAAGAGCCCGATGAGGCTGATCTTGCACTGGAAGGAACGATCTTCTCAACGGCACGCATAAAGTCCTTTGCTGTCACCTTCACCTTTGTTGGATCGACCTTAAGTTTGTCTGACGACGAGTAAATTTGTGGGTATTTTCTTTGAATAGAGTTCAATGCAGCTTCAGTACAGAGGGCACGAATATCGGCACCTCCGTAACCTTTTGTGAGTCCAGCGATCTTGTCAACGAAAACAGACGATAATGGAGGATCCCACTTTCTAGTATGAATTTTCAAGATTTGTTTTCTTGCGTCGAGGTCTGGAAGAGCAAAGTAGAACTCTCTATCGAAACGACCTGGTCTTCTCAAAGCAGGATCCACCGAATCTGGTCTGTTGGTGGCTCCAATGACAATGACCTGACCTCTGTTATCCATACCGTCCATCAATGCAAGCAAAGTGGAGACGATACTGGCGTGGATTTGCTCTTGTTTGGAAGAACGAACAGGAGCCAAACCATCGATCTCATCGAAGAAAATGATGGAGGGCTGATTATTCTTGGCTTCTTCAAACAAAAGTCTCAACTGTCTTTCGGCTTCACCGACCCATTTACTCAAACAATCAGCACCTTTTCTCATGAAAAATGTGATCTTTCTCGTTGGCGTGGAACAACTTGCAGCCAATGCTCTGGCCATAAGTGTCTTACCAGTACCAGGGGGACCATGGAACAAGACACCACGAGGAGGTGTGATGGAGAAGTTTTGATAGAGCTCAGGATACAAAAGAGGCAATGCAACCATCTCTTTGAGCTGATCAATGTAGCCATCCAAACCTCCCACTGCAGAGAAATCAATGTTCATGTCGACTCCCAAAGGATCAGTATCACTAAGCAAGTTCTTCTTTTTCTTATCTGTAGTTGGCTGTGCGCCTATGATGTTTGTGTTGTTGACCATACTGCCATTGGCTGCTGGTGCAGTCAAGTTGGCCAACGCAGGCTTTCCTGGTTGAGCCAAGCCGAAATTCTCTTTGTTTGAAGGAATGAAGTCGTCGTCGGAAGATTCCGAGTCGCTGCCTCCTCCCAAGGCGAGTGAACCTCCGTTTTCGGCAGTCATTCCTGGAATAGGAATGCCTCCAGGCGGAATATTCTGACCCAAAACAGAAACCACATCACTTCCTCCAAAAGGACCAGCAGTCGGGAATAGAAGCTTACGGAAATCGGCTTTGCCACCACTACGTTTGCCTCGAGATCTGAACAGTTGAGATGAAGGTGCTGCAGCATAAAGCTCATTCTCATTGTCGTTAGTAATGGGCGGAGGAATCGTGTAGTTGATTTTCTCCCTCTCTCGAAGCTTATGCTTGACTGGCCCTTCGTCTGGCGACAGGTCATACAAGTCTTCAATCTCCTGGTGGAGCCCTTCATCTTCGTCTTCGTCACCAGGCTCCAGGTCGTTGTTTCTGGCCTTCAACCGCTTCAGTCTGGGCTCAGCGGACCGGGAACGCGACTTCTTCCGTTTGGAAACCCCATAGTAGTCTCCTCCGGCGCCATCATCGTCTGAAGCGATGAATTGCTTCTCTCGTAGTCTCTCCAAGTATGCGTCGTCTTCGTCGAACCCAGGATCCAGCACTTCCTCGTCTGAGGCCGACAATGCATCGTCTTTGAAGTCCGAATCGTCAGAGCCTCTCTTGTCTCTGGAAATCTCGCGTCTTCTTCTTTTACGTGGAGCAATTACGTCGTCGTCTTCATCACTCACCTCAGCATCGTAATCATCGTCTTCTTTCACATTGTCCACGTTAGACGCGGGGCTTTCCGGTGCCTCATCGTCACCAGCACCATCTTCGTCGATTTTAACTCCCTCGGTGTCACTTTTCACATCGTCGTTGTCCAAATCGTCTGAGTCTTCTAGATACGACACAGGCCTTCTTGCTCTTCTGCCTGAATCGGTGGATTTTCTCAAAGAGCGCGCCATGGCTTTGTATCTAGCAGCGGGATACAGAAAAGAAACCCAATAGGAAATGATGGAGGCGATGGCGGGGTTGCCTAGATGTTTAGTGAGGCCAATTAGTGGGTGGGCTGTTAGGGAGGCACCGGTTATGGTGGAGAGAGAGAGTTGTGTCACGTGACCCAGAATACCCTACATAGTGGGGGTGGGGGGAGGGCTAAGTGGGAGTAGTAATGGTAGTAGTTAAGGCGAAAAAAAATGTTGATGATTTCGCGGCTACATAGAGAGACGTTCACGAAGAAGGCGATTTTGAAAGTGGCATAGTTTATGAATTTTACCCGGATTTTCTCGGTTTTTCGAGGGTTGCTGGTTGGAGAGCGCGCCACTGAACCACTGCACTGTATTGAATTATTGAAAGAGGTTTTAAATCAGTAGAATTTGGACATTTGGTGATTTGTCTTGTTGGATCAGTAAGGGTGGTAGATCGTAGAGGACTGCAGGTGGGAGTAGTTCAAGTGAATTTATGGTTTGAGAAATTTGGGATAAAAAGAGGGGAATGTTGATATTTAAGTTGATTTAGGAATTTGGAGAGCGATGAGGTTTTTGTTGTTTGTTTTGGTTCTTTGAAGTTCCGTTGGTTTTGGTGGTTTTGCTTGAACCCTGGTGAGTAAAAGGCAGGTGAAGAAGCTATAGGGTATGGGTGGTGTATGCAGGTGAGAACTTGGCTAGGAGAGATAGGGGTCCATAAATGGGTTTAAGTTTGGAAATTGAATTTTGAGATTTTGAGGATTTGATTGAGATGGCGTTCTAAAGTCAAGAAGGTTTTTAAAAATTTTAGGATCGGGGATGGTGGCGTTTTGGCGGTGGTAGTTGGTCGCAGCCGTGTAAAGGCATGTGGAGATGGAGAGTGGTGAAGAAGAGAGCAAGATTGACGGAGACCAAAGGATAGGAAATAGGTAGATTGAAAAATGTCCATTTACATTTTGTGATTTAAGCAAGTTGCAATTTTGCAGTTGTATACTATCAACCTATATCACTAACTTAGTGGTATTAGTGCGTCTTAGCCAGGTAGAATGGTTTAGGGCCCCATTCAAGTCGCCTGATTTCGCTATTCGACTTCCTCAATTGAATAAGCAGGAGTTCCAGAGCAATACAAAACATTATCAGCTCTTCTTGAGCTCTCTATCTCCTTGATATTCTACATTCCCTAGGATTCTTCCTCTCATTCATCCATTGACAACTATATACATGTGGACTGTGTCCCGTCAATTACAGCCTATTGGCCACTTTTCTCATAAGAGGAGTCGAATCCTTCTTGGATTCACCGTATGATGCAACTGATCCAATCTTAGCAAAATCTCTATTTCTGGTCTCCTCAGGAACAGACAATCTATCGAGGAAAGACGAAGATGTCAAAGGCATGAATGGAATCAAACAAATCGATACAATTCTGGCTGCTTCTGCCGTCAAGAAAATAATGTAATCTTGTAAAAGCTTCAATTCAGCGGCCTCTTTCTCTGACTCTGCTTGTTGGATCTTTTTCTTGAATGTCCATGGCTGACACTCTTGGAAGAACAAATTGATCTCTTCCACAGCCTCCCACCATCTTTGCAAGGCCTTCATTTGACCAAACTCAGCCATACTGGCGTCCATGTCAGTGTAAAGTGACGAAATAGTCGAAACCAAACGATCTCTAGCATTAACCACATTCTCACCTTGTTGAGCCACCAACTCATCAATTGTATCGAATTGACCCTCGTTATTAGCAGCAACACTTCCCTTAACATCAAATGTACTGATTCTAGATGCCAAATTGGCCCACTTGTTAATGAGAACTGTTCTGTGGCTTTGTAAGGCACCCTCACTGAACTTACAGTCAGTAACGAGATTTGATTGCTCCATCAAGTAAAAACGTAATGGTTCAGGATCGTAGTACTCTGCCAACTCCATTGGATCGACCACATTACCCAAACTCTTACTCATCTTGACTCCTTCACTGAGCCAGTGACTATGAACAATCACCTGCTTAGGAAGCTCCAAACCACCGGCCATAAGGAAAATAGGCCAGAAAATGCAATGGAATCTCATGATATCTTTACCAACAACATGCGTAGCAGGCCAAACCATGTCTTTTGGAGCCTTATGTGGGTATCCAGCTGCAGTTATATAGTTAATGAGAGCATCGAACCAAACATAGATCTTTTGAGAGTCATCGTTTGGAACCTCGATACCCCACTTGAGTCTAGAAGAGGGTCTCGATACAGAAAGGTCAGATAAAGGAGCCAGGGCCAATTCTGCCATGACTTCTGTGTGTTTCTTCAGTGGAATAATGAACGATGGGTTTTCACTAAGAAACGTCTGAAGTTGCTCTTGGAATGCAGAAAGACGGAAGAAATAGTTTTCCTCTTCATGGTAGACGACCTCGTTATTGGTCTCGATGGACACTTTCTTTGTTTTTCCGGTCTTAGCATCGATAACCTCAGTGATCTGATTTTCAGGGTAGAATGCCTCGTCACTGACACTGTACCATCCTGAATGGGCTCCCTTATATAAGAGACCTTTCTCCATTGCATCGTTCCAGAAATGTTGGACTGCTTCGATGTGATCTGAGTCTGTAGTTCTCATAAATCTGTCGTACTCGATACCAAGTGCACTGGCCAACGAAACGAAGTTCTGAGAGACTCTATCGACCAATTCCTTTGGCTCAATACCTTCCTTTTCGGCCACACCTTGAATTTTCAACCCGTGCTCATCTGTACCTGTAAGAAAATACGTCTTTTGCTCGGGTTTAAGCTTCTCCCACCTAATCCTGGTATCAGCTAGAAGCATCGAGTAAAGATGGCCCAAATGGGGCTTTGCATTGACGTAGAAGATTGGAGTGGATACGTAGAATGGCTTCAGCGATAGAAACCTTCGAATCAGGAAGCCAGCCCCTGTTGTGGTGGGAAGCTTCATTGGTGTTGGTGGTATGAATCTTAGTGCTTTGATGTGCAGGTGAGTCAGGTTGATATGGGGAGATTGAGATAGAGAGAGGGTGATTTTTTGAAGTTTTTCTAAATTTTTTTTGAATGATCTTTATTCTTTCATTTTTGTATTCTTCCGTATATTTAGAGATCCTCAAATGTTTCGATTTTGTGTTGATAAGTGTGAAACTTTGAGAGTCTTGTCACCTCACTTTATGACATGGTTAAAAGGACGAGTATGATCTCTGAAGCAGGAAAAACATGAAGAAACTCGACAGTAACCTTATTTGAAGGTAAAATTGAGACTTTCTCTCCATTTCTTCCCCACTCGCTTTCATTCCGTGGTTCTGAGAATGCACTATCTTAAAGGCATCCCATCAGATATCATTTTTCATGGAAAACCTTCAACAAAATGATGCTACTCCACTAAATTTATGTATATCTTCCCCGCTTCATTGCATTTCATCAAAATCAAACGCCCTATGAAGATCCAGATGGCTTGTTCTCGACGAATATAGCCATCAATGCAAACACAAAATAAAACAATCCCAATGGATAAGCAATCAACGGACGCACATTGTGAAGTTTCAAAACAGTAATAAACAACCCAGAAGCGGCATAGGTACACCAGAACACCGAAATTCCACTCAAAACGTACCCAATCACAGAGTTAAGCGACATAACCAATCCCAAGGCACAGAGAAGCACCAAAGGCAATAAGCAGTAGCCGATGATGGATGCAGATCTGGTCAAATCGATCTGGACATCGCTACTCATGAGTTTGAAGAGGTAATGCAAACTGATAATACCGAACAATCCTACACCGTAAATGTAGCCGAATTGAACCTTTCCAGACAATAGTAGCAAAGTACCGAAAAGAAGAACAAACAAGATCGGTCCAGCCAAATCGGAATCGGTCATAATGTCTGGATTTATGTCCTTTTGGAGAGGATTCAACACAGCCAAGGTTTTACCCTTAATATGCTGAAAATTGATGCCAAGTTCCTCCAAAAGAGGTGGCTCACCAGGATAACCGGAAGTACCAAAAGCAGCCAAGAGACCAGGCACCAATTCACCTCCACCCATGTCACCTCTAACGTCAAAGCTGCCACCAAACGACGTGTTCATGGAACCCATGTTTCCTGCATCCATTGACGGCTGGGTGTAGGCGTTACCGTAACTGGATTGGTAGAAGCCCATATTGGGGTCATTCTGTTGATAGTAGGCCATTTTGGAGTATGTTGTGGTGTTGCTGTGTTAAGTATGGGTTGGAAATGGAGAGATCGCAAAGGTGGTTGTAGGTCACGTGAGCGTGTATTAAGAGCGATTAGCGTGTAGGCTGAGTTGGGGATGAGGATGTTTGGGTGTTTGAGTTGGTCAATTGGGTGTGAGGTAACATTTGAATTGATTTTGATGTTGTTGGCGACAATTGTAGCTATAAATTGGAGAGCTTGAGTTTGCTACTCTGACTTAGTACAGAATTTTGCTTGTTACCTCAACAAGGTTACAGTGGCCGAGTGGTTAAGGCGACGCCCTGCTATTACAGCAGCTCAGGCGTTGGGCATTGCCTGCGCAGGTTCGAATCCTGTCTGTGACGCTTTCTTTTTGCATTCTAAATGAATGTTTGATTTTTTTGTCAGGTCATTTGGAGTGGAGTTTTTTTGGGTCAGGAGATGTCATGTCGTTTATGTTCATGGTTTCTTAAGTCTTTTCGGTGAGACGACACCCTCACTGGTAGTAACAGTGAGGCTATAGTGAGATCACAGTGAGACCATAGTGAGCCTACACTAGGGCCACACTGAGGCTATCAAACACCGTAGACTCCCACTGATTTCTACCACCAAACAAAATCATAGGTAAAAGATTAACAACTCATATTCTTTGAGTCTTATGTAATTCAAAAATTTTATCAAAAATTGAATTTCCCTTTAGATTAGTAAAATTTATTAGGACACCAAAAAAGCCTGTGCTGGGGCCTAAATGAGAATGGAAGAACATAAAGACCCCATGAAATACCACCGCCAGACAACAAGAACAAGTTAGTCGTAAAAACAATCAATCTTAGAGTCATGTATAAATTAGGAATTATTATCAGAAGATTAAAAATATTCTCTTAACTGCTACTAGTTGTGGTAAGTGTAGTCAAGGATAGTGAGGCACCAATAAGGCCTTAGTGAGACTATAAAAGAGCATAAACCCCCATGGTAAATCGTTGAGCGTAAGCTAAATCGGAGAAAAAATTATTAAGGATTCTCCTTCAGCACGTCTTAATCAATTATTCCCATCAAAAATTTTATTTCTACTCGTTCTTAGTGGTATCGCTAGTGAGGCTACAATGTCAGTATATGAGGGCCACAGTGAGACTGATACAACACAAACCCCAATCAATTTCCACCACCAAACATAAAAAACAAAAAATAACCAAACAGCCAAATTTCGAGACCTATATCAAATTGATAAATCACCTTTAAAAATCCAATTACCCACTCCTTTATCCAAATTCTCCAACCCTCTTAACACCCTCTCCGCTCCCCTCTATGGCCTGCCTCACTATATGCCCGCGACCTCTCAGTCCTACTAAGTGACCACCACATAAAACCAAGGGCCTTCGACAAAACCACCAAAACCATCGATGTCACAGTCCCTAATCATTTTCCAGGCTTCCGGCCAGGTCCTTTACCAAAACAACAATAAAATTTCCCCCTTCAACGACTTGATCTACAGTATTGTGGATGAGTCTTGTACGGAGTTGGACACCAATTTCTATACCACCAGTGGAGTTTCCTCACGAAAGAGATTCTACTGCTTGAAGAAGGATGACCTCTATTCGGCCATTTACTTCGATATTGTCACTACCATCGACAGTGAAAAGATTCGTCAGACCCTTGCTGATGTGACTAAGATCTACACTAGACTCACGGAAGAGGGCGCAGATAAGGCCAAATTACACAAATTGATCGATTACCAATTCAACGATTTGATTCGTCTCAAAACAGAAACCAAGAGCGTCGATTCTCCCGCTGTTTTAGCGGCTGAAGGTGCCAATCCAGTCCACACGCCGAAGAAGAAGACTCTCGCAAAGAAAGCCATGAGAAAATGGGTCAATGGAGAGATGGTCGAGACAAACGGCGACACAGACGATACTTTGGACTACTCAGAAAGCAAAGAGGGCAGTGCTGCGCCAGAGGGAGTCGAGGGACTCGTGGTCGACCACTCTGCATTCAGCAAACAGGATGATTTGGTGCTTGTGAAGGAACTTAATGATATTTTGGGCGAGGAGGACTCAGATGAAGGTGACGACGAGACGCCTGATGCGGGAGTTTCCGGTTTTTTCTCCAAAATCTCATCTTATCTTGGTTCTTCTGCCGATATCGAGGCTGTTTCTAAGAAGTTCAACGATCAGCTCATTTCTAAGAATATTGCACCTCCAACAGCCAAGGCTATCATCGACAAGATCAAGGCTCGTTTGGGCTCTAAAACAGTTACTGTTCCTGTCTTCAAACAAGCTCTTACGGATGAACTTACTAAGATTCTTACGCCTAATGTTTCCACCGATTTGCTCTACGATATCAAGAAAAACTCACTGTCACAATCTAGACCATATGTGATTTCTGTTGTTGGAGTGAACGGTGTTGGAAAATCCACCAATTTGGCCAAACTTGCCTACTGGTTCCTTCAAAACAACTTCAATGTCCTTATCTGTGCTTGTGACACCTTTAGATCTGGTGCAGTGGAGCAATTGAAGGTCCACGTGAACAATCTTCAAAGACTCAATGCTAACTCTTCGGTTGATTCGAAAATTGAGCTTTTTGAGAAGGGTTACGGTGGTGGAGACCATGTAGTTAACACAGCCAAGCTGGCCATTCAATATGCCACTACTGAGAAGTTTGACATTGTTCTTATTGATACAGCAGGAAGAACACACTCTAATGCCAAGTTGATGGCACCATTGAAGAAGTTTGGTGATGCTGCTAACCCAGATAAGATCATTATGGTCGGTGAAGCTTTGGTTGGTACTGACTCTGTTGAGCAAGCAATTAACTTCAACAATGCCTTTGGAAACCGCAGAGGACTTAATTTCTTTATTATTTCGAAGGTTGACACAGTTGGAGACTTGGTCGGAGCTATGATTAATATGGTCATGGCCACGAAAGTTCCGATTTTGTTTGTTGGTACTGGTCAAACATATACGGATATTAAGAAGTTGAGTGTGAAGAGAGTTGTCGATATGCTTACTAGTTAGGATGGCCCGAGGATGGTAAGTCAGTAAGAGAAGGTGAGAGCATAGTTAAGGCTCGTTGATGACCCGCTAATGATGTGTATAATTGGGTTGTTGAGTGTTGAAGTGGAGCGGTCATTAAGTAAGTCGAGGCGATCATTAGTCAAGGTGATGCGACGAAGTTGAAGCAAAGAGCTTCCAGAAAGAATTTTCTTGATGAAGACTCATTAATAGACACAAATCAGTTGTCTTTGACAATTGTAACGGTGAGTGCCATTCTCGAGATGAAACTCTATGGCGTCTCTCTAATTAGACCATTTCTCTCGAGTGTATCCCTCAAAATAAGCTATTAAACTTGGTCATATCTCTTCAATGAGCTCAAAAATCGACGCCAACCCCCACTGGACCCTGTTTCCCCAGAGTAATCCCCAATTGGACCATTCTCTGTGGTCAGATCAATCTCAGACCTATAAGCGCATAAACTTGACATTTCCCCATAAACCCCAGGAATTTCAATGAAACTCGAAAAAAAAAGCACCAAGAATAATCCTACTGAAATCACCACCGGAAAAGCTTATCAGACCTATAAAAATTAAACTATTTTTCGGTGTCTTTCCCAAGATTGCTACTCTATCCAAACTGAGTATAGTTGTGGGCACGCACATGTTCAGTTACTCGTTCTAGTAGTCTACAAAGTGACTGCACCTACCTTGATCTGCCTTAGCTTTACACGGGAATTGGATCCCAAAAGGCGATTGAAACGATTTGGGACAAAAATAGCATCTAGAAAAGGTCACCATCACGATTTCCGACCCGAAAAACCCCAAAAACCATGAGAATCCGCAAGAAACACAACGCTCCGCTCTACCTCCAGGTGAATGCCTTCAGAGCGGCCGATTTGTTCCTTTCAGACACCAAAAAAAGGTCGAAAACCATAAATGCCGCCATATGTGCACAGATAAATGGTTACAAAAAGCGAAGCAAGCGGAAACTTAACACTGCTCATCCTTCCTGGGACGATAGCTTCACTATACCTCTCCAGAGTGGAGATTATTCACAATTGCTTGTTCTTTCAGTATGGAACCGGACGCCTAGAACTCGCTCGTACTTAGGAGAGGTTCGTATCTCGGTTTCTGACTTGTTTGGTACCCAAAACGGCCTGTTTTCGACCCAGCCTCAGTGGTATAAGCTCTACCTGAATGAGAACCATCATAGCTACGTTACTGGGTCAGTTTTGCTCCTGTTTGAGCTCTTACCATCGAAGCTGAAAGCACAGAAGTCAGACAACTTAAGACCACCTTTGGTAGGAGTCTCTGGGTCTTCTGCACCGGTCCTTATGGTGAGTCCAGCTACCCAGCACAACTTATCTTTGGGTGATCTTAACCTTGAGGACAATTCACTTGCTGGACAGTTCAATGCATGGCTTGAATCCCTTGTGATCCGAGAACCTGGATCTTCGATGTTGCAGCCAAATGACCAAGGTTTTTACCAGGATTTGAACGAATCTGCTGAGGTCAGTGGAGTTAGTGACGTTTCAGATATGGAATCTTTTGATGACGAGACGAAAAAAGAGTCAAAAAGATCATCAACTTCTTCAAATCCATTGAAATATCTCCACCAGACGCAGAGTTTCAATTTGGAGAACGAAATGAACAAATCTGGCCATCAATTCCTCACTGTGAACCCTCCATCTGACGATTCTCAATCTGAGGCACTGTCTGTGTCGGATATACTGTCCATGGGCTCATATGGCAGCGATGGAGGCATTTACCAGAGTGATGTGGGCTTAAGTGAGCCAGAAAAGCCAAAGAAGAGAAGATTCAGACGTAAAAAGAACGTGGAGTCGAATTATGAGCTTCGTAACAGAAAAGTTAAAGGTGTAATGTTCCTCGAAATCATTTCGTGCTCAGATTTGCCTCCATTGAAGAATTTCACCAGAACAACGTTCGATATGGACCCATTTGTTGTGGTTACATTCGGAAAAATGACATTCAGAACGAGCTGGAAGCGTCACACGCTCAATCCAGTGTATAACGAAAGACTTGCATTTGAAATCATGGAGCTGGAGCGGAATTTCAACGTCCAGTTCTCGGTTCTAGACAAGGACCATTTCTCCTTCCATGATCAGGTCGCCGATGTCTCTATACCGATCCAAAACCTTGTTGATATTGCCAAGGACACAGAGACAGAAGTTCCAGCTGATTCTAAGGACTCTGAAGGTGCAGAACTTTCAGGACAAGAGGAAACCGGTTTGGGCGACTCAAGGAACCATTCCGCCACATCTTTGACGTCTTTATCTGATGCTCCTGGCCATGCAGCCATCACAATCGACGATAACGGTAACTACGTCACAACAAGAAAGAAAAAATTCATCAGAAGGAAGTATACGGTGCTGTATGTGGATACATCCTTATTTAAGACCTTAGATCTTGCATTGGTGCTTCATAAGCTGGATTTGGCTGATAAGCACTCACCTACATTGAAGGTTAGAGCTCGGTACCTCACTTATGAAAACCTTAGAAGGGATTTCTGGAGGATTCTCTTGGATCAATACACTGGAAACGATGCACCGGGCTTAATGGACTATATCGAGCTCATATCGTTCCTTGACGCATTAGGATCGCTTAATAGTGACGAGATTGTTACTGATTTCTTTAAGAAGTCACAAAAGTCGATGTGGGGAGGCGATACGGTCACATTTGATGAGATTGTAGAATTTCTCGAGGAGTACATTACTTCAGGAACAAAGGCTCCAGGAGAAAAAATCTTTGAAATCACAAAATGTCCAATTTGTTGCCAAAAACGCTTCTCAAATAAGGATGACATTGATATCGTCACTCACGTTGCAATTTGCGCCTCTAAAGATTGGAGTATCGTGAACAAATTGTTAGTTTCCAACTATGCAACACCACAACTTGCAACCAGAAAATGGTTCTCTAAGGTGTTGATGAAGTTGAGTTACGGAAAGTATCAATTAGGAAGTAATTCCGCCAACATTTTGGTCCAGGATAGATCTACTGGTATCATTATGGAGGAAAAAATGAGTGTTACTGTCAGGTTGGGTATCAGGCTTCTATACAAGGGTCTAGACAAGGCAAAAACCAAGAGAATCCGGTCTTTGCTTAGAAAGCTCAGTGTCAAGCAAGGAATTAAGTTTGACAGTCCTCAGCTGGTTCGAGATATTCCGTCATTCATCAGATTCCATAAGCTTGACATCTCCGAATGTCAAATTTCCGATCCTGCTAAGTTTACCTCATTTAACGATTTCTTCTATAGAAAACTCAAGCCTGGAGCAAGACCAGTGGAAGGAGACAAAGAGGAACGAATCGCTGTTTCGCCTGCTGATTGCAGATGTACAGCTTTCGTCACTGTTGACAGTGCTACAGAGTTATGGATCAAGGGACGTAATTTCACCTTGGCAAAGCTCTTCAATGGTAACTTCAACAACTTGGAAAAGACCGATTTATACGATCCAAAGAACTGTTGTGTTGGAATTTTCCGTCTTGCCCCACAAGACTACCACAGATTCCATTCGCCTGTTTCTGGAACAATCGGACCAATTAAGTACATTGAAGGTGAGTATTATACGGTCAATCCAATGGCCATTCGGTCGGATTTGGACGTTTATGGAGAAAATGTGAGAGTGATTGTTCCAATCTACTCCGACAAATTCGGTACGGTCATTTTGATTGGTGTTGGAGCGATGATGGTGGGATCAACGATCATTTCAGTAAAGGAGGGACAAAGAGTGGAGCGTGGAGAGCTGGTGGGATACTTTAAATTTGGTGGATCGACTGTTCTTTTGCTTTTCGAGAAGAAATCGTTCATGTTCGACTCGGACTTGGTCGAAAACTCCGAACTGTGTGTGGAGACATTGGTCAGAGTGGGCCAAAGTATTGGTCACTCGCCTGAAATCGAAGAACACAAGAGAGAACACATTGAGTTCAGTAAGCAACCTAAGGACTTCAAGTTGAGCTTGATTAGAGCCATCACAGGTGGAGACATTGACGATCCAAGGGACATCAATACTTGGGAGAGTAAGAAATTGAAGCTTACAGCGGGAGAAGTCTCTGATATCATGAAGGAGGTTCATGACGAGGCAGACGAGGAGGAGGAAGAGGATGAAGATGATTCCGAGTTTCTTGCCGATTTACAGGACTCGGAAGAGGAGGGAATAATTGGGTTGAAGTGATTTGGTGATTGGTGATTTGGTGATTTAGTGATTTACGACATGCTTATGACATACAACTTATGACATACAATTGAAAGAGACATACAATTGACAACAGTCCAAAGATTTCACTTATATTAGTCATATTATTCACCCACTCACATTAAGTATCTCCCCTCGAAGTCTGTCGCAGGCACATAGAGTTTGTCTCCAGTGACTCCGTTCTTCTCCTCCATTAACCGGATGTTCCACCCTAAATAGTCGAGCTCGTGCTTGATGATATTGACCTCGTCAAATCTAGACTCGATAAGCATTGGCTGCAACACAAGCTTGGTCACTATAGGAGGGACAGCCATCCCAGCAAGGAAACCAGCTCCTAGGCGTTGAAGAAGGGACATTTATGATTATGGTAGCGGAATTATCGGAGATGGTCCGAGGCTTATATACTACCCCGGCCATCACAGGCAAGTGTCTCCGTGACGGTGCAGGACAAGTAAACGTGGGGAGAAGGGGTGAGAGAATTGGCATGATCTGAGGATAATTTCGTTTTTTTTAGAGAGACATTTTGCTCTCAATGCATATTATGAACAAGGGATTTTTTTTGTATGTGTAATTTTGAAGTTTTGCAGCGTCTCTGTTCAAGTCTTCCCCTCCTTTAGAGGAAGACTCACCTGTCAAAACCACCTACTTATATGCAGTATTTTGTGGAGTCACCCTCGAGGCCCTTCAATTTCCCCGGACTACTCGGACAGCCCGGACTTTCTCTTAACCGCCTTTATTCGTTAACGGCTCGTTTATTTACCTCTCTATAAACCTGCATCCCCTAAACGAATCCCGCTTATTTCTGTTGCTTACCACCGTACAAGGCCTTCCATTCGTCGATCTTCTTCTCGTCGATTCTCTTGAACAAGTATTGGGCCTTGCCAATGTTGTGTCCTGGCTCCAAAACCAACTCAAACTTGTCAGTGATGGACAAGGCTGGAGCGTTCAAGATCTCAGAGATCTGGTTACGCGTCTCTGGCATGAATGGACTGATCACTGCAGACACCAAGTAGATCAAGTTCAAACCAACACCAACAACGGCATCGGAGATGTCTGGGGTGTTGTTGAAGAGAGAGTTGTCCAACTTGTTGTCTTGCAAGAATTGGTTACCACGGGAGGAAATGGCCATAGCGACCTCCAAACCTCTTCTCAAGTTGACAGCCTCCATGTTCTCGATGTAAGAAGCCAATAACTCATTGACATCGGAGTTGAAGGTGGCATAGTTTGGAATGTTGGATGGGTCGAATTGTGGGATCACTCCGTTGTACTTGGCAATGACAAACTTGACCAATCTGTTGACAAGGTTACCCAAGTTGGCCAAAAGCTCCGAGTTGTTCTTGGTGACGAACTCCTTCCAGGAGAAGTGAGAGTCGGAGGTCTCTGGTCTGACAGAAGCCAAGTAGTATCTCCAGACGGAAGAGGAGATTCCGGTGTCCTTGGCGTTGTTACCAAACACACCAACACCTCTGGACTTGGAGAACTTACCGTCCTCGTATTGCAAGTACTCGGTGGTGTTCAAGTGGTGCAACTTGGTCCACTCGTCCTTGGTACCGATTTGAGTGGCTGGGAACACAACGGTGTGGAATGGGACGTTGTCCTTACCCATGAATTGGTACAATTGGACGTTCTCTGGGTCTCTCCACCACTTCTTCCAGCTCTCGTCATCTCCTCTCTCCTTGAAGTAGTTGGCAGTAATGGAAACATATCCAATAGTGGCATCGAACCAAACGTACAACACCTTATCTTGGAACTTCTCCAATGGCACAGGAGTACCCCAGATCAAGTCTCTGGTGATACATCTGGAGTCCAAACCTCTCTTCAACCAAGAGTTGGTGATGGTCTTACTGTTCTTGGACCAGCCACCCTTCTCGGAAGCCTCAAGGAACCACTTTTGCAATTCTGGCTCCAAGTCGCCCAACTTAAGGTAGATGTGGGTGGAGTTCTTTGGCACTGGCTTGGCATTGTCAAGCTTACATCTTGGGTTGATCAACTCCAATGGGTCCAACAAGTTACCACACTTGTCACATTGGTCTCCTCTGGCGTCGTCGTAGCCACACTTTGGACAGGTACCCTCGACGAATCTGTCAGCCAAGAAGGACTTGTGGGTCTCACAGTATAATTGTTCGGTGGTTTGCTCCTCCAAGTAGTTGTTGTTGTACAACTTCATGAAGATATCTTGAGCGATCTCGGTTTGCAAAGGAGTGGTGGTTCTACCAAAGTGGTCGAAACTGATGTCAAACCAATCATAGACCTCCTTGTGGAGCTTGTGGTACTTGTTACACAACTCTTGTGGGGTAACCTTCTCCTCCAAGGCCTTGGTCTCGGTGGCAGTACCGTACTCGTCGGTACCACAGACGTACAAGGCGTTGTAGTTTCTGTTCTTGGCGTATCTGGCGTAGATATCAGCAGACAAGACAGATCCAATGATGTTACCCAAATGTGGGACGTTGTTGACGTATGGCAAGGCAGAGGTGATCAAGATGTTTCTCTCGTTGTCTTTGGGAAGGATGCTGGCCTCTTGTGGCTTCACCAAGAAACCCTTCTTGACGGAAACATTTCCAGTGTGTTGTGGCATCTCTCTCTCCAAGACGGTGATGGTTTGGGCAACCTTGACACCCTTGGCGACCTCTGGGACGGCAGAGAACTCCTTAACCCAAGCAGACAAGGCCTTGAGGTCCTTCTCGAATGGGAAAGCAGCAGAGAAGAGGATAATGTTGGCGGCAGAAAGGGCCTTATCTTGTGGAGCAGAGATAGACTCAAGAGCCTTCAAAACGGCAGCGCTATCGTTGCTTTTGAGGCCGTTGTAAACGTCAGACTCCTCAACAGCGTAAACAGCATTCTCAGCAAAGTCGTTGCTCAAGTATTTGACAATGGCATTGGCCTCCACGAGCTCAAATCCAGACTTCTTGTCCTTCAAGAGAAGGTCTGAGTCATCGGAAGTAGCGACCTCGGATTTTGGCGAAAAAGCGGCAGCGGCAATGGCAACCTTCAAATTGTTCACCAAGGCAAGTTTGGTTCTACCTTTATCAGCAGAAAGTGTTAAAGACATGGTCAATAAGTTGTGGAATTAGTCACCGAAATATTTTTCCGTTATAAGAGTGAAAGACCCGTACACCAGGTTACCCCAGGAGATTTAGCCCTGGTGAATTTTCACAAAATTACACGATTTTGGGAAATGTGAGTAGAGCAATGAATTCATGTGATTATCATATTTACACAAATGTATTTTTAAAATTTCAAACCCCGATTTTGTGCAAAATTGTGGAGGTCAATTTGGTTGATGTTCGTATCCTACCTGCAGTACCTCCAACTGATATGCGAGATCACCAAACTCACCATCACCTAACTCATTAAACGCCTACATGTTTCGTCCATGTCGTCGGTTATTCAGTGAGATCTCACGTGATTCACACAATTGTGTCATTGCCACCAAAAGTCCCAAATTTCAGACGAAAAAAGCAGGTATCCTAGGAGATACGACGTATATCTTGAAAGACAATTTTGCATCTAAAGATGACATTACAAGCTGTGGATCCATGATGTTAAAGGATTACGTAAGTCCCTTTGACTCAACGGTTCGGGAACTACTCGATGAGAGTGGCCTGGTCATGGTAGGAAAGGCCAATATGGATGAGTTTGGAATGGGCTCTTCCACGACTTATAGTTACTATGGAGAGACCATAAACCCACGTTATGACGATAAGAGAATTTCTGGTGGTTCTTCTGGAGGTTCTGCAGCTGCTGTGGCTGCAAAATTGGCAGATTTCGCCCTAGGAACCGATACTGGAGGCTCTGTTAGACAACCTGCAAGTTACTGTGGAGTTGTGGGATTTAAGCCCTCCTACGGTCGTATTTCTCGTTATGGAGTGGTCCCTTATGCTCAAGGACTCGACACAGTTGGTATTTTGACCCGTGAAGTGTCATTGGCGAAGAAAGTTTACGACGTTTTGAACAAGCATGATGGTAAAGATATCACGTCCTTACCAGAGAAAACCAGAAAGCTCATTCTTGAAAAAGAGCAAGAAAGGGATGCGAAAAGAGGCGAAAATGGAAAATTGACTTTTGGAATTCCAAAAGAGTACCTTCTTGCAGAAATGAAGGATGAAACAGTGACCCAAATTGAGAAGATTGTCACTAAAATCATGAAGTTGGGCCACTCTGTAAGACCAGTTTCGATCCCGGCGATCGGAAGACTGTTATCGGCATATTATACCTTGGCCACTGCCGAGGCTGCATCGAATTTGTCACGGTATGACGGAATCAGGTATGGCTACTCAGCTGGTGAAGGTAAAGGAGGCGAACAGATCCCAATTAACAGAAGCAAAGCTTTGGGAGTCGAAGTGCAACGTCGTATCCTTTTAGGAAACTATACGCTCTCGTCAGAGTCTGGAGATCACTACCTTAAAGCCACTAAGCTTAGAAGAACGCTTGTTAGTGAGTTTAATGACGTTTTTGCATTTGCTAATTTCATGACAGGGTCTTCTGGCAACGACGAAGGCTGTGACGTCCTTTTGGCACCTACTGCTTTCGGTAGACCACCCACAATTGAAGAGCATGAGCATGAAACCAGGGAGAACTTCCTTAATGGGTTCATTAACGACATTTTGACAGTCCCAGTGTCACTAGCAGGACTTCCAGCCATTTCCATCCCTTGTGAAGACGCGGATTTCGGTATTCAAGTGATTGCACAATATGGAGATGACAACTGTGCCTTAAAGGCAGCAGAAATCATAGAATCATGTACATAGATGTATTATAGATGAATTGGATAGGTTAAGTTTTACTGGGCTTCGGGGTTTATATGGTGTAGCATGAATTTTACATGATTTTTGATCGATATTTGTCAATTCTTGATATATGTCAATTATATGTCGATTTCGATTAATGTCAATTCTCAAATGCATGGATCTATAATAAGAAGTGAATCGTATGAGGTGAATCATAACTTCGTAACGTTTTTGGAGACATGTTGAAGCTCCGTCCGGTCGAAAGAATGCATAATGGCAACTCTATCTAACCTCTTTTCAAAAGGGTCAAGAACTCGTCTCTTGTCTTTTGTTGGACTCTGAAACAGCCCAACATACAGCTGGTGGTGGTGGAAGATCCGGTTTTTTGCACTCCTCTGCTGACCATACACATGTGAGTGGCCTCAATAACCACAGCAACACCTCTAGGCTTCAAGATCTCGCTCAAGGCCATGGCAATTTGCTTGGTGAGTCTCTCTTGGACCTGGAATCTGCGGGCGTACATCTCGGCCAATCTGGCGAGCTTAGATAGTCCGACAACTCTCTTATTTGGAATGTAGGCGATGTGGGCCTTACCGAAGAATGGAACCAAGTGGTGCTCGCACAAGGAGAAGATCTCGATGTCTCTAACGATGACCATCTCATCGTGATCCTCCTCAAAAACGGCTCTCTTGATCACATCACGGATATTGTCCTCGTAACCCTTTGTGAAGTACAACATGGCTCTGGCGTAACGCTCAGGGGTCTCCAAAAGACCCTCTCTGTCGACGTCCTCACCAAGTTCAGTCAAGATGGTCTTGACTGCGCCAGCGATTCTCAATTCACGGGCCTTGGCCTCCTCAGGGGTCTGCTCGATTCTCTCTCTGGCACCCTTGGATGGCCACGACAATCCGTCGCTATCAATAGGAGGGTTCAATGTACATGGAGAAGCCACTCTTGTTTGTAGAGGAGTACCATATTCTCTCAGAATGAACTCACCAGTAGGGGTCAATTTCGACTTTTTGGCGGCTGGCAATGGCTTTGGATGGGAAACGCCATTAGTGGCCTCGTCAGCCTGAGAAGTTGATTTATCAGACATTGATGGTGTGGACCCTAAAAGTAGTTCCGAGAAAATTTTTAACCAGGTGATGAGTGCAGCTACCAAATGTGCGATAAGATAAACCAGAGACCAAAGGGTGCAAGAAGTTGAAAAAGCAAAACGGGCTGAGAAAAAATCCACGACACCTCGAAAAAGGGGAAAATTCATAAGCTCGTATAAAATTAAGGAGCTTGCACAATCAAAAAGCTCTTCAGGTGCTAACGTGTGGGTACAATCACATCCATTGCACATGCTATTAAACCTCAGCGAAAGGGTTCAAGATCCTAACCGTTAAACATGGTAAGGCCATACCGATTTCCGCTCTCAACAAAACAGGAACCTGTTTCAATTCCCTAATCTCTTGAATGTATGAGTTACCTTCCACGCGACTGATGACATCTTGGAAGTATGGAGCCAACCCGTTGTTGGTCTCGCCGGTACCGGCGTTGCGCACCGATGGCAGCATAATCTTCGGAGCGCTGATGTTCAACTTGGCCAACTTGTCAACGATGCTAGTTGGAGCAATGGTGTCCTTTTCGGCCATGTTCTTGCTTTGAATCTTAGCTGCTTGCAATGCTGAGGTACGGTACTTGTTCTTGATGGAGGAACGGTAACTCAAAGAAGATCTCTCATCAGGTGGAATGTAGGTGGCTGAGTCCACACCTCTCTCCCAGTACAACTCGAGAATACGCTTGTTCTTGTCGAACTCAGCCTTGACAAGAGGCAATTGATCTCCGTGGACTCTCTTTTCGATACCAAACTCAGGGATGAAAACATCGAAAGATGACTCGTAAACCTGGATAACAGTACCCATGACCAACAATTGACCGGCGTGTTCACTCATTTCATTGATAGATTGCGATAACAACAAATGAATGGCTTGCTCTTGAGCATTAGCAGCGCAATCTTTCTTAAAGTTACAGTAATCAGCAATGGCCTTCAAAGCATCCAAATCAGAAGGACTTTCAGGTTGCACGTTGTTGATAACTGCCTTGACTTGCCTGTGAACCACCAAATCAGAGAATCTTCTCAATGGTGAAGTAAAATGCGTGTAAAGAGGCATGTTTAAGTAGTAGTGACTGTAGTTATCCGAGTCCTGCTTTCCAGCAATGTAGTACTTTGGCTTTGGCATGCACTTGTACAACAAAGTCTCCACGCATTGTCTCTTCAATGGGTCATCTATGCTCAAGATGGATTTCTGTAAAGAGGCGGCGGTGGTGGTATCAATCTTGAAGCCCAAATTGGTGGCCTTTCTAGAAAACACCTCCAACTTTTGAAGGGTTGGCAATGCATGACGACGCAAAAATGCTTCGTCTCCCAAGGTGGCGTGGACCTTAGTGGCAATGGTATTGTTAACCTTGTGACAAATTTCGGAGATAGCCAGGAATGCATCGCTGCTCTCAAAAATGTTCAAATGCAATCTCGCCTTTTCATCGTCCAACTGATCCAAAAGAGTCAAGTTTGGATTGATACCAATACTTCTGTCTTCCAAACGCTGGCGACGGAACTCTTTAGCAATTAATGCAAATGTTTTGATGTAATCAGAGGTGGCGGAGGTGATTTCGTCAACTGGCTTGTTTGCCAAGATGGAGTCAACGTCATCGTAGGTCACCAAAGACTTTGGCATGACGATAGACTCTTGAATGTGAATGTTTTCAACCTCAAAGCTAGTGGTATCAATTTCAAAGATAACCGAAACTGCCAAGTTCTTCTCGTTTTCCTTGAAAGAAATCAACTCATTGAGCTGAGTAGGATACAAATGGGAGACCTTTTGAGGCAAGAAAACCGAGGAAGATCTCTTCTTTGCCTTTCTCTCCAATGGTGATCCTGGTTGGATGTAGTGAGCAATGTCAACAGAGTGAAAACCCAATTGAATCTTAGTGTTGCTAAGACGCTTAACGTGCAAAGCATGATCGACAAATTGTTTGTTTTGAGTGAAAGAGATGATGTAGTCATTGATGTACTCCACTCTGTTTGGGTTACTGAGTCCAGTTTCAACAGTTGGAATGGCACCAAAGAATGCGCTAAGGTAACCGTCGTTCACATCTTGCTCTGGAGGGTACTCGTCACACAAGAAGTTGTTGTCACGCAAAATGGAGTCGATTTCGACCTCAGAGTCGTCAATCTTACCCAATCTGTTGACCAAAGTACCAAAAGGATGCAAAGAGGTGATTGGCCATCTCTTGATGGATGCAATGAATAATTGGTCTGCATATTTCTCGTGGTTTTCGACAAAGTCCCTTGGAGCTTGCTCGGTAGGGATGGCAATCAATGGCACACGCTTGTCTGTAGGCTTAAACCAGACAATTTTAGGAGCTTTTGGAGTTTGAACAGAAGACTCCTTACCGTTTTTCTTGTCAATTGCAGCCTGAGCAGCTTGAGCTGGTCTAAGCAATCCCAAAGTACCAGCGAAGATCTGGCCCGGGATACGGTCGACAACAGCAACAACGTGACCAGCATACAATGGTTTGACGTCGTCATTGATTTCCTCTTCCTCAACCAAAAGGAGTGCTTGACCTTCAACTTCAACATCGTCGTTCTTTTTCATGGTAGGTCTTTGCTTCAAAGAGCCCCTTCTTCCTAAACCTTCGCCTTCAGACTCCTTCTTGTTGTCGCTATCACCAGTCAGAGCAGAAGTGGCGTCATTATGAATATCGTCGCTCAAGACAGAGGTTGCGTTCGGCTTAATCGAGGTGTTATCTTTTCTTCTCTTCTTCTCCTCCTTCTCCTTTTTAGATTCCCAAACTTCATCAACAACAAGCAACTCAACGGCAACCAAATCACCTTCCAATGCACGATTACGGTCCTTAGAACCACAAATGAAAATGTCAGCGTCCAAAAGTCCATCGGTAGACACGTAAGCGTCGGAACGGTTCTTTTTGTTGACACGCAAAATACCGGTAACAAGGCGTCCGTCCTCAATCAAATCAGGCAAAGAGGATTGTGGCAAGTAAGGAGCGAAAAGCGACTTTCTTCCGTTTGCATTGTTACCTCCATTGTTATTATTGTTGTTGCCGTTGGGCATAAACTGCGACAATGACGAAATGGAGGAGTTGCCTCCGCCAAGCGAGCTGCTCTTGTTCTTGTGGCCCGGAACGAAGAGTTGTTGTGGTGGCTCCAACGCGTTGGACGTGGAGGAGTTTCTACGGTGGCCACTGGACTGTTGTTGAGAGCGCCAGTTGGAGTTGATGTTGGAGTTGTTGTCGAAGTTACGAGACCCAGAGCGGAAGTGGGAGCCTTTGCGTTGGTGGCCTCTTTCAGGAGACATGTTGCCGAAGTTAGGGACCGGTGGGAGTAAAGTGTTATTATCTGGAGGGAATTTGAAAGACTGTTGACCATAGGCCAAGGAGCGGGAGCGATTGTGGTTAGGGGAGGACTCGCGGTCGGAATCGGAATCGTTCAAGAAGCGATTGACCATCAAGCCGTCATTTCCTGGAACCAACGGAGGCAGGTGGGTATTCAAAGTGGGATAAATGTCAGAGTTTTGGCCCGGACCAGAGAGGGAGGCCAAGTTCGATTGTCTTTGGGAAGCGGCAGCTTTTATAGCCTCGTTAAGACCCAAAGAATGACGGCGGGAGTGACCCTGCTGGTTGTTGTTATTGTTGTTGCCCAGGGAACCGGTTCTGCGATGGCCCGAGGAGCTGTTGTAAGACGGTGTTCTCGAATGAGACTTGTACTGCAGTGGGGGGTCAGCTTGGGTGGCAAATTGCTGGTTTTGGAGGTGCTGCTGCTGCAAAATCTGCTTCTGCTGGCTCTGAACCGCCTCCAACTGTCTTTGAAGATTGTACTGCTCCACCATAAGCGTGGTCAACTCACTAGGCGAGCGACGGTGGGCAATGTAGAGGTTCTTCGGCTTGCGGGAGTTGGCGTTCCCCGAATTGTCGGCCATGGCAAGCGAATCTATTAAATAATTATCAGCCAATCGCCGTGGCGGATCACCAAGTCAAATAGGGAGGGGATGGAAGGGATTGAGTTGCGATTCAGTGGGCAAATTGAGGGAAAGCAACAATCAATTAAAACCAAGCTTGTTTTGGGGCTGAAGGAGCGGAAATCACCGATTTTTGCTCAATAGGGAGGTGTCGAATGGGACTTGTGGCTAAGGGAATCAACCCAGAAGATAACGCTAGGAAAATCGCCAGCAACAAGGAAAAAGCGGTGGTAGTGAACGAATTCCCCTGACTTTTTTTCGGAGCATTTTTCTGTGTCTTACCTCTCCTGCTTCTAGCCACTTTTAGGTGGTGCGGTGGTTTGCGAGTTTTTGTGTGGGCCCACGGCTGAGGGTAAATTTGTGGGGGTCAATTGGGGTCGTTGTGATGGCAACGGGGTGTAGATTCGGTTAGTGGCGGCATTGGGGCCATTTGGGTTGTTTTGGTGTGGAGACTTGGACCTGGTCGACCTATGGAGGTTGTGGGTGGGCCTCTGCCTGCACGTCGCTGTGCGAGCCTCTCTATAAATAGGCGTGCGTCGAGGGCTTTTCCAGGAACACAATAACCGTTGCAACATAGGGAAAGTTTTATGAATTTTTTTTTTAGCACGCGGTGAAATTATAGAATTTGGGTGGTTTTTCATGTTGGATTCTTTTTTTACGGTTTTTTTTTTCCGTTTTGGGTAGGTTTTTCCGATCATGGCTTATCCTTATGCTTGCTGAGGTCATTACCATGCCAGTCGCATTGGTGCGAGGCTCCAGCAATCTGGGCCCAAAACATCAATTTTAGTTAGAAAACTCAATTTACGTCGTCGCTGTAGTCAAGTGGAATTTTGTCAACGTAAGAAAAAAATTGCTATCATTGTAGTGGCCTTCGTATTTCTGTCAGGGGTCAAATTGCGCTATGTGGCTGGTAGAACAAACGGCAGTTGCGAGCCATTGAGCGGGAGCCCCAGCGGGAGCCTTGTGGGACAACTGGAGCAGTTGATTATGGAATTGTGGTTGGTGATTTTGGCAGGTTTTGCCATTTCTTGCTAGGGGGGATGTTTTCATTCCGCAGAGAACAGGAAGGCTATTTCCATGTCCTAAGCTCATGGCAGGACAGGACAATTTCCGATGTTTATGTTGACATCTGATGGTTTTCTCGTAGTTGCTTAATTTCACAGTGAGATCTTGCTTTGGGGCGGGACCTCGCTTCATTGGCACATTTTTGAACACACAACCGATCGTGGTATCTGTAGAGGTGTAGTGTAGGCGTTTTAGGTGTATTTAGGTGATTGGTCATTCGTGGTATTTTGGTATATTCCATGATATTCTTAATTTACAAATTGTTTTGACGATTACTTGAGCCCATTACTTTACACCCATTGTTGTAAATCCATGGAAAATGGGATTTTCTTGTGGTTTGGGCAATTAACAACAAGGTCACAAGAAGTCACAAGAAGTCACAAGAAGTCACAATAAATCGCTTTGAGAGGAAAAATCAACAGAAAATTCGCTACAATTTTTTTTACCTCTTGTTTTGTATTCTAACCAGTAAGAGTAGGTTCCTTAAAGAAGAATTCCCAAAATTAGAGCAATGAAGATCCCAAAATCAGAGCAATATTTGAACGCTCTTGGCTTCTAACGTCTCACAATCAACCAACACAATCTCTCCTGTTTTGTGAAACTTAGGAACACTCACTGCTTTAACCTTCATTCCCTTCACTTCCACATCGGTCCAACCGGCTTCTTCCTGATTTCCAGCAAAATACAAGTGTGGAGTCTCGTCCAAAGTAAATGGATCTCTGTCATCATAAGGATAACAGTAAAGAGTATCTGGAGCCGTAGGCACGATATTTTGCCACCTGATCGTTCTGGACATGGCATCAAGAATGTCCTCCTTCAGTCGGCTCGAGATTTGGTACTTTAAAATGTCGTCTATGTTCTGTCCGGAAGTTCCCAAGATTCGAAGTCCATTCTCCAACTCCATCCATGCGGGGTTTGTCTGTGTGTGAATTGGCAGCTTCACGTCGCCAACAAGACGGGAATTTATGCCAAAAAGCGAACGGTGGATATCCTGTTGAGGCAAACAGACTTCGGCTGGATCGCTATCTCCTGCCATGACCGTCACCGGCACCGTACTTGTGATTTCAGCAAGCCACTTGTTGAAAAGAATTAATGATTCAGGAGAGAAGTTGGAGGTGTTTTTAGATCCGAAGTTATTAGTGGTTTGGAAGTCGTCGTTGACTTCAGGCTCCATTTCTGCGACAGAGTCACCAGCAATGATAAGACGACAAATTTTACTTGATTCCTGACCGTCTGCACCGCTTCCCAACTCTCCCGCAAGCCACTGTTGCAATAAAATTAGCCTTAAATCGCATTCAGCATCATTGGTGAATTTCAAGCCAGAAATGAACGCCAAATAGCGTGAATCACCCGTTGGAGTCGGCAATGGGTTCTGTGGACCTGGATTAGGGTACGTGACCTCCATAATTTCGAAAATTCCAGCCTGGATCTCGATTCCTAGCACGGCCACAAAGCATCCAGTGACCAAGCCCGTATTGGCAAGCAATTCCTCGTTATGAAGGATAGCACGGCCACTCTCGTCCTCTAGCATCACCACACCCTTATCGCTTTCATCGACATACGATTTGGGAGGTGCTGGGATGATATCATCCACTCCATTCTCCACATCTTGGAGAATGTTGAGTTTATGCTTCATATCGGAGAAAATCGTGCCCAGAACCCAGCACAATTCTCCAGAGACAATGTCCAAGATCTTGTCTTTATGCTGGATGTATTGGCCATTGACTTTCCGCGTCTTATGGCCCCATCTCTTCATGGCTTCTCTCTCGACACGCGGCTTCAACATGGCGAGTCTTTGTTGGTACATGGCGAAGAATTGACGGGAGTATTTTCTCTCTGACGTGGCAAGGGAAAACGCGTCTTGTTTCTCGAACGTTTCAGCGAATGTGCTGGGCTGCCTTTCGGCGGGTTTCGAGGGGAGATCGATGTTTAGTTTATCCATGAGAAATTGTGATTTTTGGATGGGAAAAAAAAGCTGAAATGGGTGGTTTTGATCAAGGAAAACGATTGGTTTGGTTTGAGCAGATCAACGTCTCGATTTTCCCGTTTTTATGGCGCTTTTGTGGCAAAGACGAAGTAGTAGTGATGAGGTTCTGAGCAGTATACCGCGTCTTCGATGTCTAAGAAGAAGTGTCGACCAAAACACGTCAAAATTAAAAGAAAATTGTGATAAAAAGGTTAATATGTCAAATTTAGGGAATCAATAGAAAAATTACAAATTATTAGAAAAATCAATCGAAAATTGTGCCAATTTCTTCATCTTATCAAGACATCAACGAATGTCTTCCACGTGACCTACACCTACTACTTGTTCTTCTGCTTTCAATGCCCAGATTGGTGGTTGATCCGGCCAATTTGCAAATTCAGTTCCCTAGGGCGTCTTCAGCACGTCCTCTGAAACTTCGTCTTATTGGTCAGGTGCTTAAATACGACCCTTCTAGCGCTCAGTTGTATGTGGGGAGAATTGCCAATTTACCCCAGGTAGTAGTACAAATTTCGCTTGACGACGAGCTGGAGAGACTGGAAGAATGTTCTAGATTTGCTGTTGTTGACGTCACTGAGGTGCTCTCGCTGCTTGGACCTCAGCATACCTCAGAAGGTGCCGTAGTTAGCATCTGGGGTATGTTTGATGGCATTGAAATTCGAGCAGTAGAGTGCAGTTTTTTGAATGGACAGGAACTTTTGGGTGGGGCTTCGTCGGTTTTGGCGGAAGTTTCAATGTTAGGAGATCTTTAGTTGGTGGTTCAGTGGTGTTGGGTGCAAAATTGAAGGAGTTGAGAAAAGAAATGGGAAACCTGAAAAAGAACGGGAATTTTTTTACAGATTTAATAGAATTATTTGTCTGTAAAGACTACTCGTCAATTTTCATGAAGCTTTTTGGGTTTTTATATGAATTAAGTGTCCATTTGTCCGAATAAAACGATTGAATATGAGGTCTGTGAAGGTCGTCATAGGCAATGAACGTTATGAGATGATGTGGCTCCGCTTCCAGGGTGTTACACCTGGAAACGACCGGTGTTTATAAAGTGCAAGTCTCATTGTCCTTTGCTTGATTTTCGGAGCTTTTTGGGATCCACTTTGAACATGAATTTTAGCTCATAATTTCAACTTGAAATTCATGGTCAAAAGAGGCCAAGATTGCTCTGAAAACCGTCAATGAATGTAAGAAAAACGTTCAAATTTGTCGAATCTGATAATCAGAATTCCGAAATAAAACGCTCAATCGAGCTTACTCTGCAAATGGTGATGGTTCTGGCTTTACCAATGGCAGTCCCGAATACATACCGACATTCTTTGGAGTTGCAAAAAATTGATCCCAGATCGATTCTGTGGGCATCTGCTGAATCAATTCGAAAACTCTTCTTCCGTCCTTTGAAGGCATTTGACGTATTTCGGGTGCCTCTTTATGGGCATGACCATGAACAGACAGGACCTCGGAAGAGTCCCTTATTGACGAAACTGGCGAGAGGTTTGCCAATTCCGCCCAGAAACTCTCCAAATTTGTATCTGGAAGTATTGGCGTCTGTTCTGCAACGTTGTACTCGCCTCCACTGCTTGAACTGTTCTTTCTTGAGATCCATTCGAATCTAGGCAGAGTTAAGCCGTCGTCTGGGTTTTCTTCAGCCAAACCTTCGACCAAATTGGCGAGGTTTCCGTTTATTCCGCCATTGAGCAGCTGTTTGACTGCATTTGGTGGCTCCATCATGCCCGAGGAAGCCAAAGTTGAACCTTCGACAATTTCGTTGTATCTGATCTTCAAAACTGCCGCTGTTAGCATCTTGAATGTGTCCATGCAGCTGGTTGCAGCGTCACAGGTTGCCTGTAAGGAAGAGAGAACAGAAATGCACTCTTCGGTGACTTTTTTGACTTCAAACAAGCTGTTGTTCCTTCTCACCTCCTCAGAGTTGTATAGGGCAAACAAGTATGACGTTCCAGCGATAAACAAGTTGTGTACGGCCGCCCAGGTGTAATTGATGGCCTTTTTCATGTAAAGCTGGGTATAACAGGCCATCAAGTTCTTTGCAGCCTCAGAAACCTTATGGTAAGCGTCTGAGGAAAGTTTGAAGGTCTTTGGTGAAAGACCATTAAGGGAAAGGAGAGTATGGTTGTAATTTAAAATGAAAAACTCGACATTGAAGTCGCAGTTCATTTTGCGGTTGGTTTTAGGCGTCAGATTCCGCCATTTCTCGAGTCGTTGATGCATGTGCTGCTTCCATTGGGCCAAAGTATCGAACTGTCTTGGAAGTTCGTAGTTTTCATATAAAACCCGCTGCACTTCCAGTTGAATCTTTCTGATTTCAAAGAAACAGAGTGAAATGCATTTATAGCTTGGCATTCCGCCAGATTCATCCGAATAATCGCCGTATTTTTGCTCTGTCTCGACGATAAGCGCATCATCCAACTCTGAAGGGAATCTCGTGGTAATAGACTCTTCTGGGATACCTACTGGGCGTCCCAAGTAGAAGCAGATCTGTCTATCGAGGGCATATGTGCACCAAAAGAGTCTGCGTCTTCTATCCTTGGTGAAAGCATCGAATTTCTGTGTTCTGTCGTTCTCGGTATGGAGCCCCAAGTCCACACATATACGGAGGGCAGTTCCAAGAACATACCACACTCCGGGGACGCTAGGTCTCATGGTTGAGTAAATTGAGAGTAGGAGAACTGCCTCCAATTGCTCTAGAGGGTCCTCGGCAGCATAGGTCGAGTCCACGTACTTAAGAGCAGCTTTCCTGAACTGGTCACTGATTGTGGCTAAGTATTGAAGGTGGTAGGTCGAAGATGCAATGGCAAAGACGATATTGAGGAAGAACAAAGGCTTGTGGAACTCAACAGGCGCCTCAATTGCATCTGCAACGGCCCCAGTATCGTCAGCCTCGTCATTTGCCAATTTTTCAGCCAAAATCACTTTATACTGATGGAACCAGGTCTCTTCCTCGGGAATATGGTACTCTCCATACGCGTCCATGTTGATAGCCGTGTATTTGGACGCTAACAGCACGCGTTCGTCCCATTTGCCGTAAATTGGCTCGAAAATTCGCTTTAAAAACGACTCTCGGTGCAAAATCGGTAGCTGACTGTTGCTTTGGGCAAAATAGATCCGGATGAAATCTTGAGCGGTTGATTTCGGAGGCAAAACCGCCGGACGTAAACCTCCGTCGATATGAACCGTCAGATCCAGCGGTTCTTGCCGCATTGTGGCCAATTGGTTGTTCATCTTCACTGCGGTCATCATCAATTTTGCAAAAGTGACACCCAGCGACGCTCCGAGGTACGGCTGACCCGAAACACGGTCCGATTCCGAGGTCATCGAGGCCATCGAGTTGGTCAGAACCAGCGCCTGGAGCGGAACCACAGACGATGGTAAAATGGGCAAATCGTCCGGGTCAAGTTTCACATTGGACTGCGGATTATCGACATCGGGATCGATGCCATGGATCTTCAATTTGGTTTCGAGAAGCAGAATCTTCTCCTCAAGGTGATACACATAAGACCGAGGAACTTCTCGACCCGTGGCAGGGTCAATACCCACGCATTCAAAACCGCTCTTGGAGCATTTTGAACATTTTGGAAAGTTTTGGTCACATTTGATTTTTTTCACACGACACCTTTGACAGGCCGCAATGGACCGCGAGATACCGAGCACCAGGTTCACCTGGAGTTTTTTCTTTGGCGGTAGCGAGTCCCCCTCTGTCATATGGAGTAGTTGGTAAGGTGATGCCAGGTTAAGAGTGGTTAGGTGGGCAATTTCTTGCATGGGCCCGCCGATAAGGTTCCGGTTGTGTGCAATCCTTCTGCGTTATTGGAATACGATAACGCTTGTTCGCTGGTTATGTGCCGTCTAGTTCGGCCTAGTTTGGTCGCGATCGGTCAGGAACCGAGGGGACCGGCCCGGGTTCCGTCATGAGATGTTTGTTGCATTCGGTTTGAGGTGCCCTCGAGAGTTGTCGTCTAATTCGG
Source organism: [Candida] citri (assembly GCA_030571295.1). Taxonomy (NCBI): domain Eukaryota; kingdom Fungi; phylum Ascomycota; class Pichiomycetes; order Serinales; family Metschnikowiaceae; species [Candida] citri. The sequence goes on along the minus strand of JAJLXN010000004.1, from coordinate 960,417 downwards.
TGGTGTTTGCCCTCGAGAACTTTGATGATTCGGAGGTTTTTGCCCTCGAGAGTTGTCGTCTAATTCGGTGGTGTGTGCCCTCGAAGGTTTATCAATTCCGTGATTTGAGCCCTCGATCACGTCACCAATTCCGTGGTGTCTGACATTTATTACCGTGGTGTCTGACATTCATTTCCGTAGTGCCCGACATTCAGTTCCGTGGTGCCTACCCTCGGTATACAATTAAACATGGAATATTACAAAAATATTTATCACAAGTGCTTGATCTCGGTCTTGTCCAACTTGTACTTGCCCTGCAAATCTGGGATGACAACCTCGTACGCGGCGGTGTCGGCAGTGTAGTCATTTCCGTCCTTTTCGACGTGCAAAGTAGCCACCAACGAGTTTTCCAAGATTGGATACTTGATGTAACGATCGGAAATTTCTTTCTTGGCCATTTCTTCGGCTTCTTTCTCAAGCAATGGACTTGGGAACTTCAGTTCTCCGATTTTGTCCTTATACAAAGGTGATTGTTTCACCAAAATGAGATCACTCCAGTTTCTCTTGTTCAAGAACTGGTGGTTATCTCTTTCGGAACCGTCTGGGTTCGAAGTGAAAATTGGGAGAATGTCCTCATCAGTGAATTTATCGTAGTGGTGGATTTTTGATCTTTTGTTCAACAACGTAGCCATGGCATCTGGTGGTGGAGCATTGATAATTGCAGAAGAAATGACGTTGAAAATCAATCTTGGGTCTTGCTCCGGGTTCAAAGTGACGTCTTTGTTGTTCTTTTCGATTTCCTCGGTGTCTTGCAAGACATGAGCGTGTGGATGATGATGAATCTTGGTCTTCAATCTTCCAAAACAACACAAATGGACATCTCCAGAAAGGATCGTGATACGAACACCGTTCTTTGCACCGAATTCGGTCAATGTCTTAATGAGAAGGTTTCTTTCTCTCTTGTGGTTCTTAGAACACCAATGGTCGTTCAAGTCGTCCAAAACTTCAACACCACCATCGAATTCGTTGACCAAACCTTTGTTGATGATACCCTTGATGGCAAGCTTTCTCACAGGCTTCAAAACAGCAGAGGTCAAGATCGACTCAAGCCAAACAAGACGTGGGTACAAGATTGGAACACCAAGCATCACCAAAAGATGCTTAGTTTCTGGAGCTCTATCGATTTCATCTTGCAATCTTCGTAAAACGATATCGTAAGTCGCTGGCTCCACAATCTGAGAAAGACGACGTTCAGTACGACAATCCAAACCAAGCAAACTGATTTCACGACCCAATCTCATGTAGACAGAGTGATTGAGTTGCTTGATAAATGGACCCTGCTTCTTGGAAAGAATCCACAGTGGATCGTCCAAGTATGCTGGCTCATCAAGAGACATTTGATGTTGGAAAAGCATGTAGTACTTAAAGGCAACGTTACCAATTGTGGAGAACACATTTCCATTCATGGTCTTGTCCTTGTAAGAGCCAAAACCATCGATAATGTCGTGATCATCCAAGATGTTGACACTAGGAATTTGCGCCATTGCAAGTGGAAAGTTGGTCTGCAAAGTAGCACCATTGAGACCCTTCCAGTAACCTTTTCCAAACCATTGAAGGTATGCATTGAGGTAGAAATCTTCCATTTCCTGCAACATTTCAGGTGTGACCTTGATTTCACGCTTCTCACGAGCAGATTGACTCTCAAGCCATGGCTCAAGCGTCTTACAGTGGACCTTGATGGAGTCACAGTAAATCTGGTCACCTCCACCCAACATAACGTGGTATCTTTGAGTAGTATGCTTACGCAAGACATCAAGCCAAAGCGACAGCTGATATTGAGAAGTGTCTGTAGCCAAAGAGAACCCATTGCATGAGTAAGACACCACATTCATCGAAGTATGGCTGCTAGGCATGAAAAACAGGTGTGCTGGATTGATTAATCCATTAATGGAATATTTTACTTTTTGCTCATATGGAAGAAGATCCAATTTCATGTTGAAACGCCAAAACTGAAGCCCAGTTTCGGTCTCGTGGTACATTTGTCCGGGGAACTCACCTTCAGATGTCTCACCTTGGCCCTTGTCGGCTGGACCCACCACATATGTGATTCTTGGAGCATTTCCTTTCACAACAAGCATGATAGAACCTCTGTAAGTGTCCTGGCCCTCTTCTAGGGTTCCACAAAGACGAAGAATTGGACCACAATGGACCTCAAGGCCATCGATAGCCTCGGTTACAGGACATTCATCAGGAGTAGTGTCTTCAATCTGTTTTTTGTTGAGACTCTCAAAGTCATCGATCGGAATAGGTGCAAACCAATCGTCCAGAGTCATTTTTCACAATTTGGTAGTAGTATGATGGAGCAAATCCTTCTAGCCTGTGATAGCCTAGTAAAAGGTAAGCACTGCACAATGAGATCGAGCAACCATAACATGGTGAGGGTGGCTTAACTGTGAGCAACTGTGGTGTACAGGTGTAAGCGTCTGGGCCGATAAGATCAACATTGCGGGGGGCACGGCAGAAATGGGGTGAGCGAAATTGGGAGCTTTTGTTGCCCGAACGCAGTCACCGCATAATGTGGTCCATATACGAACATGATGAGGTGCACGGGTTTTTCCCCAAGAATCAACTGGAAGATGATGAGTCCCGAAATGACCAGAACAATTGAAACTATATGCAAGTTGCAAGCATTGATCAAGGTACCAAAACGAAAGTTGACGAGAAAGTCGATGGTTGCGATGAAGGGCTCAAAACGGGAGTTTTATTGTTTGAGGAAAATTCGGAATTTTGTTCGTAGTCGGAATTTTGACGGGTTTCGGTTATGGACAAAAATCCAAATTTTTCAGCAATGGAGATTTCGTGTAAAATCTTCACGAGTTGGGAAGAATGTAAACTTTAAAAATATTTTTTAAAGATTTCTTCTATTGTACGTGTTGGTTTGTTCACATACATGAGCAAGTAACGATGAGTTAGACGGGTGAAAAATTGGAGAAGTCAAGGAAAAGGAAAGTTTTTATCCATTTGGGCATTGTGGAGAAGCAGCCGTTTTCCTTTTTCCTGCTCTATTTTCGTTTCTTGATTAGGAGTTCCGACGAGCACATTGTTTCACGTAAAGTGACGGATCCGTCTAGAATGCAGAGAGCGTTCTGTGAAAGTGAAAAATGTGAAAAATTAAGGTCTTGCAAACGCCACAGGTGCAAATTTCACCAGTTTCTGGGGTCCAGTATCGGATTTACGTCGTGGTCATGAATCGCTCTTATCGCAGCGGTGCGATATCCAAAATCCGATGGAAAAAGCCACAAAAGTGAGATTTTTTTCTTGGTGTTCTTGGACGTCCTTTCGCTAAGTTCAGATAAGCTGAATACTATTTTTTTCGGATGTTTGGAAGCGTGGTGTGCACTTTTGATGGATAAGACTCACTCGCTGACTGAGCACATTTACACGTCATAATAACCACCTGAACCCCGCCAAACCTCCGCCAAAATCAACCAAAAATAGCAGAAATCATAAATCCACGTATTTCTTCCCAATTAGGCCCATCTCGGAAACTCAACCTTCCTATTTCCCTCAATAACCACCATCTATACGACCTCACATAGAAATTAAACTTTCACAGCCAATGCACCCTAATCTAGATTTCAACTCCAATTATTTTTTGCTGACGTGGACCTTCCCACTATCAGCACCGCCGAGACAGCACCCTCAATTAACTCCTACTATAATTAATCATAATGGGGGCTGTATCATGACTCTCATGCAGTGTTGCCAAGCCAGAGGCCTATCAGGGGAGGTCAGCATTGCTAGGCTAATCTCAATTATTTTCGGTTACGAAATTGGCACCGGAAGCCAAGCCAGCAATACAAACATGGAACTCTGACACAGTTAACTGCCACATCGACACGCTGCTTATAGTGGAATCGCTGGTTGGCGCAGGTCCATATGCATGGAACACGCCGCCCAGTAAGAGCATTGGCCGCGGATGACTTGGCCGCACCTCCCAATACGGGACAGTAATTACAGGCTTTTGCCAAATACAGTACGCCCGTGTTCCACACTTGTCGCGTCTCCTTGTGTGCCCGTCGTCAACCCACCGAACATGGTCACGTGTTAGTCACTCCGTCACGGCGTCTTGGCGCTGGCAATGTCAGGGGGTCTAGCTGCAAAAACACCGCCTCATGCGATTAAAGTGCCACTTGCAGCAGCACACATAAAGCGCACCTCAATCAACTGCGTCATGTTCCGCTTCTCTGATAATGCAGAAATAAATGTGTTTTACCCTCAAATCACATACCCCTCAGCTGCAGGGAATCTTTTATCTCCCACCGTGGGACCCGTATTGTGCATATGCACAACTGCCCAGGAATTTCCCTCTTGCATCGTTTTGGTTACAACATGATAATATAGTGTGATCAGTAAAACCACGGTTTTAGATTTAACCCACTTCAACCATCCTTTTTCCCAATAACGCCTTTTTATTTTCAAAGGTTGGTTTTGCCCTTTGCTTTCACAACCTCCTACGTTTATCTTTTTATCCCCAAAAGGGCGATTTTCCTCGGTTTACCCCACGTTTGATACCCTGACTTGGTCGCTATCAGTCTCAGGCTTGCTGTTGAGAAGTTGTCGATTTCATCAACACTTCCACTCATTTGCCGCCGCCTTCTAAACTATCATTAGCAGCACCATGGCTCAGGTGTTTGCCCCGCCCCGCCGGCCTTACTCTCGTCGGGTCAGCTTCAATAATCTCCATCCGGATGACCTAGAATGCTCGACGTCCAAGTTTTACCAGTTCTCCGCCAACGAGCCATACACTCAGCCGCTCGAGGTCGATAAGATGTTTGGGAATTACCTGTTGGGTCCATCGGGAGCCTCCTCGAGGAAAAGATTGCGCCTCCCGGAGCCTCCTCTGAAGCTGATCCTCAAGAACAAACTCACACCCCTGCAACTCTACCGGAACGTTCAGCATGCGGCCCTGCTTGGCGTCAGCTATCACGGCGACTTGAACGACCTTAGCATGAACCCTCAGGAGGTTCCGCGGCTGGAATTGGCCCAAGTTGTCCATAGTTCCGATGACCACATCGACGACAGCTCCGACCTGGAACTGGACGTTCTGCCGCCGCCAAAGCAGGCCTCAATTCGACGTAAACTGTATCTGGAAATGACTGATGAGGAGCTCATGGCGCTAGATCCACAATTTGCTAAGCCAAAGACGTCAAATCTCGACAGTTTCAAGTTCGACTCAACAACAACTTACTACTCCTCGGCACGGAGAGCATCCACGGGAACCACCCCAATCCACTCCTTATCTAAGCAGGTCATCTACCCCTCTCTGAATGAGAATAATTATAAGTCCATGTCGTTGACTGTGAAGCATCAAGATTACGACCAAGATTTTACTGTGGCTCGGACACTTCTAACGGTGATCTCCGGAAGAAAACATACATGGAACTCACTCGATTGGCTCTTCCTTACTCAGGAAGGTTTCCCCGAAACCTGTTCACTTTTGCAAGATGGTGATTATGTCGTTGTGGCTGGTTTGGTCCCACTCAAGTTCATGGACCAGTATTCGGGAACAGCTCAAAAGAAACAACAGGCAATGGAGGACAAGCTCTACCAGAAATGTGACCGTTTGCTCAATTTCATCTTGGATAACTTGCCCAATCCACTGCTAAAGCTCAAGATCACCGTCGAGTTCATCTTGGATGTTCCTCCACCAGACCCAATGTCTGCAAACTATAAGAAGAACCAGCCCACAGGCACGAAGTTCATGTTGACGCATCTTTTCCAGCAATACCAGCCAACGCTTGTTGTTATTGGAAACAAATCGACCAACCTCAACTTCAAGTACCCAATTTGGAAGAAAAAGACTCAGCAAACTGTGTCTCATTCACCTACACCAGCAGCAGCTCTTGGCTTGACTAAAATGCCATCGGCCTCGACTCAAAACGGCGATAAGGACATTGAAAGTTACCTCATTAAGCTTTCATCGTACTTGGTAAAGTACTCGCCTGCTCCGTTGATTTTCGTGGGTAACGCTACAGATTTCCACCACAAAATCGAAGTCAAGCAACCTGCAGCAGTGACGTTTTCCTTATCCGAGCCAAAGAGCTCAAAGGGAATCCTCGAATTGCCTGCGTCCATCCGCAAGAACTCCAACAGCTCGGAGATCTCCATTGAGTCATTTACCGGCAACAACGACGCCTGTGCATCTACTCCACCTTTGGAACTTCCAGAAGACTTCTCTGAAAGCTTGCATGAGCTCTGCAGGTCAGACAACGAGAACCGGTTTGCCCAAATGGCGGCATCTGTGTCTCTGTACTCGCTTTCACATCTGAAAAATTACATCAGTCTCATCAAGGATGACTCCATTGATCGTCTTTCTCCCCAAATATTGAACAGTAAGGTCCACCAGGCGTACTCGTCTATGGGTGCCAAAGGTGGCCTTTGTAAGTCGCTGTCCAACGGTACCACCAAGGCATACAAAGTCAAGAGTTTGATTTCGTACAGCGAGGAGGAGGAGAAGAAAAACGAGAAGATGATCCACGAGAAAAAGTTGAGGAAAACGGCATCAAGGAATTCGGAGATCTCCAACGGTAAGGAGGAGAAAAAACCGAAAAAGAAGAAGAGTTTCCTTCAGAAAGTTGGCCTCAAGAAGTAGCTCGGCTCACTCATTTGATTCAGTTCCACATCACAAATTTTTTAATACACATGGGTTCGAAATGACCACTGTAGACCAGGAGTTTTAGCTTATGTATGGGGGTTATGCTGTGTGCACACCAACATCACCAAATAGTACCATACTGTGGTAAACACTCAGTCAACCACTTCCCCTCGTTAAACTCCTCCCACACAAATGGAGACACCTGTACATCTCAAAGAGGAAACACCTGCAGCCACGGTGCTTGTGCAGCCCACAGCATCGCCTGCCATTGCTTCTCCCGAGAAAGAAAAAGAGACACATTCCACGAGACTGAGATCAAAGTCACAGGCGCTCACACCGCTGCAGTTGAAGCAAAAAATCGCCAATGTTGTCGTTCACACGCGATTGAAGCCCACCGCTTTCAAAACTGACTCGATTGAGTCCGAACCAACGAGTACTCATCAATACACAGTCAATGGCATCGTGTTCAGGCAATACGACGACTTACCCTTGAACAGAAGAGGTTACAAGTACAAACCATGCAGATCCAATGCCCTGCTTCCTTCCAATTTGTACCTGACGGGAGATTACGCGCCTTACACGGTGAGAGCAAGTTATTTCGACCGTTCTCCAGGTGTGGCATGCAGTGAAGACATGTCGGCCGTTACAACGCAAAATGGATGGCTTTCAGCAAGAAGTAACGTTGGAATCCGTGAAGGAAAGTACTACTTTGAGTACAACATCGTCAATGCCAACAACGAGAAGGATAAGTGCCATGTACGTGTTGGAATTGCAAGAAAAGAGGCATCTTTAGAAGCACCGGTGGGTTTTGATGGGTATGGGTATGGTTTGAGAGATTTAACAGGACAGAAGATCACTCTCAGTAGACCAAAACCATTCATGCCCGAGGAGTCTATGGGATTTTCCTCTGGAGACACAATTGGATTTTTGGTAGAGCTTCCCTCGCTCGAAGAACAGAGACAACACTGTGCACAATTTGCCAAAGAGAGCCAGAACAACAGTCGAAAGAGACGGAAAAACCAATTGGCCAGTGATGAAGAAGAAAAAAAATTGAACTTGTACAACAATATCGTGAGAGATCAAGTCCCGATCAAGTACAAGAATGGGCTCTACTTTGAGCAGTTTGAGTATACTCCAACGAAGCAAATGGATCACTTACTTAATCCGGTGACAGTTTTCGGTGAAAAGGCCATTTTGGAGAAAAACGACGACAAGCCAAGCATGCCAACTATTCCAAAATCTAAAATCGTCGTCTACAAAAACGGCGAATGCATGGGAACAATGTTTCAGGACTTATATCTGTTTCTTCCCCTCAATATCGACGACGATGCGATGGCTGCTGATGCCAGCACGAAACAGCTGCAAAACATATCTTACCGCAACACTGATGACGGGTCATTAGGTTACTACCCCATGATGTCTGTATACCTGAATGGTGTTGTACAATTAAACCCTGGTCCTGATTTCAAATACCCAATTCCTGAAGCTGCTCTTCCTCTCAGTGACCAGTATTCCAACAAGGTCGTTGAAGACTGGTTCTGGGACATCATGGACGAGGTTGAGGGCGAATACCTCGATTCCTTTGATTAGCAAGTTGACTAGCGAATTTACGAACACACTTTCCACGGAACTAAAGAGCCACACACGGTCAAGGCACATGAATCCTTGAATGACCACATCCTGTCAATGCTCCTGGATGACCACTAAACTATCTCTTTGTCTAGTTTCCCGGGCTCCAATCTTGAGGCGTTTAGATGGGTCCCACGTTTGCCGTATCATCCAACGTGCGTTCACAAGCCTTATTTGGACATTGTTGGTTACCTCGTAAATACAGAGCAAGACATTTGTGATGGAAACTGGCAGGACATTCCTTTCTGGAACACTTGACACCAATAGTGACTAAATCATCACAAACATTACAAGAAAGCAACTTTCCCAGCGGATCTTCAATTGAAAAGAACCCAAATCTGTCTGCCAAGTAGGTACGTAATTCAGCTAGCGACACTGACGAGAGAATCACTCTGTTGTTGTCGGTGATTTCCATCCATCCGTCGTCCACCAATCTAGTAATGAAATAAGCAGCATCACTGGCCTTTTGTTTTAAAATTGCGGCGACCTGCTGCTTTGTATTGGCATAAGGAAGACAAAAACTGAAAGCATGTGCGTTGACAATGTTGTCTATCACCTGTTTGATGGCGTCAAGCTCGGGGGCACTATACGGTGTGCAAGCTTGGATGATATCGTCGAATCTCGTGTTTATGAACGCATATAGGATTTTACCCAGCTGCTGGTCACGCGTAGCTTCGATTTTGAAGGCAAACTTCTCGAGTGACACGTTCAATGTGGAGATGTACTCTCGTAGAAGCGATAAGTGATCTTCAGCTTCGATGGCGTAGGAGTCCGTCAAAATCTTGAACTTCTCCACCAAATCTTCGGCAGGAATGACTTTCCGCCCTCGGATATACGTGAGGAGAACCCTATGTGCATCTGTAATGGGCGAATCCATGGTAGTGAAGCAAATCCTTGTTGATAATCTGGAGTTGTGACGCGATATAGGTCATGTGATTGAGAGATGGCATCGAGGCTCGAGGGAGCGATTGACAGAACAAAGAAAGAACAGAAAAAAAAAAAAAACAGAAGAAAAAGTAATGAATAAGCAGTAAATACAAGAAGACAAAGAACCCTAATAAATTTCCCACAGATCTCTAAAATATGGCGAATCTCCTCTATTTAAACTGTTTCTTATGTGTCAACCTGCATATACACCCAACCACATCAAGTGCTGCCAACTTGGTTGCAAAAAGAAATAGAACGTACCACTCTTCTTCTTATGATTATACTCTTCTTACTTTCCCCTCTTTTCTTTCTCCTCGGTGTTCTTGCTCAGGATTGTAATCATTTGACAAATCGAGACTGTGTTTCTGTCAATACTTGTTTAGTTCCTCGTATATATGAGACATTTAAGGTTCCGTCTCCTTACTTTAGGAACTCGGCGGCTCGTCCTCAAATTCAATACACTGAGTTTGGTCTTCAGCTTGGGATTTTTGCTAGACTCAATAATCCTCACATTATATCGGCGGATTACCTTCTCTATGGAAGAGTTGAGGCAGAAATCCGAGGCCTGGCAGCTCAAGGGATCATTTCTTCAATTTACATGCAAAGCGACGATTTTGATGAGATTGATATAGCGGAGGTTTTTGGAGGAAATCACCATTCGTATCAGACTAACTTTTTTGTCAAGGGTAATACTACAACGTGGGATAGAGGAGAGTACCATTTGCTTCCAACGTCTCCGCATGAAAATGTACACAAATACGCGGTTGAATGGACTCCAAATTTCTTAACTTGGCAGCTTGATGGGATCACTGTTCGACAATTACCTAAGGGTAATCCACATGGGTTTCCTGATTCTCCTATGAGAATCTATGTGAGTTTATGGGCTGGAGGAGACGAGGGAAACAGTCAGGATACGATAAATTGGGCAGGAGGAAGGACAAATTACGCTGATTTACCTTTCTTGATGAATGTTCAAAGTTTGCTAGTAGTTAATTTTTCTCCGGGTTCAGACTATATCAACGGAAGATCATCAAGAGTTGAATTAGCGCTCTGAGACATGTGACCTGATGCTTGGTGTTTCGAACGAGATTCGACATTTACCACGGTTTCGACAATTCAAGTGAATTCAAGTCTCGGAGTTTTGTCACTAATCTTTTGACTCTCCTACTTTGAGTTTTTTAAAACTACTAACTTTTGCTTTTAAAAGTCGTTGAATGTGGCCACCCCACTAAATGAGCCGCCGACTGATTTCGCAGCTTAGTGCAACGACCCATGCGTTTAGCAGCAAACCAAATTGCTCCTACACATTGTCCGCGATCATCATCTGGTTTAGCGGAGCATTTAATTGCCGGAGCCCATAACTAAGAAGACTAAAAATCTCTGTCAGTCATAAGGTGGAAGCTGCAAAAAATGTCAAAAATATGTCAACACATCGAAGCTTAAAAAAAAAAGGAAAAATTACCGAAAACGGATTCGGATGAAAGAAAATCATCTGAGCATCTGGTCACCTGTCGGCCTCACAAAGTCCGGGTGCTATCAGATGACGACGTTCCTGCATGCATTTCAAGTTCCCGTACCACCTTATAAACCTCCCAAAAAGGCTCAGGTCTGGCTGCCCCTCATACTACTAGAAACGTCTTTGTCGCCCCAGAAACTTCATAACAAAATGGGAGTCCAGGGCGTGAATTATATCTCATTTGTCACGGCCGACCCGGACAAATTGAAAGAAACCGTTGAATTCTACCGCAAGTTAGGGTTCAAAATGGTGAAGAACTACTCCAAAATCTCCAGCAATGCCTCAGGTTCTCCGAGCGCCAACCCTATTCTCCATTTGGGTGTCTCTCAAGACTCTCTCAAAGAGGTTTGGTTGGAATCCTTCCCTTTGCAATCCAGAAACGAGGATGGTTGCGCAGTTCCATTGCAAGAGATGTGCTTCTACAATGGAGACACCACTGCTCCTTTGGGCCAATCCACTGTCATTAACATTCGTTTGACTGCTTTGGAGTCTTGTGAGAACGCCAAGAGCAACATTGAGTTCTTCTCGACTCAATTGTCCAAGGTCAAGGAGATCTTGAAGGAATCGGGAGTCGATGCTGTTGCTGGCAACGACGAGGTCTCATTCAAAGCCCAAGATCCATTGGGAAACACCATCTCTTTCACGGATAGAGAGAGTGTTCAAGATGACCGTAAATTCGAGAACACTGAAAGTTACTTGGATTTCAAGACCAAGGAACTTTTGCAAGCTTTAGAAAAGGATTCTCCAGAAGTCGACATTTCCGAATTGCCAGCTACTGAGAAGGCCAAGAAGAAGAAGATCGCCGTTATGACTTCCGGTGGTGACTCTCCAGGTATGAACCCTGCTGTTCGTGCTGTTATCCGTTCCGGTATCTTCTTCGGATGTGACATGTTCGCTATCTACGAAGGTTACGAAGGTTTGGTGCAAGGTGGAGACTTAATCAAGAAAATGGAATGGGGAGATGTCCGTGGTTTCCTATCATTCGGTGGTACCAACATCGGTACTGCTCGTTGTGCCAGCTTCAGAGAGAAGGCTGGTCGTTTGCAAGGTGCCTACAACATGGTGGTCAATGGTATTGATGCCTTGATTGTCTGTGGTGGTGATGGTTCTTTGACCGGTGCTGACTTGTTCCGTGCCGACTGGCCATCTTTGGTTGACGAGTTGGTTCTGTCAGGCCGTTTGACCGAGGAAGAGGTTAAGCCATACCGTCATTTGACCATTGTTGGTTTGGTCGGTTCTATTGATAACGATATGGCCGGTACCGATGCCACCATTGGTGCTTACTCCTCTTTGGAGCGTATTTCCGAGATGGTTGACTACATTGATGAAACCGCTGCTTCTCACTCTCGTGCCTTCGTCGTTGAAGTCATGGGTCGTCACTGTGGTTGGTTGGGTCTTATGTCTGGTTTGTCCACCGGTGCCGACTACATTTTCATTCCAGAGAGACCACCAAAGCACGGAAAGTGGCAAGATGAGCTTAAGAAGGTTTGTTCTCGTCACAGAGGCTACGGTAAGAGAAACACAACTGTCATTGTTGCCGAGGGTGCAATCGATGACGAGTTGCAACCAATTTCTGCTGAAGACGTCAAGAACGTCCTTGTGGAGTTGGGACTTGATACTAGAATTACTACATTGGGTCACGTTCAAAGAGGTGGTACCGCTGTGGCCTTCGACAGATTGTTGGCTACCTTGCAGGGTGTTGAGGCTGTGCGTGCTGTCTTGGAAATTACCCCAGACGATCCATCCCCAATGATCGGTATCTTGGAGAACCAAATCGTCCGTCAACCATTGGTCGACCATGTCCAACTTACCAAGCTGGTTGCCGAAGCCATTGAATCTAAGGACTTCGACAAGGCCATGAGTTTGAGAGACTCCACATTTGCCGACGCATACGAGACGTACCTTTCTATTGCACTTGAAGACGATGGATCGCAACTTTTGCCAGAAAACGAACGTTTGAACATCGGTGTGGTCCATGTCGGTGCTTCTTCTTCTGCTCTTAACGCTGCCACTAGAGCCGCTGCCTTGTACTGTTTGTCTAAGGGTCACAAGTTGTTCGCCATCCAAAACGGTTTCTCCGGATTGATCCAAAGCGGAACCATCAAGGAATTGACCTGGATGGATGTCGATGGCTGGCACAACAAGGGTGGTTCCGAGATTGGTACCAACAGATCTTTGCCAAGTGAAAACTACGGTAACGTCGCCTTCTACATGCAAAGACACAACTTGAACGGTTTGTTGATCATTGGTGGTTTCGAAGCATTCACAGCCTTGCACGAGTTGGAGTCCCACAAGCATGAGTACCCAATTTTCAACATGCCAAAGGTTGTCATCCCAGCCACTGTTTCTAACAATGTCCCAGGTTCCGAATACTCCTTGGGTTCCGACACTTGTTTGAACCAATTGGTCAACTACTGTGACGCCGTCAAGCAATCTGCATCTGCCACCAGAAGAAGAGTTTTCGTTGTTGAGGTGCAAGGTGGTAACACCGGTTACGTTGCATGCTACGCTGGTTTGGTTACCGGTGCTATGGCCGTGTACACCCCAGAGCTGAAGATCACTTTGAAGAGCATTCGTGAAGATATCGAGTTGTTGTTTGAGGTTTTCAAGGACGACCGTGGAGAGGACAAGAACGGTAAGATTCTTATCCGTAACGAGCACGCCTCTCCAGTCTACTCTACAGAATTGTTGAGCGACATTTTCCGTGCCGACTCTAAGAACAGATTCGAGACCAGAACTGCTATTCCAGGTCACGTTCAACAAGGTTACACCCCAAGTTCGATGGACAGAGTGAACGCTGTGCGTTTCGCCGTTCAATCGGTCAAATACATCGAGAAGTGGAGTCAGCGAGTTTTCAAGTCTGTGCATCACCACTCTCTTCATCACAGCGTGAACAACATCAAGATGATCGACTTGATGAAGAAGGAAGAGGAGGCCTCTGTGGTGATTGGTATTCAAGGTGTGTCGTTGAAGTTTTCTGACATCAACGACTTGTACGAGAAGGATGCAGATGTCGCATTGAGAAAGTCCAGAACTATTCACTGGGGCAACATGTCTGAGGTTGGAGATCTCTTGAGTGGACGTTTGTTGTTGAGGGAACGTCGCAAGTAAGTAACATATTTTAACGCATAAAGAATTGACTAATGATCAGCGCGTAGGATTAAGGTACGAAGGTCTAAGGCAAGAATGGAGGCGTAGGTGCTCAAGCATTCGGAGTCGGCGGGTGGGGCGACTAAGGCGACTAAGGCGACTAAAGATTAAGCCACCATGTTGAAAGGTATTGTCTTGGCCTAAGGTCAGGCCATTACACAGGTAATTGTGATTATATCCGGAATGCATTTAGGAGTTTTTGATATTTTTTGGGGGGTTTTAGGGGCCTACTTGAAGTGAAGAATTTTCACGATGGTTTTGTTCGAAAAGCCCTAATTCAAGACACGTTTCATATCGTTAATTAAGCGTGCCAAAAATAGAAGAGTCAATTTGTTCCGAGTTCCAAACTCCGAAGCTCATGAGGCTCCAAGCGACCGTGTATCTCTCAAAATAGAAAGGTTGGAAGGTGAGTCTCAGTGATGTCATGTCGGGTTCAGAAGATGCAGCAATAGCCCGGAAAAACCTAAATTTTTCCGGTTCCAACCAGACGAGACGTCGTTTGCCTTGACGATTGTTCCCAGCATGTTAGTAATTTTTTACTGAGTGGCTAAAATCATTCGATTCGCCTGATTACATGAGAATCGTATAATATGCGACTAGCAGGGTGGTGAAAATAAGCGGATATTCACGATAATATGAAGACTTAGGAGCCGAAACGAGCAGAAGGCGGCGAATAAACAAGATAAAAAATAAAAGCTTGAATTTTTCAAATTTTTCATTGGATAATCGATAACACCGATAGGAGTTCCGTGTCTCAGCCGTAAGGCCGAGAAAAAAAAAAACCTTGCAAATCTTTTCCAAAAAATATTTTCTGGCGACAGAGTACGTTTAGGACAGATCCTACATTCTGGCTCAAGACTATTCAAGCGTAGCCGAACGATCTAGACATTTTAATTGAAGATTCATGTTGGAACATGACGTAGAGGTTGTAACGTTATGTCTACTGCGTTGGAAACACGAGAAATTCGGGAAAAAAATAGCGAATTTTTGATTGCGTATGCTTGCGGAAAAAAAATTGCAAAAAAATATCCATCAACGGAACGTAATGGAAACATGAAAACGCATCAAGATCTATTCGATTGGCTCTTCTTCATGTGCGTCTTTTCTTGAGCTACCACTTGGGAAAGTGTCAATGAAACGTGCTGTAAGGTTTGTAGAATTGAGAAATACGCATACATTGAGAAACTGAAAATAAAACCATGAAAAATATTGACAGGTCTCAACATTGGTGCCGTACACCCACCGACCACAACGCAGAGCCCCAAAGTTGCTTCCATGAGGCTGAAACTTGCGGAAAATGTCTCAATTTACCCAAGCGATCCGTGGCTCGTCTAGGAATCACCGGATAAAATGGAAATTAGGTTTATTCTTCATTCTTCCCGTTGTTCGGGCCGTTGTATTGTCTTCTCGGAGAAGTATGATTCCACTTGAAAGAATACGGCACGGGCTTCTAGAACACAATAGGAAATACCGTTTGCAATATTAGAAATATTTAGTAAGAAACCTCCACTTGCCCTAACAAAAACGCAGGTATTTTCTCATCTTCTTCACCCATCGACTGCCCCCTCACGAACATTCCCCAGCCGTGCATGATTTTCCATTCTCTATGACATGCATAAGTCTCCATTCTCTGTGCTATGCACATATCTCCGTTCTGCCATGCATGAGTCTCCTATTTCATGCGGCTACAAACCTAAAACTTCAGTGGAAATTTTTTAGGACCATGCAGCGACTCGATTCGTTAGCCGAGTAAGAAAAAAACTTTTACGTAGGTCTAAAAATATGAAGATGACACGGGCAATCGAAAGTATACATTCTATTTGTGGTCAAAGAAGGGGGGAAGAAAAGTGTGTTCTCGGAGTTAAAGGGTGTTGGGATTTTCCTCTTTTCTTCCGGCGATTGTGCCGTGTGCCTTATTTATAGCATCTCGGAGTTGTCAACGCTGGGGTAGTTCCGTTGACAGCGAAACGCTGATCCAAGTAGAGTAAATAGAAGCTGTCTTATCGACAAATACGAGATTCTTCGATTGGCGCGGTTGCCGTTTTCGTCAATTTACGCATATGTAACCCACCATACGTCTGCATTACAAGCCGCGAAAATCTCGCAACTGCAATTTCAGGTAGGGTGAGAATTAAACTAATCGTTGCAGGGCGTTCGGGCAAATGGACACAATTCCGACAGATCAGGGATTTCAAGGTTGACCCAATTGGTCCCACCGATGACGCTAATTGACTACGAGGGGTGACTATACCGCACAGATGGATGGAACGTGGAGAGCAGGAGGCGTCTGCTAGGCGCAGCAGGCCAACGTAATGCTGCATGCACGTTATGGGTCAAAGATTAGCCATGCGAATTACGATAACCCGTTATGACGCAGCATGAGACACTGGGATCAAGGATGTGTTCCAATGCTGCAACGAAGCATGGAATTGATGGCCGCGTCAATCCGGGATTCCAATGAAATAAATCATGCGTCAATTACGGCGACACAGCCTTCGTTAGCTTGATATACCCAGGCGGAGTTCACCAACTCTCCAGTGGACCCAAATCACTGCAGGAAGCACCCACATGCGGTGGCAGTAAATATGCAGTTACTTTGCATTAGCCTGAGCTTCACATAGATCTGGATAGGCCCCGGTGCGCACCGCTCTAACAAAGATTTTCCCTGGGCGCGAAAGTCGAACGTTCCATGTCAGGTTGTCAACGGCTCGAGCATCTGTGCAAACGAGCCATTGACCCGAAACACTGTTACCACCGTCATTTGGTCCAAGACCCCAATATAGGAGTACCACCCCATGACGAAACCGTACCTCGTGCCTTGACGCTGGCAAGAATTCGATCAAGTGGGAATCTTCATTTGCAGTTGACGACGTGGACCCACTCGAGGGAAACTTTTCGAGCGGGCAGCATGTCTTTGCAGATGCATGGCCCCCTTTGGGACATTACAGTCGACGGTAGGGTGCGTCACCAGTAATGATCCACCCCGCCAACTGGGGGTAGTTTTCCTTGTGAAACGGTCTCTTATCGTACCACTCCTGACTTGTCCTATTGTCAAGCAACAAGTCGCATTACCAACTCCGAGACTCACCTGCTTCCTTAGTCTTGCTTGCGCGTATTGTTCTCTGGTGGTGCGCGAATCTTCATGTATAAGCCACCACGGAAGCTGCGACTAAGTGGCATTCTCCAGCCCCACTAAAAAATAAATTGCAAGTATAGCCAAGTGGCAGACGAAAGATGCATGACAAACTTAGAAGCCACCAAGATAGCCACGGTTTTAAAGGCCCACCTCGGTCAAGGATTGACCTCGCAGATGGTTGGTGCATGATGCATAGCCAACAGCAAGTGAAGAGAAAAACGTCCGTTCCTGAATGAGGAAAAAATTCACCTTCTGAGATATCATGCGCGTCGCCGTCACCGGATTAGCCACCTGAAACTAACGAGGTATTGTTCACCAAGGTAGATCGCCACATGAAACGAGCCCCATTCCTCGACAGGAATTGGATCTCTAGACAGGGACTGATTACATAAATTGATTCCCTTCTTCCCGCAATCAAAACCGTTAACTATTGCCAACGGGACTCCATGACAAGGGAGTGCAGGAAACTGGCGCAATGTGCGCCATGTTCGATTCCGCATCACTGCGTACCACCAAAAATGCGCCAGATTAGACGGATACTTGCTGCATGGTGTCTGGGGAGAAGTTCGATACGCACGTTTACGCTGGGTTTGTGTTGTGAGTTTATGATCATCATACTTAACGTAGTATACATGGTGTGCGATGATCAATCGCCGCCATTGCAAATTGCGCCTTGACGTAGATTAAGGTCCCCCACAGAATTTCCGCGTCTGCGGGACGCGGGGTACTATGTCAAGATGCCGAGCGAACAAAAAAAAAAAAAAACGACAAGAGTGCACTCCAGCATGCCATGTGATTGGAGCGAATCTTCGATCTGGTTTAGTCCGCCGTTCCACCAGTTGATTGCGTGCTCCTCCACATTACCGATTCTGTATTATATTCACTATGCATCTGCCATTCCTGCGTTCCACTTACTGCACCTGGCGCATATGCACACGCTTCCGCAACTTTTTTTTTTTTTGCAATGCTACATGCCTCACCGCAGGCCGATACGTCTCGTGCTTTGCTAAACCTTGTTTGTAGTCTCCTCTCAATTGGAATGGGCAAATCATCCCGCATAATTTGCACGACGCATGTTCAGCACAGCCTTCCCTCGCCGCACCCCGTTCGGCTGCATTCCTCCATCACACTCCAACGGTGTTTGCTGCGCACTTGCATCCCCGATTTAGGTGTCAACGGTCAACGCCTGCACGCGGGCCGCACCTGCGCAACGCCTAATTGTTTAACGACAACATGGTTACGAGCTTTGAAAAATTTAGTGCTACTTAATCAATTGATCGCTACGGCTTTTCTTCCCCTTCGTCCCACTTTCTTGGTTTTTTCTCCACGTTTCCACCTACTCCCTTTTCTTGTCCAAATACTCCAAAAGGTCATATCTTCCTAGGCTCATTCCACAGTGTCCCTAAAAGATCTTCCCTGCCATTCCGGACTGTATCCCTCCACAGAAACACCAACCATTACCACCAATCTCGATTCGTCAAGTTTAACGTGGCAATTCCGTCTCACCAACCCAATCTCCCCATCCACGCCGCCCTCGGCTTTCCTCCCAATCCATCCCATCCACACTGCTCCATGTCACAATGACACCAATGTCGAAAAGTAGTGAACATCCGGTGAAGAAGAATGCCTTTGTGCACAAACTATATAGCATGCTAAGCAATCCCAAGCTTGCCCATTTGATCTGGTGGACCGACACGCCTGAGGCTAACACTTTTGCCCTTTCACCGAGCAAAAAATTTGCGGAAGCCTTGAGTGGCTACTTCAAGCATGGCAACGTTGCTAGTTTTGTTCGTCAGCTCCACATGTATGGGTTCCACAAAGTGCTGGACCCTCAGTCTTCCGTGCAAAACGATAAGGAAGGTCCCGTTTGGGAATTCCGCCACTCTTCCGGCAAGTTTAAGAAGAACGACGAAAAGTCTCTTGTGTTTATTAAGAGAAGACTGTCGCTGAACTCGCTGAGGAACTCAGTGGTCGATAACGACCATCAACGTGGTGCTCTGGCTACTCCTCCACTTCTGCTGCAGTATGAGGTCCATCCGGGCCACCACCATGCCCATTACACCGCCTCCATGGGCGTCACTCCTTACATAGTGGGGCTGTACCAACAGACCCAAACGCCACCATTTGCTGGCCCACCCTACATTGCCTCTACTTCGCCAGTGCCAGGCGGAATGTCCCGTGCTGCCCACTCGGCCCATCCTTCCCATCATTCACATCCATCGCATCAGGCATCTCAGCAAAGCTCGATTGCTCAACACCAACAGCATCTACATCATTCACATCTACAACAACAATCACAGATGGCCCAGCTACATCATCCACAAGCTGGTGCTCATGCTGCCGGATACCCCGCTAATTACTATACTCATGGCATGATGCTCCCACCGCCTCCTCCACCTGGCCAAGATGGTCGTCTGTCGATGCCAGGCCAATTGTACCAGGTGCTGTGGCTGCCACAAGATGGCCCTGTTTACGCTCATTACTACCAACAAGCATCCACTCAATCTTCCACTCCCGTCAGTGGACTGCTGGTCCAGGCCAACAACTCCACAAATACCTCTCTGGCCGAAGATGACCGCAAGCAAAATCCGGATACCACGGTGCCACAATTCCGTAAACCTTGGGGCGGCCAAGTTGCTCAGAGGCCACGCAATCCTTCCTTGCTTTTTGATCCGTTAGCTCCGACTCATGGCAGTGATTCTGGTTCTGCAACAGCATCTCCAAGGCCTGACGTCATTAAGCTTCCACCATTAGCTAATACAGCGTCGCCATCTATGAGGTCCATTCCGCTGGTTTCGACTATGGGCCGCAAGTCGCCTGATGCTGTCGGTGGATCGACTTCTCTGCCTACGGTGGCGCTGCCATTGCCTGATTTACCGGCTCAGAACCGTACCAAGCCGTCGTCTGTTCCCGTCAACAAGTCAATTCTTGACAAGCTTCGGCCATCGCTCATTGAACTTCATTTCCCTGGGGGCGTTCGTCAAAATTCTGCTACTAATGTCGCCGCCACACACGGCGACTCTATTAATTCCGTGACTTCTTCCGTTTTTTCGGGAATGTCATCCATTTCATCGGGGGTTTCCGCTAGAGCTTCTTCTTTTGGGTCTATCTCAGATATTGTTGAAGAGAAAAATGTCAGCATTGGGCCAAGAGACCCAGCTCCACCTGCTTACCGAACCACTGGCGCTTCTAGTGTGGCTACAATCTCAGAGGAGAATGAATACGTTCTTCCCGAGTCGCCAGGTACTCCCCTCCACAAGACGAAGGTGTCTTACTTGTTGGATGTGCCTGAGACCAACGACGAGCCCAACAGCCCCAAGAGGCAGAAAATAGAGGCGATCCAATGATCCGGCCATTGTAAAATTTACGAAGTTTCGGTCACTTTGCCCGTGTACCGTCTGTATTATAGAATCAAAATAGAAGTCGACCATCGATGATCCGTTTGACACCATCGTCAATCTTAAATTAAGCGGATAGCCTGAATAGTACCGGCAGAAGATGCTCATTGCCAATCTCGGAAATTCGACCCAGCAATCTCCACCAAAAAGTCTAAACAATAACTCTCGAGCAACACTCTTGTAAAAGCTTAATCTCCAACCCGATCTCCCCCACTTTTATCAACCGCCGTCCAGCCTTGCGATCAAAATTAAGCTTCTCTACATCCGCGAGTCAGTCACCTGTGGTTATGATATCTGAAACAATGTCAAATGACTAAAATTACCACTCGTGACGTAAAAATGGCACATCAGGGCCCTGAGGCGTTGGAGTGAGTCCTAGAAAAATAATTCTACGTCATCGGACTGGTGCCGATCATTATTGTTTGATTATCTAAACAGGAAACTTTGTAAGCGAGATAACCACAGTGGACCAATTAAAAAGCCTATTCTGAGTGAGTTAATTCGCTTTAACAGTAAATTAGCTTTCAAGAACAAATTGGCTTTCACGTTGTCGAGGTGGAGAATTTTTAATGCATCATAGCTCATAATGATGGAGCATCTTCTCCTATGTAGATAACGCTTGGGGAGAATGCCAGATACCACTTGGAGAAGCGGAAAATCCAAAAGGGGAAATAGTTTCGGCAAATTACATGTGTTTTTCAACATTCTGGATCTTTTCTTTTTCCCGTCCTGCCGATTTCTCTCCCCTCCGGTCGATTTCACCGCTTGTCGCTTAACATGTTGAAGCCGTACATGCGTTGATCTGGGGTGGAAGCACATCTCCTCAGAAATCTAAACTTTTCTGAGATTAACCCTAAAATGGTCGCTTTTTCTTGCCAAACGTCAATCCACTGGTCTTCTTGGCCTTCATTTGTGCTGATCTCAGCTCCTCCTCATCGTCATCGTCGTCTTCCTTTTGAGCCACAGTCGTCTGTTTCTGACTCTTCTTCATCTCATCCATGAGCTTCAGGCGACCGGGTTTTTGTATTTTCCCGGTCTTGTTCTCTCGTAGATTCTGTCTGTTGTCGTTTCTCATCCTGTTCATCAATGCAGCCATCGCTTTGGATCCATTTCTGATATCTTTGGGGTTCTCTGGTTTGATGTTCTTAGGAGCTCCTTCTGCTCGGAGAAAGTCACCCACGGTCTTGGAATTTTCATTCTTTTCAAGGTCAGAAAGCCCACAGCCATTGGCAACGATGGGCAAGTCAAGGAATGTCTGTTTCTCCTCGGGGTTCGTGTCGCCTAGTTCTGATCCACCAGAGGGAAGCCAGGAAAGGACATTCTTGCTATTTTGAGAAAGGGCAAGCTGGAATTTCAATTGGAGCGCCTCCTTCTCCTTGATCTCTTTTCTTCGGTTCACCTTGGACATGGTAAGGAAAAAAAGATGGAGATGGAAGTTTAAAAGTTGAGATGAGATAAAACCAAAAAAAATGCGCAAGCCCGGAATCGAACCGGGGGCCCAACGATGGCAACGTTGGATTTTACCACTAAACCACTTGCGCGTAAGGAAAGTGCTCCGCGACGGGGAATTGAACCCCGGTCTACCACGCGACAAGCGGTAATTCTAGCCACTAAACTATCACGGATGCTTCCTTGTTGATGTGGTCGTGGTGGGTGGGCATATATGGAAGAATGAAAAAGAGCAATGAAAATGAAGGTAGTTATGTCGTTACTTGCTGATTAAGCCATGGGACAAGCGTATCAAAGTTAATTTGGAGATATTTTCCACAAATTGAATGAGAGGAATTGCGGATCTGACTTTGAGGTTCGAGTACTTCCAGTTCTTGGAAGTTTATATGGTAGATTAGGCGACTATGGTCACCATAAACATGTCGAGCAATATTACACAAATTTTCTTTTACTTGAAAATCAAGAACAAGAAACTGGTTAAAATCATCCTTTAATTCGTATTTCTCGCATCCTTATCTCATTATGTTATGACATGTTATCAACTCAGTCCTGATTTCCACAACAATTATTCATTTCGCAATTTAATCAGCCAAAAAGTATAAACTGACAAAACACAAATTAGACTTGAAAAATCGAAAAACATGCAAATTCAACAAGCCCATGTCAAGTTTAAATAAATGCAACAATAATTTTTCATATCTGAGTTCTCTCATCGGTTTTCCATGTAATCACCATCAGTTATCTCCATATCTCGCTAATGAGACATTGAACCCCAAGGATTCCCACCTAAAAACCACAAAATTTACCTATTAAAGCCCACTACTTGATTACAACCCATCTGAAACATCGAAAAAACACCTTTAAATTTTCAACTTTCACAAGACCCTTCCCAATCGCCATACCCCAGATATCTACCTATCACACTCTATATACCGCACCAAAGATACCAACTACCTACCACGGCCTCTTCTCCAATGTCGACCTTTTATATATCACACAGGTCGAATTTGGTGGCCTACTTGGTCGCTGCAACATTGAAAGTGTACTATGGCCATCGAAGACTTCGAATCGTCATAGTGGAGATCTTTAACCAGACCTCTCCAAATCGGTCTCATTCTCCATACTGTGGAGTTGGAACCATCTCCAATCTGAGAATAAAACACTGGCAATTGTTCCACAATGTCATTTTAGCTCAACTTCTTGCTCCAAACTTACATTTCGCCGACTCAGTCCGCGTTCAAGATACAAAACCTCAAGGTTTGAATCCAGAAGTGCCAGTTTGGGCTCAAAGACTGAGAGTGATAACCCATCAGGGTAACGTTAACCAATTTCTTGCATTATTTTATTATCCACAACACTTGATAGAGGCACTTTACGAGTTTCTAGTGCAGAGTCCGAATGTCTCATTCATGTCTGTTCTGAATGAACTGGCTATACCTTCAGTTATCTCCAATATGAAGACACAGGGTGATTTCTACGAGGATGCATGGCTACATTTCGGTTCTGGAGACTTTAATAATAAAACAGGCGATCTAGACGTTTTGGCAAGTTCAAGACTCTGTGGTATGGAGATCCAAACTGGTAATGGACTTCAACTAAGTCACCTTAATCTGACTTCTGTGCTATGGTTACCTCTGTTTAAGGGCATAGCAGGAATGTTCAGCGAGCCAATATTTGGGCATGAAGTCCATCGAAAACGAGGACTTGTTTCTGTCCACATTATGCCACTAAACTTAAACTTTCAGGAAAACTCATTTGCATGCCGCCATGACCTCTTACACGGCCTCAAAACGTGTGACTATGCTATAGAAATCATGGACGGCCTTATACAGCTGATGGACGTTACACCTTCGAGGTTATAGCTAACACCAGAAGCTTATTTATAGGTAAGTTAGCCCAAATACTTACGACTTATGATCATCAATAATATGTACTGTCTCTGTATGAATGTGTCTTGGTCATGATCATAATGTGAAATTTCCTGTCGTATGAAACTCAATTTCCCAAGGTAGCTATTAAACCTAAACTGGTAATGTATCTAAACCTGCCACCCGGTTGACATATGGCTCCACCATAGGATGCTTCAAAATTGGGCCAATCACAGGGAAAGACCGCAAGAACAGCACGATTGTACCGAAAAAATCACCAAAAAGGAACATGATTCCAATGCTCTCCACAATAAAACCGACAAATGAGTGTTTCATCAAAATCAAGGATATTCCACCAAAGAAGAAGAGTGTGGGCTTGATTTTGGTTGGACGAGCGAAAAAATAGATGGCTCTGGAAGGACCAATGATCAAGATCACTCCAATGACGAAAAGTATGTTTCCAATGGCAAGTAGACTCGAGTCAAAGAACGTCATTATGCCCAAAATGAAGAACACCACACCTGCAGCAGTAGATGCCACTCCGTACTCTGGAAAGTTAGTATACTGGGTAATTTGAGGATGGTGAATCTTGTCGTATTACGTACTTTGTCGCTCAGTGAGCCATAACGTCGAATCAAAGAGCATGGCGGTGATCAGGCCAGGTAGATGTTGTAGTAGCGCTTTACACTAAGGTATGTGGTGCACGGGTGTAATCCTAAGCCCTTGTAGGATTTCGTGTTTTTGTTATGCAATATGGGAAAAATCAGGGGAATGTTGAATTTTGTGAATTTTATGCGTTTTACTTCAAGTGTTCAAATTTAGAAATTTGGTTGTTTGGTGGAAAAACCGATTGTTCCTTTGAAAGTTAGGAGATGTTCGCTTTCTATTGTGATCGGATAATCGTGGTTAGATTGTGAGCGTTTTCTCTTTGTTTTTTTGATCGCTTGTTCGGCGGTTAAGCTTAGCTGCCAAAAGTTGCCAGGGGGAGTTTAGGGTGCAAGCTCTATAACTTTGAAAGTATGTCTCATCGTGAGTATTATCAGGTACGAGAGCGCGTTGAAGACGCGCCATATTGATAGTGGGAGTTGTTGGAATTTTGTAAAGATCGAAATTGATTTGATTTGATGATTTGATGTGTAAAAATGTGAATCGTGAAATTATTGTTGACAGACCAGAAAAGTGATGGAAGGGAGAACAAACTCATGAAAATATGTGGCTTTTATTCATAACGAGATGACTATGAGAAGATCTATATTTGACTGCGAAAAGAGCATACGGAGATTGCAAAGAAGGTACCACTTTCTTCACCAAAAAGGTCTCGAGTGATCAAAATAGAAACGAAAGTTTAGTGTATTTTCTCTTTGCTGGTTAGTATTTGACATTTCATAAATTACTTGACATATTCTAGACCTTCTTCTGTGTTTCTTGTCAGGGTCCTTGATGGCACCCGAATGACTCGAAAGGGGCACTTGAAGACAAACGGGTGGTCCCAAATGAACTTTTAGGCTCCTGAAATCTATATCATAAAAACATATCAAGTCTACCCAATTCGGCTTATTTGTGACATAGCCTTTACGACACACTCTCATGATACCAACGCGACTGAAAGGCAATGAAAAAGTCACCATGAGCTCCAGAAACAACCACATCAAGTCATAAACCACCACAAATCAACTCCAACGACTTCAAACAAACTCAAAAAAGCCAAATTTTCGACTTAAACATCCCCCATTCCTGTCCTAACTCACTCCCCCATCGACCTCCCTCACCGGGACACATTTCGCAGCCATGCGCCGTATTTTCGGCTCTATCCAGGGTCGCAGCCGACGGATCTAACTTACACTAACATGCTACAAAGTCACAAGCAGGCGGAAAAACAAACCTAAAATTGACCCCAGCCACAAATGGGCATTTTTCCTCCAAAACCATAATCCAAATCTCCACTTCCCCGTTTGCATTCCAATTTAGTCGTCTCTGCTGATCATCTTTCCGCTCCTACATGGTACGTCACACATTGCGAGACATCTATACTGTGCACTGCCCTCCCCAGATTTATCATTCCACTAGATACACTCGTCTTTTCTCCAGCAAAATGTCAAAAATTGAAGACGACGATAGAACGCCCTCGGAACCTCCTCCTTCGTATGCAGAGGCCATCAACTCAGCTCCAATACTACCTACTCGTCCTCAAGAGACGGTTCCCCAGGCTCAGCAGCCTCTGTACCTGCCACAGTTGCCATCTCGACCCCAACGACCTCCTCAACAGCCTCCACGGCCACAACAAAACTATCAATCAGGATACGCAAGCAATCCAGGAACACAAGGGTCTTCTTCTGGACAATCACGTCCTAATACTTCACTATATTCCAACAATCCTAACTTACCATTTGAATATCCAAGAGGATACTATTGCAGAAAGTGCAAGAACACTGGCTACAGAGACGATAGAAAAGCTTGCTCTG
Organism: [Candida] citri; assembly: GCA_030571295.1. Lineage (NCBI taxonomy): Eukaryota > Fungi > Ascomycota > Pichiomycetes > Serinales > Metschnikowiaceae > [Candida] citri. The sequence continues at coordinate 934,245 of JAJLXN010000004.1, read as the reverse complement.
ATTGTTGGGAAAAAGTGTTTTTGAAGGACAATGCATATAATCCCAACCCAGAATTGCCATATAAATATCCCAAAGGTCACTATTGCAAAAAGTGCCGAAACTCTGGGTGGAAAGACAGTAGCGGGCGACCATGTTTCACTTGTTGGGATAAGTTTTTCAAAGGTGGCGCATACAATCCGAACCCAAACTTACCATTTCGGTATCCAAGAGGGTATTTGTGTGAAAAATGCAGAAATACCGGTCTCAAGCTAAAGAATGGTAAAAGTTGCCAGAATTGTTACATGGCATTCGCCAACAGGAACCACGTTCCAGCTCAACGCTATAATCTGTGGTATGGACAGCAAGATATAATCAATGCCCCAATGTCATACGGTCCGGGCGCACCAGCTACAGGTCCACCGATAAGGTTAAATCCGGGCGATCCAAGACTTGGAGGTGTTTTATGTGGAAATTGCAGAGGCTCGGGTCAAGTGACGTTCTTTTTGGACCAGGAGCTTTGTCCTTTGTGTGGTGGATTGGGTCGTTTATTGAACCCAGCTAGGTAGAGTTAAGACAAGCATTGTGAGAGTTTAAGATAAGCATAGTGAGATGCGGATGCCATAAATGTACAAAGTGATGAAAAGACTGTTTCAATTCTTTTCGGCGTTCTTGCTCAATTCCTTTTGATTACCTATTTAAAGATGGTGTGCCATCTATTTTTGATCTCGAATATACGAGAATACCAGAGCTCGCTCCAGTGTCACCTACTCGTAGTTGGATGGGTATTTGAAGTCAGCCAACTCGTAGAAGTTCTCCTTGATGTTTCTAACAGAAACGAAACGGTTCAAGATGTTACTGGATCCAGCCTTATCGTTTGTACCAGACATTCTGGCACCACCGAACCATTGTTGTGCGACGACAGCACCAGTGGACTTGTCGTTGATGTAGAAGTTACCAGCAGCATATCTCAAGTTCTCCTCAGCCAATCTGATGGCCTCACGGTCAGATGCAAAGATGGAACCAGTCAATCCGTACTTGGTACTGGAGTCGATCTTTTGCATGATAGACTCGTACTCGGCATCTGGGTAGACGTAAGCTGTGAGAACTGGACCGAAGAACTCCTTGGTCAAGTATTCGTGGTCAGGGTTAGATGTTTCGATCAAAGTTGGTTGGACATAGAAACCAGTGGACTTATCGAACTTACCACCCTTGAGGATTGTAAGTTCAGAGTCAGTTTGTGCCTTCTCAAGAACACTAGCCAACTTGTTGAATGATTGTTCGTGGATGACTGGACCCATGAAGTTGTGAAGAGCTGCAGGGTCAGTGGTGTCGCCAATGGTGATGTTGTCCATAGCAGCAGTGATGATCTCCTTGAATTCACCCCAAGCAGACTCTGGGACGTAGACTCTGGAAGTAGCTGAACACTTTTGACCTTGGTATTCGAAAGCACCTCTCAATGTAGACAAGGCAGCGTGTGGAATAGAGGCAGATGGATGAATCAAGTGGAAGTTCTTACCACCGGTCTCTCCAACGACTCTTGGGTAGTCTCTGTAGACGTCCTTAGACAAGTTGGTGGCAATCTCACCATACAACTTCTTAAAAACGTCAGTGGATCCAGTAAAGTGCAAAGAAGCGAACTCTCTGTCGTTAACAACGACATCAGTGATCTCAACTGGGTTTCCAGGGATGAAGTTCACCACACCATCTGGCAAACCAGCCTCTCTCAAGATCTCCAACAAGAAGTAGTTGGAAAGAACTGCAGTATCGGATGGCTTCCAGACGACGGTGTTTCCCATCAAAGCTGGAGCACCGATCAAGTTACCTGCAATAGCAGTGAAGTTGAAAGGAGTAACAGCATAAACGAAACCTTCCAAAGGTCTGTACTCGGCTCTGTTCCACACACCTGGAGCAGACTCAAGTGGTTGTTCTTGATACAACTCTTCAGCGTATTTAACGTTGTAACGGAAGAAATCGGCCAATTCGGCAACAGAGTCAATCTCAGCCTGGTAGACGTTCTTTCCTTGTCCGAGCATGGTGGCAGCCAACATGTCGTATCTGTATTTTGTGGAGATCAAGTCAGCAGCCTTCAAGAAGACGGCTGCACGGTCAGTCCATGGCATCTTGGCCCATTTGGCCTTAGCCTCTTTTGAAGCAGCAATTGCAGCCTTAGCATCCTCTGGAGTAGCCTTACAGACGTTAGCCAACACTTGAGAATGCTTTGCTGGGTTGACTTGGGTGAAAGTTGGTCTGTCGTAGATCTTCTCTCCATTGATCACCAATGGCACGTCTAGTGGGCCATTGTCGGTGAATTTTGTGATGGAAGCACGCAAAAGATCCCAATCTTTTTGGTCGTTGAACGAGAAATCCTTGACTGGCTCGTTCTTGAGCGATGATGGAATCTTGACATGAGCCAATTGTGAAGATGCTCTAATAAACTTTGTGGAGAGTTGTGGGGTACGGTTCAAGCGTCTGGCAGCAACACCAACGGCACGAACGGAACGCAAACGTGCAATTCTCAACATGACAATGAAGCGGGAAGAAACTAGTGGAAAAATTGGAAATCAGCAAGTGGAGGGGGAGGGCCGCCCCGCATTATATATGGGTCCACTTAGTATCGCTATAGGAAAGACACAGCGACGGGGTAAATGGGAAAGTGTTCGCGAGGACCAATCGATAGCGGGTGTACGGATGTTTTCTCGAGATTTCCCCAGATGGAATATTATAGCGAGGTAATCGACCGAGTCAGATGGACGTGACGAAAGCGGAAAAATAGCGGGAAAACCCATGTCGAAAAGATTTTAGTCATTTCTTGACTCAAAATAATTTCCAATTTACGGAATTAAACATGAAATTCCGTCTATGCATGGAATTTACTGGTGACACCTAAGTGCACTAATAGTGCTCTCTCTTACGTATGGAGCCTCACATCTCTGGCCTTTAATCACTGGCCCTCGATCTATGGCCTTTCAACACTGGTCCCCTATGACTGTCCCAATTCACCAACACGTCTTTCGAACTCTTCAAGCTTCTTTTCAACAATCTGCTTATTTTGTTCAAATGCAGTAGAATGTTGATCTATAGCCAAATTCACCTTATCTAGACTCTCGTTCCAGGCCTTGAGTTCCTGTCTCATATCATACACTGTCTTATCGACCTCAGTAATAGCACTCACCGAATGTGCCATATCGGCATGAATTTGGTGAAGACTTCGAAGTCTTTGAATTAGTGAAGGTGCCACAGAAACACATTTTTCCAATTCTGGTAATTTCTCGTAGATGCTATCGACTTTAGCCTCAAATGGTACCACTGGCTTCGGAGGTATATCGTTATTATTGAACTGAGCCAACCTTCTGTTAGTAGCCAAAGTTTCCATTTCCTTGTTGAGTTTTTTAATTTCTCCCTTGATATGTGTCATGTCAAATTCTGAGTCGAAAAGAACCTCCACTTTTCTTGTTAAGTCACTGACATGATTTCCTATACTTTTCGTAGATTGTTTGTCTTCAACACCGATAACTTCCTCTAGCGCATGAAGACGTGTTTCTAAATCCAAAATATCTTTACCTTTGCTTGGTGCCTGGACGCGTTTCACTTCATTCACTTCGCTTTTGTCGTCATTTAGCTTAATTTCTGAGAAAACTTGACGTAGCTTTTCCTCGTGAATACCTTTATCTTTTGAGTCTTTTTGGGTCAACTTCTCGAGTTTTTCGACCAAATTAACAATTTCATTCTCCTCAGATGGCTCTGATTGCTCAATCTCCTCCAATTCAGCAGCAATACGTGCCAATTTCTGTGATTTTGTCTCTCTCACAACTCCCACTCTGTACCCTGATCTCGAGAGTCCTTGACCTGAGATTTTGCCCAGGAAGTCGACTGTCTCTAAAGTACCTGTGATGACGTTGTTTTCGAACCTGGCCTTCGCCAGCTGTGAATCTAGGCCTTGTTGGTCGACATCTTGAGAGTCACTTTCTGGGAGCGCTATGTCCTCCACAGACTCCACATCGGAGGTTTCAAACACTTCTGGGCCATGGTAGGCTTCCTTCAATTCGAGATCCATGATATTCGAAGTCTTTTTTCTGTTTTTGATGGCGTCTTGATGGCGTCTATGCTCGTGTGTCTTTCTTAACTATGAGGACTTAAAGTGATGCTAGAGACACCAAGATTAGACGTTTGGAATCGGAATTTTCTCAATTTCTTAAATGAAAGCAAATGAAGTGGACAAAATGACAATTGGTTCGTCTATATAAGCTCAAACTTAGGATCAGTATGGGTATTTAGTCGCGTAGTTGGTGTCTCTGTTGTTCGCACATAAATATTGATAGTGGGGCTAGATAGAACAAAGAAAGGTCAATGAAAAGTGCAAAAAAACAAATTATTCTTTCTACAAAAAAATCAAGTACAATTTAAAATGTCTGAAAATTTCTCTTTACTCATACTCAAAGCAAAGAACTCTTCGTAATGTCCACCTTGGACTATATGCTCTTGTCCCACTACTTGGTGACAATCTGGACGACATCCTCGTCGTGAACTGGGTTCTGTAGACCACACTTTTGTGGAGAGTGCTTAGCACTCGAACCCCAAACCAAAGCATACTTGAATTGGTTCTTCATGTCTCTGTGAATAGCATCACAGACTTGTAAAATGGTGGAGTCTGCTCTCACAACCATAGGATCATCAAAGTTAGGCATGATACCTCTTCTCTTGGTGTATAATCTCACAAGACCAAGCTGTCTCCAGATTTCCTCCTTAAGATCGTCAATTCCAAGCTCCAACTCACAAGAAATGACCATAGTGTTTGGTTCACGGGCCAATCTGTCCACCTCTTCCAAAGACACTGCATCTGCCTTGTTGTAGACGTAAAGACACTTAATGTAGGAGATGTGCTGTTCGTTAATGATATCAATGAAGTCTTCGATGGTGCAGTTTTCATCCTTAACAAGCACATCGGCGTTGTGAATCTTGTAGTCCTTCAAAAGGGCAGCCACGATCTTCTCATCCAAGTACTTTGGTGGAGTGATCGAGTTCATCTTAACACCTCCGGTTTTTTTGATTCGGAGAGAAATGTTTGGTCTTTCCTTATTAAGTCTGATACCCATGGACTCCAATTCGTTCTCCAAGATCTCTCTTTGCTCTCCACCTTTAGTAGCATCCAAGACCATCAAGATCAAGTCAGACGTTCTAGAAACAGCAATAACTTGACGACCACGACCTTTACCTTGAGCAGCGGCCTTAATGATACCAGGCAAATCGACAATTTGCACCTCTGCTCCATTATACTCCAAAATACCACCAACTGAGGTCAATGTAGTAAACTCATAGTTGGCAGCTTCAGACTTTGTATTGGTGACTTTCGACAAAAAGGAAGATTTACCAACAGATGGGAAACCAATAAGCGAAACACGAGCATCTCCAGCTTTTGCAATTTCGAATCCTTGTCCTCCTCCAGATGAACCTTGACCAGGTTGAGGTTCCAAGAGTTCTCTTCTATATCTGGCAAGTTTACCCTTTAAAAGACCAATGTGGTATTCTGTGGCCTTGTTCTTTTGGGTCCTTGCAAGCTCCTCTTGGATTTGAGCGATTTTTTCTAGAATTCCCATGGTTGGCAGTTGGACTTTGGATTGGAAAGGTTGAGATTGATCTAACTAGCAAAGTAGAGACCCGTACACCATAATGGGGGAGGGTCTGTTTGGAGAGGAAAGTTACTTATGTAGGGGTAAATTTGGTAAATTAATGTTAGAGAGATATTAATTAGGTCAATCTGATTCTGTATGAAGTTTCAAATTTCTGTCTAAAGTGTTGGTGCCTGGTTTTCATGGAGCTTCCTGTGGTAATTCTATGACTGCGAAATGCTCATTATACTCTCACCAGGGTCTCTATGAAAAACGACACTTTACTCGAAAATACAAAAAATGAATTCCTTAGATAGAATCCTCCAAATCGAAGAAACCATAATTTTAAAATAATTTTCTTTCTTCCCAGAAAAACCACAAGAACTTCTGACCCTATCTCACCGTCCTAACTACCATCTCCACAACCTAGCATATACAGTCTGCTCATCTCCAATTTATCACTAACTACTCTTCACCATGCCTAAAGCTAACGACCGTTATGATCGGTACCAGACCGATTTGAGTGATGTGCTTGGATCGACCGTCAGAGTTAAGAAAAAGATAAAATCCATCGAGAATTACCTTAAAAGAGAGAAGGTTCCTGCTGATATCAAAATCGAGAAGGAAAGAGCATTGAAAGCATTGAGATTGGACTTGAAGAACAGAAAGTTCAACTTGAAAACTCAAGAAAGAGCCAAGAAGTACCATATGGTCAGATTCTTCGAAAAGAAGAAGGCTACCAGAAAGTTGAAGCAAGCCACCAAGAGTTTCAATGAGGCTACCGAGGCTGGTGTCAGAAAGGACATCAAAAAGGCCAGAAAGGTGTTGAAGCACGCCCAAATAGACGTTGCTTACGTCCACTTGTTCCCTAAGTCAGAGAAGTACATCGCTCTATATCCAAACGAGCCACTGGATGAGCAGTTGGAGGATGAGAATGTCAGACGTGGATTGCAAAAGACCGAAGAGTCCAGACAACAGTTCAAGAAGAAGATGGAGGAGCTTATCGACAACGACAGCTTGCCATTCACATTCGAGGAGGCTTTGAGCGGCAAGCCAATCAAGGTTGAAGAGAAGATGCCAGAAGTCGAAGAGGAAATCGATGCTCCACAGAAACAACCAGAGGCAGAGGAAGAAGACGATTTCTTCGAATAATTTTATTCACACCATCAAATGCATTTGTATATTTAGACTCATTGAAGCACATTTCAAACTTAAAGAAGCTTTACTTCGGCCTCGTAGCGGATCTTCATTGCGTCGTTAACACAGAGCACCTTAACGTCTCTGCCCTTAAGATCATCAGGAAGCTTCAAAGAGCATGAAACCTTACCCTTCTTACCCATCAACTTAGGAGAAGCTCTCTTCAAAAGGAGCAATTCGTCGTTGCTTTCATCACAGAGAATAACGAACCAAGACTCCCTCTGCAGCTTAGGGAAATGTGGAGCATACATCTTGAAGTCCTTGTTCAATGGATAATTGTGATGAACAAGTTCCACATGTAAAGATTCAGCATCTCTTTGGTCCACTTTGAAGTCTCCCACTGGCAAATGAGAGCAAACACTGACGAATTCCTTCTTCAAAGGCTGCTCAGGCAAATCTTCAACACCATGCTTCTCTGCAAATTTGTAAAGAGGACCATGGTTGAATTTACCCAAAGATTTCAAGGTAATTGACTTGTCGTTGATCTCAGCACTTTCAAGACCAGGCAATGCAGTCACTGGATTTTGGTCGTACCAGATTCTTTGCTTGATACATTGCATCAACTCGATGAATGTCAATACAACGCTCAAGTAACCCAATTCAGAAGTGACATCAACGTATGCTTGCAAAATACGCAATGCTTGATCCAAGACAGAAACAGTATCTTGAGTGTAATCCACAATTGGAAGCTCAACTCTACTCATGAAGGCTTGGATAAGCAAGTATGCCTTCACATGAGGATCCCAAATAAACTCACAATCCAAGTCTTCTGCTGGATACCTCATAGCTTGAGACATCTCCATATTGATCAACTCTTCACCATGTCTTGTTGCCAACTCATCATATTCCGTTGCAAGACACAAAAGCTTCAAACACTCTCTGAAACCACTGTCCTTCTTGATTTGACCCAAGATGGTTCTGATGGTCTTGTGGGAAAGATAGTAGAACGAAGAAACTTGCAAGAATGGAGTAGCAATGAGGTCATCCTTAGCACCAAGACGAACACACAGCGACTCTTGAAGGTTCTCGATACTGCTATCAACAAGACCTCCCAAGTATTCAGAGATACCCTTGGGGCTGATATCCTCAATACCATAGTAAGTTGGATTGTTGTGAGCACGTCTGTACAAGAAGGTCCAAGTCAAGAAGTTCAAGGCTTCTTGTCTGGTTTTGATGGTTCCACTGGCGATTTCTGCACCAATGTGATTATCAAGAACCTTATGAAGAGAAGACTCGACAGGGAAACCAATGTTCAAGAAATGCTTGTAGAACACCTTCTTCGACTCCTTGGTGTAGACAATGGCAGTACCACTGGTATCGAAAGCTGGACGACCAGCTCTACCCATCATTTGCAAGATGTCAGTCAAGTCCATATCACGGTAACCTTCAATCTTAGAGTCGAAGAACTGTGTACCCTTGATGATGACCAAATGAGCAGGCAAGTTCACACCCCAAGCCAATGTAGATGTAGCAATCAAGATCTGAATCTTTCCAGCTTCAAAGAGCTTGTGAGCAATTTGACGATCAGATTCAACCAAACCAGCATGATGCAATCCCATACCGAATTGCAACGACAACTTTAATGTGTCATCCTTGACATTTTCCAAAATGCTTTGGAGCTCAGACTCATCCATTCTCATGAATCTTCTTGGGTTCAGCTCCATTCCACACAAATGGATCAAATCAAGTGCTGTAAGACGAGTTTGACGACGAGATGCCACGAAAATCAACACCGGCTTAGTTGGCGAATGTTGCTTGATGGCCATAAACGCTGGTTTGTTCATTGTCTTCATAAATGGACAGAACGCCAAGTTGTCTGGGAAACCATCAATGTACATTTGCAAAGGAACAGGACGAACCGATTGTGGAAAGTTGAAAAGACCTTCCTTGACTCTCAACCATCCAGCCATATCAATAGCATTGGAGACGGCAGTCGACAATCCCAAAAGTCTGATTGGCTTCTTTGTTTGTGAAGAAATGTAGTTCATACGACTGACAATCATCTCCAAAATTGGACCTCTGTCACTGGCCAAAAGATGGATCTCATCCATAATGACCAACGAGACTTCTTGAACAAACTTTCTTGTTTGCCAATTACGAGAGATACCATCGAACTTTTCTGGAGTTGTAATGATAATGTCAGCTTCACGCACCTCACGAGCTTCTGGAGAGGAATCACCAGTCAACTCGACCAATTTATGATTTGTAGGTTTGCAAATACGCTTTCTCCAATCGTCAACTCTTTCACGGACCAAAGCCTTCATAGGAGCAATATAAACCACCTTGGAACCGGGGAATTCGTTGAAAGCATGCCAAATTGCAAGCTCGGCCACAACAGTCTTACCAGAACCAGTAGGAGAACCCACAAAAATGTTTGAGTTGGTGTTGTAAAGCGAGTGGAACGTCATTGTCTGCATTGGGTTGAAGTAGCGGAACTTCAGCTCGTAAATTGACTCAACTTGCTTGTCATGTAAAGCAGTGACAGGAAGTGGCTGCAACCTCAAAAGATTGGTTCTGATTGTGTCGTTAGTTGGCTTAATAAGGTGCTGGAATGAGACTGAATGCACTGTCTCTGATCCAATCCATGTATCAGACAATGCTCTCACCACGATTTGTGCTGGAGCTGGGTCTGACAAAGGAATCATGAAGTCCAACTCATGAGGAGTCTTCATCAGGTTTCTAAGAAGAATGAACTTCTCAACATGCAAAATCTTGGTATCACCAGATTCTTCAACTGTGATCCAGAAGAACTGGGCATTTCCGTGGTATCTGTCATCCCAAACAAAGTCTGCTTCAAGAACGACATGCATTCTGATCACATTACTTGTGATCGGGAAGATTTCAGCGTCAATGTCCAAATATGGGAATCTACTAATCAAACGGTATAAGGTCTTTCCAACACCAGAGTTGTGGACCAAATCACCAAGTTCTGGACCAGAAAGATCACGCAAATGCTCCATTGATGGATTCTTTGCTCTGATATTCTTGAGAACGGAGTCTGAGAGGTCAAATTGCGATAAAGGATGGTCAAATGCCCACATACGACGATCAATCGACTTGCAAATCGAAAGCATTGTCTTGGCAAATGATCCCCATCTTCTATGGATACCGATAAGGAACAAAGCACGACAAATTCTCGCAGAGTTCTGAGCAACGTAGTTGCAATCAGAGGTCAATGCAGAATCTTTGAGTGTGATTTGAGAAACGAAAGCTTGAAGCAAAATGTTCGTTTTCCATTGGTTTGATTCTGGTTCTCCTGCAACTTGACAAGGTGTCTTGGTTTCCACAAGCTTTGTAAGTTCTTCCTTCTCTTCTTCTCTGAATTTGATACTGTCAAACTCACTACTCATACTGATCATGGCCAAAACGTCAGCCTCGGTGGCTCTAGGGTTGAGCATCTGGTTGAAAATCTCAATCGAGTTATTGAGCAAGTAAAAGTCAGATGCTGTTCTTCCAAGATCTTTAGGAATGAAAGCACCTGCGTTTTCATCAAAGACGATCATTTGAAGCAGATGAAGTCTTCTTGCAGCATCCACAATTAACTTCCTTCTTCTAAGTGTAAGTGAAGGATCCTCTTGAAGCTCCTTCCAGTCGATACCATAAGCGAATGGATTTTGTCTCATACGGACATACATGTAAGTGTAACCAAGCCATTGCACGGCTTCGTCAATGGTAGTGACCGTTCCCAATGATATTTCAGCATTCAAATTGTCAATAAGCTTACCCAGAAGTCTCGATTCAATTGGATGCTGTTGAGTAATCAACGACACATAGTGGTCTAATCTGTCACTTGTTGTACACAAAATACCAAGACCGTATTTCTCGAACTGTGGTCTACCAGCACGTCCGAAAATTTGGATGACATCAGAAATACCTAAGTCGATGAAACCACCCTGTTTGGAATCGTAAACCTGGGTACCCTTGATGATGACAACGGCAGCTGGCAAGTTAACACCCCAAGCCAAAGTAGCTGTACAACAAAGGACCTTGATAGCTCCACTTAAGAACATTTTTTCTGTGAGGTTTCTGTCTGATCTGAGCAAACCAGCATGGTGAATACCAAAACCGTAAGGGAAGAGCTCACGCATGTCTTTGTTTCTGTTCTTGGTTGCCATTTCCCTCTTGAACTTGTCGTAGGTATCGCATGTCTCCGAACAATCAAAATCAGGAAGCTCTCCATGAGCTTGAGCGAACGAGATGTAGTTACGAGCAGTCTTAAATGTATCCTTTCTGGAGTGAACAAACACCATCACTTGAGCACCATTTCTGATGTTTTCAAGAAGTTTATCGTAAGAAACACGATCAATGTTTTCACGAGCAGTCTTGGAGCCTGCTTTACCCCTCACACCAATGAGTTCTTGCTTCAAAGGACATGGACGGAACAGCTGGTCAAAGTAGAACATACCGATGTTTCTGTTAACACCAAGGAAATCGGCTACATCCATGAAATTCGGAAGTGTGGCAGAAAGACCAACCACTCTGATCATCAGCTGAGTGCTTTCAACTTGACGCAAAGTTCTGGCAACTAATGTCTCGATGACAGAACCTCTATCTTCATGAAGCAAATGAACCTCATCAATGATCAACAATTTCACTTTGGCAACAAGCTCATTATCACCATTCAGCTTTCTTGTGACCACATCCCACTTTTCTGGAGTTGTAACGATGACTTGAGTAGTCATGATCTCTGCCTTAGTAAGTTGCATATCACCAGTCAATTCTCTAACATTGATACCCAACCATTTGAGCTTTTGAGCGTATTTTTCAACAATTTCTGCAGCCAAGGCCTTAAGTGGAGCCACATAGATGATTTTGAACTCATCGTAGTCCACATCGATGACACCTTCTTCAGCTTCAGTGACAAATTGACCAATAGTATGCAAAATCGTCAACAAGGCCACATCTGTCTTACCAGCACCCGTAGGGGCACAAACAAGCATGTTCTCGTTGGTATTGTAAGCCACTGGGTATACAAGACTCTGCATCTTGTTCAATGTCTTATAGTTTTTGAATGTTCCCTGGCATAGGAAGTCCATTTGATCGACTTTAACAAGCTGAGAATCTTTGATGTAATTATTTGCAACGTTAGGAGGGTACGGAATGACCAATTCCTCGTGTGTAACATAACTTTCTCTGGTAGTTCCAGGAGGTAGCGAGTACAGCTTTCCGGTAATTGCAATGACATTCCCGACGTCTTGCTTTTTGAACACATGGGGGTATTTTCCTGGAGCCATAATTTTAGGTGCCAATTTTTCAGATTTCCTGCTGTTTTGGTTGGCTATAAGCTGCTGAACTCGTTGTTCTGGTGTAAGTATACCAAAGTCTGGCTCACCTTGGTCTTCTAGAAGGATATGACTATTTTGGACGATTTTAGAGATGAGTTCGAACTCTTCAAAGCCCAAAACATCGAATAATGCCGATTGTAATTCCTCTTCACCGGATTTTTCAGCAACAATGCCTTTCACAATGTTGAGAGTATCATTTTCATCTTCTCCTCTGGCATTGCTAACTCTGCTGCATCCCTGGATGATATCCTTGAGCACAGCGTTTTTTGCAGTGGAGCTATCGGAAATTTTGCCCAAAATATCAACTGAAACATCACTAAAACCTTGTAAAATCGGCTCTAATGGTGCTAAATTACATGTTTCTGTATCGATCTTGGGTTCTTTGGAAGATTGAGGCAAATCCAAGGAAGCAAGGATATCCATCATGGGCGCCATGGCCTGCATGTACGATTTGGTCGACGAGACCGTGTATTGAGCCATCTTTGACCTTTAGATCAGTTTCTTGGAGTAGTATTTAAGAGGCAACTTGGAGATAGTGGTAGTGCAGGTAGATCCAGTGACTAAGTATTGCTTGCCACAATGAAAAATGGAAAAGATAGATCTTCTTGGGAAAGAAAATTGTATGTTAGTTCTCTTAATTGATTTAATGTTTCATTACAACATTTTGATATATTCTATCTCTGGCGTTGTGTTCAATTTATAGGGTCTCTACTGTACTCTACTGTACTATGGTGCTCACTAATACGGTAAGCCAGAGGGGCAATGAAATGTTACATAAGAGGAAGAAAAATTATCAGATAAACACACATTGCTAATCTTCATCCGATTATCAATCCCCCTAAATATTTTTTTTCTTCTACCCAACTTCAAAATTCCATCTTTCTGGTCCCTCTACCTCCAGTATCTAAACCACCTGTATGCACTCCGCGATGATAGACACTCATCTCACACCAAAAAAAAAGAAGCAGCTTCATACTCCAACACTACCATGGCTAAAAAAGACAAGTCGGGCAAGAAGTCCGAGTATAAAAAAGTCTCTAAGAAGAGAGTTCATGAGGAGACTGCTGAATCCCCGGAGAACTCCGACTCTGAAAAGTTGGTAGACCAACTCGATGAGGACTTCGATGAGGTGGCTCAACTCCTCGGTGACAACGTCAAGGACCCAGAGGCCAAGTCTACAAAGCAAGAAAAGAAGCACAAGAAGCAAGAGGAGCAAGAGGAGACCCAACTCTCTGCCATCAAGCCAACTGTTCAAGCCTCCCAAGTTACCGATGAGGGTGATGACAACTACGACTTCGATGCCGCTGGATTGTCTGAGCCAACCATGAAGGCCATCAAGCACATGGGATTCGAGAAGATGACAAAAGTCCAGGCCAAGACTATCCCTCCATTGTTGGCAGGTAGAGATGTTTTGGGAGCTGCCAAGACTGGATCTGGTAAGACACTTGCGTTCTTGATCCCAGCCATCGAGCTCTTGTACTCTTTGCGTTTCAAGCCAAGAAACGGTACTGGTGTGATCATCATTTCTCCAACCAGAGAGTTGGCCCTTCAAATTTTCGGTGTTGCCCGTGAATTGATGGAGCACCACACCCAAACCTTCGGTATCGTCATTGGTGGTGCCAACAGACGTCAAGAGGCCGACAAGTTGGCCAAGGGTGTCAACTTGTTGATCGCCACTCCAGGTCGTTTGTTGGATCATTTGCAAAACACCCAAGGTTTCGTTTTCAAGAACTTGAAGGCTCTTGTCATCGATGAGGCTGACCGTATCTTGGAAATCGGTTTCGAAGAGGAAATGAAGCAAATCATCAAGATTTTGCCAAGCGATGAGAGACAATCCATGTTGTTCTCTGCTACACAGACCACTAAGGTCGAGGATTTGGCCCGTATCTCTTTGAGACCAGGTCCTTTGTATATTAATGTCGTCCCAGAGGCCGCAGCATCCACTGCCGATGGATTGGAGCAAGGTTACGTTGTGTGTGAAAGTGACAAGAGATTCTTGCTTCTATTTTCTTTCTTGAAGAGAAACGCCAAGAAGAAGATCATTGTTTTCCTTTCGTCTTGTAACTGTGTGAAGTACTTCGGAGAGTTGTTGAACTACATTGACTTGCCAGTGTTGGACTTGCACGGTAAGCAAAAGCAAGCTAAGCGTACAAACACTTTCTTCGAGTTCTGTAACGCCAAGCAAGGTATCTTGATCTGTACAGATGTCGCTGCCAGAGGATTGGATATCCCTGCCGTCGACTGGATTGTTCAGTTCGATCCACCTGATGATCCAAGAGACTACATCCACAGAGTGGGTAGAACTGCCAGAGGTACCCAAGGTAAGGGTAAGTCTTTGATGTTCTTGACTCCTAACGAGTTGGGATTCTTGCGTTACTTGAAGGCTGCCAACGTTCCACTTAACGAGTACGAATTCCCAACCAGCAAGATTGCCAACATCCAAAGTCAATTGAACAAGTTGATCAAGAGCAATTACTGGTTGCACCAATCTGCCAAGGACGGTTACAGATCGTACTTGCAAGCATATGCATCTCATCACTTGAAGACTGTTTACCAGATCGACAAGATGGATTTGGTGAAGGTGGCTAAGTCTTTTGGATTTGAGGTTCCACCAAAGGTGAACATCACCATTGGAGCCAGTGGAAAGTCCATTGAGAAGAAGCACAAGAAGCAAAGAAGAAACTAGCATGTACAATAGGAAATAGAGGATTTGAAGAGATCAAATGTAAGACATAGTGATACTGTGGTAAAAGGTGAAGACTGATAAATGTCCCGTTGTCTGAGTGCATGTCATAGCGTTTGTCACAGTATATGACAAAGTATGTCAAGAAAACACTAGGCAACTTGCAAATTTATCAATGACTAAAATTTTTATATATCATAAACGACAAGGCCAATTCATGATTATATTAATAAAAAAATTGATATTTTTCTTGCTCAAAATCAACCTTTCGTCACCTCCTCCTACCTCCTCTATATGGTGCACACTCTCATCACCTAAAAAAAACACCATCTACTCCACCCCATGAAGGTCCTTGCCGAGAGAAGCGCCTTTTTGCTGGACTTTGAGGTCCTACAACACCTTGAGGAGCTCAAGGAAAAGTACAACTGGACTTTCAACCCTGAAGAAGACGGAAAGCAGAAGGGCAAGAAGAAGAGATTCACAGGTGCTGGTTTGGGCCTAGAAGTGGTCACTAGAGACGTCACTCTGTATTTGCATCAGAATGCTGCTGGTCAAATTGCTAGCACTGAAGCATTCACTGAGATCATGAGCTTCTTGAACCAATTTGAGTTGATGAAGGTCGAAAAGCTCCAAATTATCAACTCTCTTCCAAGATCGATGGTCCACTTGTATGGATTGGTTGAGGAATGTGACCAGCGTTTCAACGAGGAGATCTGTGAGTCTATTTTGGCCAAAATCAATGAGGTTGTCCCAGTTGAGGCAACAGAAGAGGAGGAGGAAGAGGAAGCGGAGTAATGTACTATAGAAAAGTTCAATAAATGGGTATTATATTTGGAGCAATTTTTCACTACTCAGTTCAATTATTATTATAAATTATCTATACTCTTACATGAAATCTCCCATAACCTTCGTTTTGGTAGGCTCTGTTTCCAGCTCAGCTTTGCTATCTTCCGAGGTTCTCTTCTGCTCAGGCTTTGAGCCATACCAACTGATCTGGTCCTTAAGATTCACCACCATCTCACTGAATTCTGAAAGCATACCAGCAGGCCCGACAAACTGGTCTCCGTTTTCATCAGAATTAATCCATGTATGCTCACACTTATCTTCGGGCTCTCTATCTAACTCTTCATTCTCCTTGTTGATGGCTTCCATAGAAAGCATCCGAGTCAACTCGGCTGCATCCGATGACGTCTCTAGACTGTCATCAGACCCCATCAGTTGGAGCTCTTTGGTAGGAACGCTAAAATGATTTCCTACCAAGTGATCCACAACAGGCCATCCATATGCATTGGCAAATCTTCTCCGGACCACAATATTATTATGAGCGTCAGGCTTAAGCTTGACGATGACTTTTCTCCATGACATCAGCTTATGATACTCTCTTGCAATTTCTTCCTCGAAGCTTTCAGTAAGGTTTCCCAGTATAAGCTGCTTGATTTCCTCTCCTTTGCTAGTGATCATTTGTATGTAGCCTTTCTTGACTTCTTGTTCTGTAGGCTTGGAATTAGCCTCAACCTTTGGAAGGTCTTTGACGTCTTGCTTATCACTTTGAACAAATTTGGGAAGATCCTCCTCCTCATAGACTTTATCGTGAATAATGACGTTCTCTCTTGACTCAGGGTTCGTGATATACTTCGTTGAAGGTAATGGAGGAAGAATCAACGACGCAGCACTTTCTATCATCGATGTCTTAGGAATAACACCGTACTTACCCTGACCATCATCAGCCTCTTGCTTCGTCTGAAATGGGCTTCTTTCAGGTTCTTGCTTCTGTGGGAAGAAGTAAGAAATCACTGCTTGGAATGGTCTCGTTGTTGACTGTTCATGATCAGGAATCTCGTGGGGAATCTTACCTGAAGATGACTCTTGATAACGCAGAGGATCATCACCAACAACCTGTGAAAGACCCTGGTAGTCTAAGTATAATAATGCAGAAGTACGCAATGGCACGATTCCATCGTTGATTGCGTTGGCGTAGACGGTACGACGGACAAATCGTCTAAGTATTCTATGAGTAGGACCAGAAGGCAACAATAAAAGAAGCGGACTCTGGTCTTTTTCTGAAAATTGAAGTCCAAGCTCTTGTCCAGTCTTTCCGACAACTCCTGCTGAAAGAGCCAATTTGACATAAGCAGGGTTCTCATGGATGACTCCAAGCATTGGCGATGCTAATGTGATGAAATTGATAGGTTGGATTCTCTTGAAGAACCAAGGGTAATTGGCCTCCAAAAATGCAATGGCAAAAGTCTGAACTAAACCTCCAAGTGAGTGTCCCACAAAGGAGATTTTGTCAACTCCAGCAAGTTCTTCGTTCTTGAGCAAGTCTACGATGAAGTTAGCCACTCGACTACCCAAGTACTTGACACCACGCTCTGTTTTACAGACATTTCCGAAGAAACCCTTAACAACGACGTTCTCGCCGCAATTGTCAATTTGCTCCTTCAAGAAAAGCATATCTGCTGAAACATTGGAATGCAATCCATGGGTCAAAATGACCAAATGGATAGGCTTGGTGGTATTTGGCAAAGGCAAGTTCCACAAGTCCAAAGTATCGTGAATTGTCACCTGCAAATTCTGTTCGGGAACAACATATTCAGCCATATCCCTTCCTTCAGCTATAGACACCTCGAAATGTGTCTGGATGGAGTTGTTGAAGATGATCTGAGACACCACATCGACCGTCCAGCGGTATTTCGGCTGGTATGTATGGCACAGCAATTCAGCATAGAAAACCTGACCAGGCTGTAGCTGAGGCTCGAACAAAGGCTGATCAGCAGTGACAAATGCCTTGGACTTCGTGTTGAAGTCTTGTGATCGACAGTCTACATACAAAACATAAGGTCCTGCCAAGTAGGCTGCTCTGAGAGGTAGCGGCTCGGTGTTTCGTATTCTGACCCAAAGACTCTTTGGCGGTTGAGTAGCATAATGTTCAGCCGAATCGAATGGCGAGAATTCGATATTAAATCGGACCGACTGACCCACCTTCACACTATGGAGGGTGCGGTGCACCAAGGGCACTTCGTTCTTGGTGGCCATGCAGCTAAAGTTTGTATTGACGGTAAGGATGGAAATCTAAAGTGAAGCAGATATCACTGGGAATTGCTCCCTTATTTATATGACTGCCCTGATAATATTTGATATCGGTAAGTGACTTGCTAAATAGTACAAGCACAGTGCAGGATATGGATAAGACAATAGGAGGAGTAGGTGATAGGGACCGTAAAATTGGGTAAAATGAGGGAAACCTTGAATAAGGGTGATTTTCGAGATTTTCGAAATTATAATTTGTTTGGTAATTTTTCCGAGTTTTGGGTTGAATGTTGGCAGTTTTTCCGCATGGTGGGACTGTCAATCTTCACATGGGAAGGTCATCAGAATATATATGACAGGTCGCATAGGCCATAGTTAAGGCCCAAAAATAGAGACCCATGAGAAATGAGGCGAACATGCAAATTTTCTTAATAATGTAAATATGTCAATATGGGTAAAATTGTTCAAGCATTTCGAATTCACCATCAAAAACTAAATTTTCTCATTTTCCGATTTTTACGTGTCGTATACTTCATATCGTATTTATGTGATAAACCTGCACTAATATAGAAACACGCAAACATACCCTATCTTTCCGAATCAGACCCAAAATGGCAGAAGAAGATATCGATTTTCATCCGATAGAACTCACAGCACATTCGCTTCTATCGGGATCACTCGATACGCTCCATGAAAACTTCGTTCTGCTTCATCAATCTCAGCACATTCTACTAACTAGGCTTAAGCTTATAGAGGGTAGACTTAAGCTGATCAACCAAGATCAGACAATTACAGAGAAAGACGTCGCAGATGCCCAAGCGAGAATTCGACTAGTGAGACGGAAATTGGCTGCTGTGGCCAAAACAATCGTCAAAATTGACCAAAGAGTCAAACTGATGGAGGAATGAAAAGAATCTCAGTGAGATTAGGAAAACGGGACATAAAAATGGAATTGAAAGACAAAAATTTGGTGACTACAAAATAATACCGAATAGCCGTTTATTTTTACTTGTTTTAGAATTGGCTGAAGTCAAGGAAAGTGAATGGGTAGCCCTTGTACTTGTACGAGAAGATCGTCAAGAAGATACTGTACAACACGTAAAGCAAAGCCGACGTGAGCAAAACGGCAAAGAACTGAACCTTACCGTTGTTGATCTTGCCCACTTGGGTGACCATGAGCAAGAAAACCAGACCCATAAGTCCATACACAGTGGAGACAACTTGGGTCTCCAATCCATATTGGTTTTGTGGGGTACCAGCAAAGTACTCGATGTTGTTACCGTTCTCTCTCACATATGGAGTGCCTCTGATTTGGTTGAACATGTAACCTCCGAGACAGAGCAAAACCAGGACAATTGTGATGGAACCCAAAGTTGCAGCCGAGGAAAGGACGCCAATGACAACATTCAGGTACTTCTTAAGGAAAACAACAATAGCAAAAGTGAACAAACTGGTGGTGATGACCTTAGTGTAGTCTGGAGGAGTGTAAATGTCGAATTGAAGACCAGAGATAGAGGTAACCCAGTGCTTAATCAATTGGGTGTGGTCACCTTGGTAGAACTGGTACTGGTCGTAGTTCTTAGTCCAGGAATCTGGAGCCTCTTCTGGCTTGGTTGGAGCAAAGTGGTAAATCTTTGGAATGGACTCCAATTGCATAACTTGGAACAACTTCTTGGCGTTGGTGAACTCGGCCTCCAAGAAGTAAACGTCTAAGTTGTCGTCTGGAGCTCCACCTGGGAAGTAGTGGCTGTACGAGTTGGCCACAGTTCCGAAACAAGGTTGAACCTCACGACACAAGATACAATTGAATTGTGGAGAGCTCGAAGCCAAGTACAAAACAACGTGGTAGTCTCTTGGTCCAGTCAAGTACTTTTCATAGTTTTCCTCAGTGAGCTCAATGACACCGTTCTTGCCCTTTGAGGCGAGCAACTGGCGCATCTCGACATTCGAGTATGCAGCGAAAGCCACCAGCCATAATGACGCCAAAATAAGCAATGGGGACCAGAACTTCATCTTGGGATGGTTAACTATGTGAGGTTATCGACACGTTTGAGAAACTCACTTGGTTGTCGATCTGACAGGTCATGTGACCTACCGCGCGCACTAAACTGGGACTATTTTGAGTGGGTATTAAGTATGGGGGATTAGACGAGGGTTGGGAGTTTGAGGTTTGAAGGGGGTGTTTAATTATACAGTTTGGAGAATTAGAAAACAGATAGCCTATTTTATAGCAGCAACCTTTTATTTGATCATTTTTGACGTGTTTAGGGGGTTTTACCTGGATGGCTATGGTGTAGCTTTTTCGCACCCATTTAAGACTAGTAGAGGCGAATTAAGGTCAAAACACAATACACCGTAATCCTCTTAAAAATTTCGAAGATGATCTTTTGCTCATTATTCATAAGTCAGCGAACTCTCTCAAGTATCACCCCTCGATTTGCTCTAAATCAACTTTGTATCGACTTCCTATGTTCACTCGAAGTACACCTTCACCGGTCTCAAACCTCTCCACCAACAAAATATACTCATGGCCTCCAAATGGAAGCAAACAGTCCAAAAATACTCCAAACATACAGTCGTTCCACTGCTGAGTTACTACTATTGGTTCGTTGTTGGCAGAGTCAAACACAGAGGCACGAATTGCTGGTCTGTAAGTTGAATATGTTCCCTCAGGCGATTGTGTTTGGAAATGAAACGTGACATCGGTGCTGTTGTGAGTACTAGACACGAGGAATTTATGTCTGTTTGAAAGTTTCCAATCAATTTGGTGAAACTGAGTGAAAGTGCCCAAGGCTTGAGGTACTTGTTCAATTTCAATTACCTCATTTCCATCGTGAGATAAAGAAAGGTCAAATTTGCCAATGTTTTCTCGATCGTAACTTGACAAAACAAGACGATAAGTTCCTGGTTCGAGATTCCCGATCTCTCTGAAATGTAATTGTCTTGTGTAGTTGTCGTTGAACAAGAGTTTAGCCTTATCAAAATTGCGAATCTTCTTACCCACTGAGCCCTTTTCACAATGGAGAAGATGGAAATTTATATCGGCTTCGACCTCAGAAGCGAGTACAAGAAGGAGAGTATTCACAGATTTAGGAACTCGAAGATCATACTGTGGATTGTGGATGTATGTCTCGTAAGACCAGTTTCCACCATTGTAGCCCATATCCCACAGCCCCGATATTTTAGGCAATTGGTTTGAGTATCGATTCTTTGCCTTTTCGAGCTTTAACAGTGGAATATTGTGAAACACTGTCAATGCAAAAGTTGTAGTGGTACTGGCCATAGAGGTCAATACCACTGTATATGCTGTCTTTGGGCTTGTATCAAGCTTGATGAAATGAATCCTGGAATTTGTTAGTGGAATTTCAGCCACTGGTGCAAATTGGTCGATTGTCAGAACTTTGCCTTTAGTGTTCTCGAATACCAATACACTATACTGAGTCTGGTCATCTTTACCCACATATTGTTCCACCATCAAGGCGACTTCTTCTGGTGAGTTAGAATTGTTCTCAAACACGTATTGTGGCTTGTCTCCAAGGTAACCTCTTGGCCATTTCGAAGGACCTGTAATGAAAGATGAACTGGAGGTATGTTGGTAGTCTGGCTTCCAGTTCACATAAATGAAGCTGAATTGGCCCAACAATGGAAGTTCCACTTCCAAGTATTTTGAATTTGTACCGTTGTCTGTGGCTGTGCCACCAGAAGTCCAAGGATTCCTCAATGTAAGTGTTGAGTTGGCCTCATCAAACCCACAGATTACATAGTCATGCTGAGGAACTACACCCAATTGAGAGGCAAGTTTATCAGACATTGGACCACTTCCAAGTCCCAATGTGACTTTTCCAGCCTCTTTAAGCTTCCAGAGCTCGGAGATTGCCAGAAGACTTGACTCGCTTATCTTTCTAACCTCTGGAAGCCACCCAGAAAGCATGTAAGTGTCTTGGGCCATGTTTGAGCCTTTAAAGTCATAATGCTGACCCAGAAAAACAAGAAAAGCTTTTTCGATGTAAGCAGGCCACAAAAGGTTTGGATTTGATGAGGAACGAACGAAAAGACTCCGGTTTTCATGTGGAGGTTGAACTATAGGCAATTCAGATGAAAGCAGGATCTCTCTGATACTTCCATTGAACCTAAGAGACACTTTAATTGAATCTCCATAGTCTCTGACAAGCGAAAGCAACTGAGGACCCATATTCATCTCTACCATCAGTAGCATAGACAGAACAAACGAACAGTTCGGTAGGAGGTCCTGGTATAAGTCTTCGAGGCCATTCAAGGACCAATCCAGGACTGTTGGAGTGAATTTGACATGGAAATCAGGATCAAGTTGAGGAGTTCGAAGTGTTACCTTCTCAATTGGCCCAGAAGGAATGTCCATTGTAGTGATCTTCTCCATAGTCATTACTGGGTACCATGTGAGCCCAAAGATGGTTGAACTCAACCAATTGATCTTTTCTGTGAAGTTCAATGCCGAAGCACCTTGACTTAGGACTTTCTCATAATGTTTGATAGCATATTCACCAAAAGGCTTCACTCTTTGGACCACTTCTTTGTCCTTCACCAGTAAGGCCAGAGACACCAATTTCGAGAGCTTTCCACAGTGTAATTTCGCCTCATCTGGACGATTTCTCGCTAGAGCAACGTGACTCTTTTGTAATTCATGACAACTTTCAGATAAAAGGTCCATTTGTCCCAAATAACTATAAAAAGCAGTGGGATTGGCTCTTGATAGTGGAGCGCACTGGAGTGCAGTTTATTAGCGTACCACTTTGTGTGGAGTAGATCAGAAGATTTCAGTGAACTCCCTATTCTTTGTTAAAATAGAGTAACAAAACCTTCAAGAAGGGTTTTTTTAGGCAAATAGAGGTACTAAATTTCTGCATTGGACCTTATTCGAATCTTTATGGACCAGTGGATTCACATTCTCGATATACGATTTAAACGAGGGAAAGTCGCTTAAGACAGACACGGATCTGTACCATTTAGCGAGAAAAAGCACGGGGAATTCTCGAGAAAGAGCATTTTCAGAAAGAAAAAGTTGATATATCTTGGCAAATTCCAATTTTTCACAGAATTTCAAGCCGAAGACTCCACATTATCTGCGTCTTCCAATACTGATCACATTTGACACCTTAGACGCGTTGAAAACACCAGAAAGACTCACAAAATGATTTCAAGATCAAGAATAATCATCGTCATATCCATATTATTGTTCAGGATCCTCAATGCCTTTACTATCAAGACATTCTTCCAACCAGATGAGTACTTCCAGGCCTTAGAGCCAGCTCATCGCCTTATCTTCGGATACGGGTACATAACATGGGAATGGAGGGAGAAACTCCGATCCTCAATTCATCCATTACTTTATGCTGGTGGATATAAGGCTCTTCAATGGATTCTTCCAAGTTCTCAAGAGGAGCTCGTTGTGGATTTGGCTCCAAAACTTGTGAGCTCACTTATCGCTGCAATTGGCGATCTCTTTACAATCAGATTGGCCTATTCGTATACAAAAGACCGGAAAATTGCCTTTTTAGCTGGTGCCTTTTCATTGTTTAGCAGTTGGAATTGGTACGTCTCAACTAGGTCATTCTCCAATAACTTTGAAATGGCACTTACTGCAATTGGACTCTCGTTTTGGCCATGGCACCGTTTCCAGCTCATATCAGTGCTTATTCTGGTCTTTTTCGGATTCATCAGCTGCATTGTAAGACCATCTAATGCCTTGTTATGGGGCTTCCTTGGGCTTCAGTTAGTGGTACGGAACATGCGCAATATCTCAAGACTTTGCAGATTATTATTGTCAGTGACAATTGTTCTTGCATTTGTGCTTGGTATTTCGTCATTATTTGACTACTATTTCTACCAGGAATGGACATTCCCCACCTTTAACTTTATTGAGTTCAATGTGATCAAAAACCTTTCAATCTTCTATGGATCAGCACCATGGCACTTTTACTTGTTTCAAGGACTTCCATTGATGCTTATGGGATACCTTCCATTTTTTGTTTGCTCATTATGGACAAATCGTGACTCTTTACCGGCATTATGTACGGTGTTCGTCATTGGGGCCTTCTCATGCATTGCTCATAAGGAGTTTAGATTCCTTCAGCCATTATACCCGTTGATGATCATGTTGTCTGCTATGGAAGCTTCCAAGGTGGTCAAATATAGAAAGTTGATTACTGTATTGGTACTTGCATTGCATATCGCCACAGGCTTCTTCTTTACGAAAATCAACGAGGCTGGAGAAATTTCTGTGGTTCAGTATTTGAAGCATAACCCACAAGTCGAGTCAATTGGCTTTTTGACGCCTTGTCATTCAACACCTTGGCACAGTATGCTACATAGGGATGATTTGGTGGAGACTTCGTGGTTTCTTTCATGTGAACCACCTCTCCATTTGGAGAAGGGGAGCCTTGAAAATGTCAAAGCATACAGAGACGAACTGGACCAGTTTTATGATGATCCTAAAGGGTTCCTTGATGCTCACCATGGCAGACCAGCTGAGAACATCTCAAACTGGCCATCTCATCTTGTGATTTTTGAGCCTTTAGAGACGTTTATGGATGGCTATATTGAAGGGTCAGAGTATGAGAAATGCTCTCGATTCTTCAATAGTTACTTCCATTGGGATTCCAGAAGACTGGGTGATATTATTGTCTACTGCAGGAGAGCGATGGATTAGGGTATTGAGTATTTTAGACTGGGGAAGAGTTCCAGATCCAATTGAGCCTGAAGTACGAAATTCTGCTTATTTGGGATTGTTATTCAGACATTGATAGAATCTTAACAAGAATTTCAATCAATTATGGGCTCTTTATTGGGAATTTGTGGCGAAGTTCTATTTTATACTGCATTGATCTGAGGCAAGATAAGCTTTCACGCACTGAAAAGAATGCATAAGTGATCTCGTAAATGAAGAATGCATTAAAAAAGGATACCTCAGAAGGCTTAGTTGGGAAAAAAAAATATAGATGAAGGTCAATTGTCAAAATTCCACAGATAGGAAATCGAAAAATATTATGCTCATCGGAATGTAACGGTTTGTTGTGATCTTTACGAGTATTATTTTTTTATGTGTATATACTTATCCTTCCGATGCCTCGCTATGAATTGCCTCAAAGAGAGCCTCCATCAGTGGACTCGTAAACATCACATAATTCAGAATTTGCAATCATATAGCTACACTTTTCCACGTGATATACAACTTTCTTATGTCGTCAAAAATGTAGCAATTGTTTTGACGAGGTATGACTTTGCGGAGACAAGGTTTGAAGACTTAGCAAGCAAAACGAGTGAAAACGCCTTAGTATGCCTGAGGAACCACCAGTGGCTCTAACTGGCCCGCACATGCGCGGGGATTCGCCACTATACAGAGAGCCGAGCCACTATGGAGAAAAGACGATGGAATTTAAGCTTTAATGAATTAAGCGGGGGAATATAGTGGAGTTCCGAATATCGGGTAATTGAAATGAATCAATTGGGCTTGATGAAATTGAAGATCTAAGCGAATTGAGTGAAATTCTTGGTGTTTTACGAGCACCAAAATTCGGAAAATATCGATTGCTAATGTTCCGAAGTGCTGGGCGTTAGAGTGTCGGAAACGGTTACGAGAAACGCAGGAGAGTTACAACTTTTTTCAGCCGGATGTTTAGATGAGCCGTGGAGGTAGAAATACTGAATTGATCAGAGTGGCCCCTATTTAATTCAAAAATAAAAGGAATTTGTGTAGATTGGTGTGTTGTTCTTAAGGCCAGAGGAGGGGAAAGTCTGTCGATCAATTGATGCCGATCAATTGATGCCGATCAATTAAGGCCGATCAGTTGAGGCCGATCGATGTTCCGAAGATAAAACCACAAAAGCATTAAAAGAAACGACTTACTATTCCATTTTCAATAAATTGATCAGCCCTAATCGAATTTGCAAAATCAATTGAGTCTTTTCACCCCCTTTAATTTACGTCATTTCGCTTCTTTATTATGATGTACCCCCTCTCACTCCGTCTCGATGCTCATCTTGCGCAACATCAACGTGTCTCCCAACAACCACCAAAAACACCCTATCACTTCGAATTGAGCTTAAAAAAGTCAATTGGGGAATTCTACTAAATTTTTCATCTTCCCCATCTCTACATCTCTCTCTTGGCCGCTTCCTTTCGCAGTGACCTCGGCGATAGAGACACCCCACATTCTCCACCTTAATATAAAACCACGACAGCACCATCACATCTGCAACTAAATCTAACGGTCTCTTGAATAATAAGATCCAATGCTCAAAACGACATAATTCCCCTGATATCATATCATACCCACATGATAGCGGTTATACATACGACCACCAGGGTAGTATCAAATTAGTATAAGAAGGTGAGCACCTCCACAAGTGCACTCGGTTGTATGGTGTATGGAAGTCAGTTTTGACCTTCATGGAACTCATTTAGACCTTCATGGAAGAACACCTTGACCTTCATGGAACCCACCTTGACCTTCATGGAACCATCCTGACCTTCATGTTAAACTCCCCTGCAGCGTCGCACTGGCCAAGTAGCCATCGTGGCATTAGAGGAAATTACAATTGAGCGAAACAGCGCAATACTAAACCAATGTCAATTATTGAACGATGGTGGCAAATTAAAGTTTCTCTGGCGCGGCAAATGAAACTAAAATCAACTGACCAGTGGAACTAAATCACCTCTAGTCAGCGGAGAATTGCCTCGGAGTATTAATTCCCGCTGCGGGCATCAGGACATGGGTCGCTAAGTGCATGCCACCTGGGGCTGGGTGGGCATCGTAAGCGCATAATCACCTGACCGAAACGGATGAGAATGGGGGGCTCGGTGTTAGCTCCAAATTGCGATGGGATGGCGGGAAAAAACCACCATAATTGCCGTGGATCATGTTGACGAAGTGCAATTGCACCCCACGTCTTTTTTCCCGTTTTCCAATGGCAATTTTCCACAACTCATCATGTTTTGCAATTCCTGCGTGACAGGTCTCTGGTGACACTGGTTAGTGGGCCCTTGAAAAAAACATCCGATCTTAGTGCACAACATGCTGTGCTGCACACAAACCAAGGTTTTTTCTGGATGCCCTGAGCCGCACAGTCACCCAATGTCCGATTTGGCAAGATAGGCCTCCATGTCTGGTGGGCCAGGTGACCCCCTCCGGGCTCGTTATGAGGAGTATAAATACGCCATGATATTTTCCCTAGTGTGAAAATTTCCTTCCCCACTTTCAATCTCATCAATTGAATTTAATAACTACTTCAAAACAAAAAATGACTGTTCCAAAAACTCAAAAGGCCGTTGTGTTCGAGACTAACGGTGGTCCATTGGAATACAAGGACATTCCAGTTCCTGAGCCAAAGGCCAACGAGCTCTTGATCAACATCAAGTACTCCGGTGTCTGCCACACCGATTTGCACGCCTGGAAGGGTGACTGGCCATTGGACACCAAGTTGCCATTGGTTGGTGGTCACGAGGGTGCCGGTGAGGTTGTTGCCATTGGTAAGAACGTTAAGGGTTGGGAGATTGGTGACTATGCTGGTGTCAAGTGGTTGAACGGTTCTTGTATGCAATGTGAGTTCTGTCAACACGGTGACGAGCCAAACTGTCCTGAGGCTGACTTGTCTGGTTACACCCACGATGGTTCTTTCCAACAATACGCTACTGCTGACGCTGTTCAAGCTGCTAAGATTCCAAAGGGAACTGACTTGGCTCAAATTGCCCCAATTTTGTGTGCTGGTATCACCGTTTACAAGGCATTGAAGACCGCCAAGTTGCAAGCTGGTCAATGGGTCTGTATCTCTGGTGCTGGTGGAGGATTGGGTTCTCTTGCTGTTCAATACGCCGCTGCTATGGGTTACAGAGTTGTCGGTATTGACGGTGGTAAGGAGAAGGGTGAGTTCGTCAAGGAGATGGGTGCTGAGGCTTTCGTTGACTTCACCCAAACCAAGGACATTGTCAAGGACATCCAAGCTGCTACCAACGGTGGTCCACACGGTGTTATCAACGTCTCCGTTTCTGAGAAGGCTATTGCTCAATCCGTTGAGTACGTCAGATCTACCGGTACCGTTGTCTTGGTCGGTTTGCCAGCTGGTGCCAAGGTCGTTGCTCCAGTCTTCGACGCTGTTGTCAAGTCCGTCTCTATCTGCGGTTCTTACGTCGGTAACAGAGCTGACTCTGCTGAGGCCATTGACTTCTTCACCAGAGGTTTGATCAAGTGTCCTATCAAGATCGTTGGCTTGTCCACTTTGCCAGAGGTTTACGAGTTGATGGAGCAAGGTAAGATCTTGGGTAGATACGTTGTTGACACCACCAAGTAAATATGATATAGTAACGAGATATTGATTAGGAATTTCATCATTGTAGATTGGCTTATCATGATGCATCTTATCAAAGACCATCACTTCACAGATATCTTCATTATACACTCGTCACTATAGACATGCTTCATTATAGACTCGTTACTATAGATATGCTTCATAATACTATGGATATACTCCATTATATCATGGACATGCTACATTAAAGACACATTACTATGGGAATGCTTCATTAAACTATGGATATGCTTCATTATAGACTCTCTATCTTGGATGTAGTGTTTTCCACCAATTTGGCTCGTAGCTTTTCATTTTCTTCGGCCAAATTCCTTACCTGGTCCTTCATCACGTTACTCTGGATCTCGTTTATCAAGTGTTCGTCGTTTATAATCTCAATTGTACGATTTTTCTCAGCAATCTCCTCGTTCAAGCTTGTCACTCTATTATTCATCTTAGCTTGCTTATTTTCAAGGTTTTTGATGGTTTTTTGTAGATCAAAAATGGTGCTGTGATATCCTTCGAGCTTCATCGTTTGCAGATTGAGTCTTTGGACTAATGAATCGATCTCCAGGAGCAATTGTCCGTTCTCCTTCCTTAGTCTTTCTAGGTCATTGTTTCCGGTGCTTTTGAGCTGTGCAAGCTGGGAAAAAGCTCTATAGTATTCTGAATCTTTCTGTTCGACCAAATCACGCTTTTCTAGACGTGCTGCAATCTCTTGCCAGGGGTCCATGGGGAAAAGGTGATGGTATAGAGATTGATTAGTAGATAAAGGTGTGCACAATGGATAAGGTGGAGGCTAAGTATGGGGATGAATAGAGGTGGGACAATTTTGGGGAGAAAGATAATTGAGATAGGAGATATGATTTGTTTGGAAAACTGAGGGTTGATTTATTCCAAAAATTTCATCAAAGATGATTTTTCATGGTGTGTGTATTGGTTTATAGTGTGCTGGCTGGTTATCAGTATATAGGGTTATACTCACTATGGCTAATGAGGAAGTTTGGTTCTAAAGCCTAAGTTATGAGGGAAAATTCTCAAAATATTCTTAGATTCGAATTTTTCAGAGGAAATTGTAATCGACTAATTTACAAACTTTGGCGCATTTTACATAATTTGATGCGCTGGGTCATTCAAGACAAACACACGGTAATTGAACTCTAAGTAGATCTCTGCAGTTCCGTAAAAGGTCAAATTTCTAGAAAGCAACGTTATAAAAGGGCGTTTCCGAGAGATTATTCGGGATGAAGAGGCATTTTCCAGACGTTGTGGCTCATTCATAACCGTAGACGATGAGCTAGTGTGCCTAGCCATACTTTATACAATAAACTCTATTGGGAAAATTTCTTGGGAAGTTAATTCTTTGCGTGTGACCTTTATTTGGGCATGTATCGAGGCAATATTATTGATCTGGAGCTGAGTGTAGAGAGAGCACCTTCTAGACTGTGGAGCTGATAGGCTTGCGGTCTAGGCCTAAAAGAAGAGGAAATTAGACTTTTTTATGTCTCATAATCCTTGTTGAATGACTTTGAGACAAAAAAAGTTGCTCGAATATGGTTGTGTGCCAATATGTTTTGGTAATTTTGTCTTCATTCATGACTGAGATGAGACACTCAATGAAGGCAAGCAGAGGGTGCAAGCAATTTCATTGTTTTCAAGAAAGCTCAATTATTTTTCCTACTAAAATAATCGTTGTCATACTATGACATGGAAGATTTAATGCGTTAATTTTGTTTGTCGTTTGCCAATTATTTACGAGGACCATATGACACTACTTGGGGCTCTCGTTTTATGCCCCACTAGCCTTAGTGAGCAAGAGATCTGTGGCGAGAAGTCCCGAGAATTTGCCACTAGAACCACTTCAAAACAAATTTGGAAAGCTGAATATTATCGAGAAAACCTCATAAACAAACACACACTAATTTTTCTTATCAATTTCTCTCTTCAATTCCATAAAATCTCGGGTCTTACCTGGTCCATTTTTACTATGGGCCACTGCGCATACAATTAGATTTAGTGGAGAAGCGAGAATGAGCCACCATCAAGCACCGACAAAAGCCCAAAAAGCCACCTCAATCGAGAAAACCAAAATGGAAAACAATGGATCGTCCCCACAATTGCCTAAAAATTCACATTCAAATTCAAAATCGAAGATCTTATTGACACTTCAATGTGCCTAAATGACCCAACGTCTTTAGTCATTTGAGTGTGATAATGGCCCCAAACCTGCGACATGAGGATGAGCGGATCTCAACAACCACCACTAAAAACCACAACAAAACCACCAAGAATTTTTTCTTAAAAACTTAAACAAAGACAGATACATCCAATTAACTTGATCATTCTTGCTTCATCACTCTAAACTCAATTTTTAGGATTTCTATCTGACCCTCTCAGATCACTGACCCCAAGGTCTCGCTTTACCTCGCAACGATAAGACACACGTGAGTGACAGCTCCATACACAGACCATACGAAGGACCCTTCTTCCCGCCACTTCCACCAGAAAACACCATAAAAATCGATGTCGGAACTGCAATCGCGCTTCTGGTGGTCGCTGGCTGATCCACCAGCTAATAAACTGCCGTCTCCGGAACTTCCAGTTGAGCTGGTTCCGCAACCCCCAAAAGACATGGCCACGAGGTTCTGGCCTTGGGAAACCTCCAGATCGGAGCCTGAAATAGCAGTGGAAACACAAAAACCTGATCCTCCCGTTGAATCCTCGAGTTGGTGGGGCTCTGTCTTTGGATCAGCGCCGCAGAGCAATTCTGAGATCAAATCAATCGATAAAGGTCACGATCCAGAGCAAACGGAAGGCGATTCGTCGTGGTGGATCCCATGGCCGTTTCTGGCACTGAAACAGAATGAAGAGCTGGAAAGCGATGTCGAGGATGAAGCCAGTGCTGAGCTTTTCAAGGCTCTGAAGATCGCAATTGAGACATCCAGAGATTCGTGCCATTATGCGGTAAAGAGCACACATCATAGCCAAGAAGTGGAACTAGCGGTTGCTGGCACTGCCACTGAGACACAAACAGTGAAGTACAACCACAAAAAGAGACCATTTACATCAAACGAAGTGATTGAAAATACCATGATTCTAGCGAAACTGAAACGTGCTAATCCAGTCAATGGAGCTGCTCCCAATGGAACAAATCCCAAGAAAGAAGCCAATGGATCGAAATCTCCAGAGGCAGAGGGAAGTTCAAAGACAGCAGCTAATTCTAAGACAGTAACCAACACCAAGACAGCATCCAATTCTGGACCCAAAAAGATAGAACCAACTCCTACAACTTCCACCTTAGGAGGGTTCAGTCTAACCAGTTCAGAGCCACCAACAAAACCATCATTAACAGGCTGCGTTTTTCCCGATTTGGATGCCAATTTCAGAACTATCACACTCACTACAAGGATGCGTCTTGTAGGAGAAGCATTACTCCATGGATCCTACACTTCGGAGAAACACATTTATAAATCTACACCAAGGCTGATCAAAGCGAAGAAAACAAGGCGAACAAAGAAAGTCACCGTCATTAGTATGCACAGTTTTCTTCCATCCAAATTGGTCAAGTCTCTAATTAATCAAAGCACTGGAAGTGCCCTCACTTTAGCCAAAAAGACGCTGCATGCCATCTCGAGATGGATATCGGAAAACGAAGACTGTGACTGTCACATCGACACAATTGCATTAGAAGGACAAGGCACTATTGATGACCGTGTGTCAAAGTCATTAAAACTACTTGAGAATTGGCAACTGGAGATCAACCATAGTGACTTTATTTTTGTTGTGGCCAATTCCATTGCCAGTCCAGCTGCTATCAAATTAGTAAGTGAAATGCTACGATCTTCACGCTTTCAAAACTTGAAAGGGAAGAAAATTGGCCTTCTAAGCTTGGCTGGAACAATTAATGGCCCTTTTGCCAGCACAGACTCAAAAGTGGTTATACGAGCATATACGCCAGCTGAGAATGAGGTGATCAGTGAGCTCATCGAGCTCCAAAAAAGCAGATCAAAGCTAAGCATCGATATCAGCGAGTGTCTCAGCCACCTATGTCTGTGCAATGTCAAGATGACCATGGCTGCATCGCTAAACGATCAATTTGTGCCATTATACTCGGCAACAAGTAATCACATTCGCCATCCGAATTTGTTTAAGTGCATTTATGTCGATGAGAATTGTGAGGTGCCGTCATTTATGGTGCGGCTCGTATCAATGATCTTAACCATGGTCAACGTTGGTTATGAGGACCAGAACCTAATCAGAGATCTCGGCGACAGGTTTCAAGGCCCGGTTTCTGCAAATGGATCCCATGGCCAAATCTACCTCAATGATCATGTTTACGACGCAGCTGTCAAGTTTGCTATGGAAACCACAAGCCTCTTTTATAAGATACCTGCAAGAACCGATAGGGCATCTCCAGCGACGGCTGAAGCAGACAAGAACTTGTTCAATTTGCCGTGGAATGTCCGAGGCATCGTAAACGATTTGATCCAAGTAAAACACATCGAGAATCTCGAGATACTACGGAAGTTGGTCGAAGAATATAAGACATGGGACCCTGTTTCTCGGCCTTGGAGAGATGTGCGGTTCTGTTTCGCGGCGTTGGAGGACATTACCGTGGACGAGCTTTTTCTTTAAGCCACGCGTTATTACGAGCACAATGCCCAGACTTCAATAAGAATTTGTCAATAAGCATGACATCTCTCCTGACGCAGGGCAAAAGCCGTATCCGCCACCTGAGACAAACTGAAAATGGAAATAGTGCGTCGGGCTTTAGCAGAAACAATAGGGCCGGTATCGCTACGGGGCAGAGCGCGGAAAGTCCGTATTAGCCTATTCAGGTACCTAAAAAGCCGCACCTCGCCTTGACATACTGGTTTTCCGAGCGAAGGTTGCCATGATATTCCCGACCTACGTTTGCTTGGAAGCATTGTTCGGCGGCAAAAATTAAGGTTGGCCCTCCTGTATTCGTGACCAACATCCCTGAAACAAAGAATGTGAAAAGTTGAAAAACGACCAATTATGTTGCACCTATATGAGAAAGAGTCATACTAAGAAGGTAGCGTTCCTCGGCGCAAATAATTAGCCGCAGCGGACCAAATGAATGCCATCACACTAGCCACAATTTGTGCAATTGTCCACCCTAGAAATGACCCTCACCATGGACAAAATTGTATGGATCAAGGACCAGCAATTAAGCTTTCAATCTCTGCAAATTGCCTAGATCTTAACTCTATTTGGGGCCACAGGGGATCACTCTGTTCGCCTGTAGCGGGAGCGATGTGCCGCGCACGCCTCCGGCTTCAGGACTCAAAAGCTGAAGAGATTCTCTACCGTACTTTAAGGGCAAGACCTTTTCCTGATTCGGAAACTCTATTCGATTCTACGTTTTACCCTTCTCCAGATTGTCACATTCCAAAGTGTGCAGCTTTCCATTCTGAGAGGTTTCTGAGTCCACCACGTTTTTTAACTAAGGATAAAGACGTTAACCAACACCGGAATAGAACGTGGAAGTCTAGGGAAAAGAGTTCGAAGAACGCTCACTCATTAACACTTCGACTTTTCGCTAATCATCTCGTTGAATTTTGCTATCCTGCTCCAGTTTAATCGTGAAAAAAGGGGCTCGAATCACAAGCTTTACCGCAAGGTCACACTACAAGCTGCATCATGGCAGATGAATCGTCGTCTAAGCGTACAAGAGCCTCGGGAGAGGTGCTTGACTACCTCTTGCAGGAGTTTGAGCAGAACCACAACCCGTCTCCAGAGATGAGAAAAGAGATCAGTGAAAGAACAAACATGCCAGAGAAGGCAGTCAGAATTTGGTTCCAGAACCGTCGGGCAAAGCTTAGGAAGTTTGAAAGAATGGGGAAGCCTGTCAAGCTGATTGCCAGTGGCACTCGATCCCATGTCAACTCGGGCAGTGTACATTCGTCGAGGTCCAATTCACTTACGAACATTTCTGCTGCTGGGTTGCATATGCATAATCTGATTCCAATCGAAATCAACGAAAAATACTGTTTCATTGACTGCTCGTCCCTCTCGGTTGGTTCATGGCAACGTATCATCAGCGGACACCATAATGACTCGGCTTTACAGCAGCTGTTGGTGAACTTGTCGCCGTTCTCGGTCAACACAGTGATGAACGATGTGGACTTAATGGTGATTTTGTCAAAAAAGAACTACGAAGTCAACTACTTTTTTTCTGCCATCTCCAACAACTCCAAGGTGTTATTCCGCATTTTTTACCCAATATCGTCGGTGATTTCATGCTCGCTATTGGACAATAATATCAACAAGGAAAATAACGAGTTAAGAGTGAACCTCTCTCGCAAGCCAAAGTTTTCCGTTTTTTTCTTCAACAACGACAACTCTAATTTGAACCAATGGTCTATTTGTGGTGACTTTAGTGAAGACCAACAAGTCAGTTCAGCTTTTTACGCTCCTGGCGGTACTTCCACACCCCACGTGCTCGTGGGAGTCAAGAACTCCCTTCAATTTTTGAACTCCTTCATTATGGAGAATAATCTGATTCATCATCAGCAGTCCGCCCATGCCGCTTCCACAGGTTTACATAATAGCGACACCCCTCAGTCCACCGGGTTCCCTCTGGTTGGCTCTCACACCGATATGCCGGGAACAGGATCGGTGATGGGGTTGGACGAGACTACTCAGCACAATGGAAACTTCCAACTCAAGCACGAGCTGTGGACGGAAACTCCTCGTAGCGAAATGGAATTTCGCATGAAGGGACTCTCGCCAATTGTCAACTTTGAGGGTCAGTCGCCAGCATCGCTGGGCAGTTATCACTCACATTTGCTGCCCAAAAACCATTTGGAAAACGGCAAGCCGTCAACGGGTCTCTTAGAGAGAGAACTAGGCATTGACGCCGCCCACAAAAAGCAGCATGGAGCCTACGATGACATGTTTGGCGCTGCAACACCGGACTTTTTCAGTACGGTTCAAACACCAAACTCCAACCTCATGAACGCCACAAACACTACAGAAAATGAGAATCTCATCAACAGTCCTTCCACCAACATCCACAGTTTCAGCAACCAGCTTCTCAGCAAAAACAAGACCGAAACTAATGGCCAAGTGGACTCTCACTTTGCACAATCACATGACGGTTTCCCATCGGATCACTTCCCTGAAGGGTTACATGAACGGAGTTCGTTGTACACCGCTACTCAGAGTGAACAACCTTATGGATTCGATATTCAACCATCAAACAACGATTTCCAGCCTAATGACCTCATCGTGAACAGTCCTACTATGTCGAACGGTGTCGCTACACCCAACACTGGCACCTCCAGCAACCATGTGGACAACTTCATCGACTACAGTGCTCATTACTGAGAGGACGAAAGGAAAGCCACAGTCATATTTCTCGCCGATGCTGAGAAGACCTCTCATTTCTTGCAATTGGGGCAACCCATGTATCATACTTTTTCAGTTCTTCAACAGCCAACATGAAAAATAATTTTAATATATCCAATACAGGTAGCTGTTTTCAGGAGTAATTCGGTTGATTTTTTTCGATTTTTTCACAATTTTTTTTTTCGATTTTTTCTCTGATTTCTGCCATTTTCTCTAAGTCTCCAATTATAATGGCACTTTTGGAGCCCCTCTATATGCATGACCTACTCAAAAGTCTTACCATCATTTCATGGGGCACGGGTGTATCATACAGACCAGATCTTCGTCATAAAGGCTCCATGATTTCCACAAAAATGTTGGCTAGAGCATCTATACGATGCATGTCGACATCAAGACCACCCCTCAATACATTGTTGCCTAAAAAAAAGACAATTAATCGGCTTCTTTTCGACAGTGACAGTCGTTTGGCTTATGGAAAGATCATGCCCATCTTGAACAGCGTCTATTCCGGCTTGGACACTCCGTCTGACATCAAATTGCCAGCATACACTCAGCATTCGGACCTTATGACGCTCCGATCGATCTTGCACAATTTGAGATCCGTCACGAACTCCATTAATAAGAACTTGGTCGATTTGGAAAATGAGTTGGTTGAACAAGCAGCAGAATTGGGTAATAGCGACGCTATAGCGATGCTAGCGTTCGAGGCGATTGCTCTGAAGGAGACTCTGAAGGAAGACTATGATTATGCCAATGAGATTATCAGACAGTTGACTGAAGCAAAGCATCCATTGGTGTTCAAATTGGCTGGTGACTTTGCCTTCTCCAAGAACTACCATGAGCAGGCTGCTCAGTACTGGCATCAATTCTTAGAGCTTGAGAACGATACCATCATGGCCAGTCACGTCTATTCGAACTTGGGTGTCTATTATTACCATTACTTGACACCCCAGTCTGACTTGACTCGTGCTAAGCTTTATCTTGAAAAAGCCATCAAATTTGGAGAATTAGACACTCATATCGTCAAGGCACATTACTACTTGGGCCAATTATACTCCATAACCGACCCAGTGTTGTCCAGGTACCATTTAGAGATCAGTGCCTCCAGAGGTCTTCAAGAGAGTTTCCCATCTTTAGGGTTTATTGAGCTTAATGTCTTCGATAACGTTGCCAAAGCTCTAGAATGGTTCAAGCTTGGTGTTGAGTCCAGCAGTGATATCTCATGTTTGGTGGGCCAATTCGATGCTCACATTAGAGCTAGAAAATTCACTCATGCCATGAATGTTTTGTCCAATTTGCAAAGCTTAAAGGCCAAATTGGATAAGGTTCTTCAAAAAGGCTTGTCAAATGTGCCACAATCCTACCAGGACTTGGCTAAGTCTAATCATGCATTATTAAGTACTTTCTTCGAGACCAGAAAGGACGCCATCCGTCAATTACCCAGCCAGCTTTCGTGATCAAGGTTAAGCTCCGAGGTAAATTTCTCCCTAAGCGATAGTGGTTGCGTATTTGAACGCACTGGTGGTCTGGTCAATTCCGGTTTGATCTCTTGGAGTGGTTCTGGAGCCAGTTCGGCAGTCTCATGGAACCAGTAGTGGTTACACGTCTCTGCCACATTATACCGCTGCGAGGGGTCCACCACAAGCAAGTTGCTAATCAAATCCAAGGCACTGTCGCTGATAGCATCCCAGAAAGGAGAATAGAACGCGTATTTTCCTTGAAGAATCTGGTCTCTCATATTTGGAGGGCCCAATTCGTCACTGAACGGTGGGAAACCACACAAACACACGTAAAGAAGAACTCCGGCCAGCCAAATGTCCACCTTTGTGGAGTAGTTACGATTATTCGTGAGAATCTCTGGTGCAACATATGCTGGAGTTCCACATAAAGTGTTTGTAAATTTACGTTCACCAATGAACTTGGCCAAACCAAAATCAGCAATTTTGACCTTCACATCATATTCACCTTCATCCCATGGCCCTGTGGGCTTTTGAGTTGGTGATGTCCTTGGGACAATATCTAGCAAGATGTTCTCTGGCTTGATATCTCTGTGTATAATGTTCTTTTCATGTAAATAAAACAACCCCGATAGAAGTTGCTTGTAGATGGCCTTTGTTTCGTCCTGCCTTAGCTTCAGCTTGTTAACAATACGTTGAAACAACTCTCCACTGTTAACCTTCTCTAGGACCAAGTAAGTCGTCGAGGAGAACTCATTGACGGGTTCCAAATAGTGTGAAATGAAGCGAACGATGTTAGGATGACTTATCGAGAGCAATAGGTTCATCTCCTGCTTCAATTTGGCATCTTCCTCAGCACTGGCCTGTCCAGTCTTATTGGGGTGGAAGATCTTGACTGCAACAATATCACCGGTGGTACGATCACGAGCCTCTTTCACCACAGCATAATGGCCTGTTCCCAACTGGTTCATTAGGATATAATCATCGAAAAACGACCTTCTGACCGCGTTCTCTTGGTCATCGTTTAGGTATCTGAAGATGAATGTGCCTGCCTTTGCAAACGCGATTTTATCACCATTTCGAAGAAGCACAGTTGAGCCACGTCCTAAAACTTCATCATTGACTGCAGTTCCATTGGAACTCATGTCTGTAAGCATGAGATACTCTTGTGTCTTACTGCTAGACAAGGAGAACTGACAGTGCTTCGAAGACACGTCTGAGCCATTGATTTTGATATCACACGCGCTGCTTCTGCCAACAACGACTCCAGCAGGCTTTCTAGGGACTAGAATGTGTGGTTGGTTCTCCTTTGTGCTGAAGAGTTTGGCTATGGATTGGTACTTATGGACAGGGCGTTTGATCTGGACGGGGACATCGCCAAATTGCTGAAAGTTAGTTAATTTGAACCATTGAATTTATGATAAGAAGCTTCCAATTTTATTTAGGGTCAACTTACTCTTTTTCTAGTGAGTGACATGGATGTCAAAGTAGTATATAGACGTGGTTTATTATGATGCGCGGGTCTGATAGATGTGATCTGGTAGTTAGTGTGAGAGCGCCGATGAGGGATGATTTCCAGGCCAAACACAAATTTTTTGTAAGTGAAAGAAAGTTTTGAATTTGGTGATAGTTTTTGAATTCAAAGTAATCTTAAATTCTTTTCAGTTCAAGTGCCGAGTCTCGGATTTATCTAGCCTCACCACAGCTTAACTGAATGTATGCGATTAAGACTCCGATAAGGTAATCGACATCAATATCTTCAGCAATGGCATGATAAATGATCTCAAATCCGTCAAAAATCAAGCTCCTTCCTAATTTCACCTTGAAGTTAGAAAAATCTTACACTATCCGGAACAACAAGTCTCTCAAGTCGTGATCACTAAGACAATCCAATTGACTATCGAATTGTCCACGAATTGCTCCATTACTGTCAACATCTCTCTTCATCATCTTTGCAGTGACTCCATCAAAATGTTGCATCATTTGAATCGACTGCAACATCTTCTTATAGTTTCTATTATCAGCGTTGGAGTACTTCAACGAAGGGTCCATGCATAGAAGCTCAGAAATGTACTCAGACAAGCAGTCAACATCGGTTTGGAGCTGCTCAAGACCATTTTTGTTGAATTGACTGTTGGTGATGATGTAATCCTGGATTATCAGCGAGTAAGAGTCACAAACCTTACCAGAGATAAGGAAGTAGTCCAACTCAGGAAGGGAACGTCTTAAGAATGACAAATATGCTGGAATGACGCTAGTGAACATCGAAAGTTGTGGAGATGGTGCTGATTTACGAGCAAAATCATCAACAATCCATGTGCTTGAGTTAACGTACTCTTTAAGAGCTCCCCTGATCTCCTTCTTAAAGAATTCTTGATACTTAGCCACAACCTTATCGAGAAGTTCAGTGTATTGGCCAATTGCAGAAGCAAAAATGGAGTCATCGGTCTCTCTCTTTGTAGAAATGCTTCTGTATGAGTTCCAGAGCTGAATGAAGATCAACTCTTCGCTCCATTCTTGCATGC
Source organism: [Candida] citri (assembly GCA_030571295.1). Classification (NCBI taxonomy): domain Eukaryota; kingdom Fungi; phylum Ascomycota; class Pichiomycetes; order Serinales; family Metschnikowiaceae; species [Candida] citri. Next base: position 894,789 of record JAJLXN010000004.1, on the reverse strand, counting down.
TTTCGATCATGAACTTAATCAGGCAGTAGAGACCAGTCAAGATCTCCAAACCTTTGATACCGTTGGTGACAACGGTCAGTGTGGAAGAGCCGTTATCGGTCTTAACACTTCCTGGAAGAAAGTTAGAGATCAACTTCAGACTAAGCGACTCGTTAAAGAGATTGAAGCTTCTCTTCAATGCTTCCAAGTACTCATTCAACAAGGTGAGTTGAATGTTGGAGACATACTTAAGTTGGTACTTCACAATGCTGAGTGTTTTGAAATGTGTGGTCAAGTTATCAAAGAGCTTAACAAGACCAAATGCTGAGTAGCTCGGCTTGAGGACATCATGAGGGCTCTTTGCGCTTGCATTGAACTCGTTATCGATTTCAAACGCGTTGTTGGCTCCAACAATCTCTGTATCGAATCTTTGCTTGGCCAAACGCATCTCAAGATTGAGCCAATTGGAGACAACACTCTCACCACGCTTAGCAAGCAAAATGTCTCCAGTAAGTCCCTGCCATTTTCTTGCGGGAGCCTTATTTAAGTCTGTAATGTACGGATTATACTTGTATGAGTTTCTCAAGCGTTGATCAAACGATGTTGTCTCGAAAATCAAGTGTGACAACAATCTTCCGTTACGTTCAAGCACTTCATCACCATCATCGGATTTTTCAATGTTATCATTGATAAGTTGCAGCATTTTTAGTAGCTTCTCTCTGACAGGGACCAAGATTGCTGTAATGGCCTCGTAAATACCGATTTTGTTGTGTTTTTTGAAGGTGTTTCCTATGATAAGCTCTAATGCGGCCATATTGTCAGACAAGAACGTTTCCACAAACTGTAAAGCCCATTCAGGTCTGGAAATCTTATTTGTGTCACTGGAATGGACGAAATGATAGTTGAAACGAACAACAAATGGCTGAACAAGCGTTTCAACAGCCCACCAGCATTCTGGATATTGAGGTGCACCTACCACCAGCTGGAGGTCCACCAACGCCGTAAATGTGGAAGTTATGTTCTTGAGATTGCTTGCGTTGATAGCCACGCTCTCTTTAGGCGAAAGCCATTTGATTTGGTCGAGTGATTTCTTCAATTGGTCGATCAAATCAAGTTTGCGGGCCATGACAACTTCATTCAAGAGATCTGTAAGTGTAGCACCCAAAGGAGTACTTTCAAAGGCTCCAATTTGGGTAGAAATATCAGACAAGTCATACACAGGCGAATTAGCCCCCAATTCAAGGATTCTACCTTCAAGAGCCGCAGCTTCACTGAGCACCTTGTTCTGACTTTCCAATTCGACTTTCTCCGCCACAGCCTCTCTAATATCAACGAGAGTTTGCAATTGGCCATTGGCCTCAATGAGATTATCGATAATCGTCGTATTGCCACTCTCAGGAAGACGTTCTAAGGACCGAAGCAACCCTTCAACATGGAGATTCTCTTCCACAGAGGGTTCAGATTCAGTGGCCGTTTTCGAGGCTAAATGCTGTGTGAGTTGGAGCTTTTGGTCGCTCAAGTTATTGATTTTTTCATCGATATCGTCTAGATCTCTTAGAGAGACGAAGTTTGTATTGAGGAAGTCCATTGGTGGATGTATGTGGAGGTGGACTTGTGGTTGTTAACAGTGCGGGATCTGTATGTACGTGGGGACTTGGGTTTAGTATGGGGAGTTGAGTGAGGGTAGAGAAAGTGGGGATTGGAGAGATGATTTGTAATTTTGAATTTTATTTTGGGGTTTTGGTGGGGATGTGATTTTGTTTTGATTATTGGTTTTTGTGTAGAGTGACGTGGGTGTTGTTTTTTATGGGTTGGTTTGGTTGAGGTTTGTGAGAATAGTGAGACTAGAAGGTGTTAAGTATGAGAGCAAGGGTAGGGTGAATTTGGTGATGGAAAAGGAGGACGTAACTTAAAAACCATAAGAATGGAAACAGTTGAATGACAGGTACCGATTACATTCTTAATTGTTTAGAATTTGCCATAGAATGTATACCTTTGCTCACCCACTTGTTCAGGTAATTTAGCCTATTCAGCCTCACTGAACTGGACCAAGAGGTGCATTCATTTTTGAATTCGACGTCTTGAGAAAGATTTTAATAAAAAAGCCAGAAACTTTTATAGCTGAAGTTATGGAATTCATTTTTCTAGTCAGAGTTCCGAGCGTTTTTTCATACTTCATGGGACTATTCACTGATATAGGCTTTAGTGAGGTACTTAGTATGGGCCACACCAAACAAGACCAAGAGAACCAACAAGTTAAATTAAATAATTACAGTATCTTCAGTTCGATGATCTCCTTCTAATTGCACCGAAAAAATTAATCTTTTTGGCCCAAAATTACTAGATCAATGGCTGTTTCTCTGGCCTCTTGTCTTAGTGACCTGGAGATAAGTACGCACATACATAGACTTGAATAGTACACCAGAAAGGCCCGTGTTCTTCATGATCTCAGTCAAAATCAAAAATTTAAATACATAAATTTAATCTCTCATAGTCAAATTTGACTAGATCATTAACATAGCCCGACTTTTCTTCGAACTATTCAAATAGATCAGTGTGCTCTGAGTTCTGCTGTGAATGCGACAGTGCCCTCGCTCTTTCAGCCCACTATTCTCACTCGCGTAGTACCCTCATACTTAACACCCTCACTATAGACACCACTGGATCAGACCAACTATCCCAATACCCACCACCAAACACATTAACCAACGACTCAATCACCCACTCTCCCAATTAAACAAACATTGAACCACAAACCCCACCTCTCAAAAAATCAAAAATCCCCACCCACTCTAAATCTTTGCCGTCTCCCAAACAGTCGTGCCCATACCATCAAATTCTATCACCAACGTCTCTTCAAAGTTCACTCTCCATATTCCACCATCAACAATGAATGCTCCAGTGGTCTATTTGAACACGTCCACAGAGAGACAATCCGGTCGTCAGGCCCAAGTCTCCAACATCACCGCAGCCAAGGCTGTGGCTGACATCATCAGAACTTGTTTGGGCCCAAAGGCTATGTTGAAGATGCTTTTGGATCCTATGGGCGGAATCGTGTTGACCAACGACGGACACGCCATTTTAAGAGAGATTGACGTGTCACACCCTGCCGCAAAGTCAATGATCGAGCTAAGTCGGACTCAGGACGAGGAGGTCGGCGATGGTACCACCACTGTCATCATATTGGCCGGAGAGATCTTGGCCCAGACATTCCCATACATCGAGAAGAATTTGCATCCTGTTGTGATCATCCAAGCCTTGAAACAGGCCTTGAGCGACGCGTTGGAGATCATCCACGAGGTTTCCGTCCCAGTGGACATTGAAAACGAGGAGGCCATGATCAAGTTGATCAAGGCATCTATCGGTACCAAATACATCAGCAAGTGGTCTCAAAAGATGTGCGAGTTGGCATTGAAGGCCGTCAAGACCGTTGCCGTGCACCAAGGCGACTACAAAGAGATCGATATCAAGAGATACGTCAGAATCGAGAAGATTCCAGGTGGAGAGGTCACCGACAGTGAAGTCTTGGACGGTATCTTGTTGAACAAAGACGTTACCCACCCTAAGATGAAGAGACACATCGAGAAGCCACGTGTGGTCTTGTTGGACTGTCCTTTGGAGTATAAGAAGGGTGAGTCCCAGACCAACATCGAAATCACAAAGGAAGAGGACTGGAACCGTATCTTGCAAATCGAGGAGGAGCAAGTTCGTATCCTTTGTGAGCAACTTTTGGAGTTCAAGCCAGATGTGGTCATCACAGAGAAGGGTGTGTCTGATTTGGCACAACATTACCTCTTGAAGGGAGGTGTTACAGCCTTGAGAAGAGTCAAGAAGTCCGACAACAACAGAATCGCCCGTGCTACCGGTGCTACCATTGTTAATAGAGTTGAAGACTTGAAAGAGTCTGATGTCGGAACCAAGTGTGGCTTGTTCAAGGTTGAGCTCATTGGTGATGAGTACTTCACCTACCTTGTTGAGTGTAAGAACCCAAGAGCATGTACTGTGTTGTTGAGAGGTGCTTCTAAAGACATCTTGAACGAGATTGACCGTAACTTGCAAGACGCTATGGCTGTCACCAGAAACGTCATGTTCGAGCCATCTTTGAGTCCTGGTGGAGGTGCCACTGAGATGGCCGTCAGTGTGAGGCTTTCTGAGAAGGCCAAGACCATTGAGGGTGTTGCCCAATGGCCATACCAAGCCGTTGCCGATGCTTTTGAGGTCATTCCAAGAACCTTGGTGCAAAACTGCGGTGGTAAGCCAATCAGAGTGTTGTCTCTGTTGAGAGCCAAGCACGCTGAGGGTCTCCACACATTCGGTATCGATGGTGACTTGGGTAAGGTTGTTGACATGAACGACTACGGCATTTGGGAGCCAGAGGTGATCAAGCAACAATCCATCAAGACCGCCATTGAGAGTGCATGTCTCTTATTGAGAGTCGACGACATTGTCAGTGGTGTCCGTCAGCAACAGTAAGTTCGGCACGAATAAACTATTGACGAGAGCGTGAAATGCATGTTTCCATGGTTAAACTTCCGAAAAAGGTTAACCAGTTGTGATTTCACGGTTCGGTTTACTACGTCTATTTATACCTTCCCAAAGAGGTAACAGGATGGTGGTCTGGCAATGATCTAACTAAACTCTATCCAGTTAAGGCGGACTCTAACGTGACTCTAATCTTGATGCTTCACCTCGCTACTCCCCTCGGAACCATTTGTGGAATGGATCTGATCCCCAACTGGATAGCACCTTATGCACATAACCCGCCTCGAGGTGTTGCTCGCAGCAAATCCTGATACCATCCATCCTGCACGTCCATCACCTCTAAGTCAAGCGAATACAAGACAAGCTTCAAGAAATCCCCATGGTAACACTTTTAAGTAATTATTTTCTCATCGTGTACCCCTTGAATCGTCCCAGCCTCTTTCTAGAAGCGCCAAAGCCTAGATTTTAGCATCCTCTCACATGACCAGCGGCTTGGCTGGATGTATTGACAATTCGTCCGAATCAGGTAATGATGTTTAACCAGAACCTCTTCTAGGCATACCAGTCTTCAGGCACAGAGCACCTTCATTGGCAGCCGCATTTTGCTGTGATTCCTCAAAGCAAAGCGTCATTGTCGGTTTTTCTCCCCCACAAGCCATGTCGATCCCTCAAGTGCCCTTCTTAGCCAAGACCGTGGTGTCATGGACTGGAGAGCAAGAAGGTGACTTGGGTTTCATTGAAAATGAGAAAGTGAAAGTGTTCCATATCGTGGATGATCTGTGGTGGCAGGGCAGCTTGCTCAGAAACGGCACCGAGGGTATTTTCCCGAAAGATTTTGTGGTTCCTGTGTCAGATCTGAATACTCCATCATCCAATCCGACTCCAACAAAGTCTCCGGCGAAATCAAGCCCAAATAAGTCGGGTCCTGCAACTCCTATCAAGAACGACTACCGCCTGAGCAAGCTGGGCTACTTGCCTTCGTCCAGTGTCAATGCCAATGGCTCCTTCAGTCAAGGCAACTACCGAGTCCTGCCAATCTCGAAGTCTACGCCTGCTGTCAACGAATACTACGACAACTCTTACGATGAAATCGATACTTCCTTCACAAGGCTGAAGAATCACGAAAAGGGTGCTCTGTCCCAATTGTACTCACAATACGTGCTCAATTCGGGCATCACCAAGGCCCACACTACAGATAACTTGCCTGCTACCAACCGAATCTCCCAATTGATCTCGCCCGAGAGTTCTCCAGCGAGAATGCGTGGGGAAGACCTTTATAGAGGCGATCCACGCCGTGGGGACTTTGTTCAGAGCATTACACAGAAGAAACAGCAGCTAGAGATGGAATTGCAAGCATTGAAGCAACTAGAACGGTCTCACAGAAGCCACCATCATAAGCTGGCCGATTCCAGCTACATCAGCGAAGACCTTGGTCTGTCCAAGCGGAATTATGTTTCAAAAGACGATTTGGGCCACAAATTAGACGTGGATCATGAATCAGATGACTATGCTCCACCACCACCACCAAAACACAAGAGTGTCCCATTTGATGCTGACGATTTCCGTGCATCTGGTGCTAGCTATGAGCCTGAGAGAGTCGTCATCACTGAAGAAATGAAGGCTTCATTGAAGTCGCTCCAGAGTGATGTGTTGAACTTATCTGAGCTCAGTGCTACCAGTGCTGGTTCGTTCATGCGCCACAAGTATGATAGAGATCTCCAAGAGTTCCAAAGAGAAATGGCAGAAAACGAAATGAGAATGAGCAGAGTGGCTCTTGACGAAGATAGCGAAGTGATGAACTCGCTCTTTAAAGACAAGAAGTCAAAGCATCCTAAGATCTTCAAGATGTTGAAGAAGAAGAAGCCAGAGCAAAATCTCATGGAACAGAAACTTCAAGAAGACTCAGATAACTGGCAGAAAGTGAGAGTCAACTTGAACAGAATGAACTCACTCACCCTGGCTGACAAACAGGCTAGAACAAAGAGAGCAGTCAGAAGCGAGGTGAACTTCATCGTCAAGCCTTTGGAATATGTCACCGACATCAATGTCAGCGAAACTTTCGGTCCAGACAACAACATCCCAGCAGATATGGACTTGAAGGTCAACTATAGAAAGGTGAATGATTTCCTGGAGAAGTACCATAGTGGATGGGACTTCAACGACTTGATCTCCGATATCAGTGTCAAGTTCGGTACCTGGAGACCTAACGAGATCCGTGCCGTCCTCTTACACTTGTGCAAGTTCAGAATCATCGAAGAAACAGAAAAAATCTCCCAAGCCAAGCCTAAACTCCAAGAGGTTTTGGCTAAAGGTGAAGCCACCATTTTCCAGCTCAATTACTTGTTTAAGAAATTGCTTGAAGCCTTGAGAATACCTTCTGAGGTTGTTCTCGGTTTCTGGAAAAAGCCAAATGAATTCTACCACTCTGACCAATTCCTGGTGAACCATTGTTGGTTGTCTGTCATGGTCGATGTGGACGAAAGAGGCAATGGCTGTTTCCGTTTGATCGACATCATGTGTTTCCAAAATGGACCTATCTGCAACAAGCAGGGCTTCAACGAACACTACTTCTTGTCAGAGCCTTGTGATCTTCTCTCCACTCACATTCCTTCGGTTATCGAGTTGCAACACGTTACTCCGCCTGTGGACTTGAACATCGCTTTCCACCTTCCAAGACTCTACTCTGGTTTCAAGAAGAACAACCTTGAATTCGTGAATTTCAACAATGCCTTGACAAGAATGCACGACATGGAGTTCTTCGAGGCAGACATCATTCTTCCGCTCGACGTGGAATTGTTCACACTCATCAAGACGTCAAGAGTAACATCAAACGACTACACATTGTGCCAAGTGTACTGGAGCGGAGGACGCCGTATTGCCAAAATTAAGGCCATTCTCCCCGACAACCAAGAGATCGGAGTGTTGCAAGTTTTCGCCGGACCTAAAGGCTTACAGACCCATTTCGACAACATTCACGAACTAGCATGTGTGATTCCGTTGTATCACACGGGAACCAACAAACTGTGCAAATTTGTTCCAAGGTATCCAACCATCCAATCACAGAACCACGACCTATACATTAAGCACCCACAACTTAACACAATCAGTGTGAAAAACGCATACAATTTCGAGGTGGACGCTCATCCGTCGATGGGTTTAAACTCTGGCTCGGGCCTAATGAATCAAGACCTCAAGCTTGTCATTGAGTCTCCTAGTGGGAAATATACTAAGATGGTTAAAGATGAGCCTCATAAGCCATTTGGCACCTACAGATCCAGTTTGTTCTGTCAAGAACAAGGTCTATATAGGGCATTGGTTATTGGGGACAACGGGACCAGCTGGTATGTTTTCGCTCAATGGGAAAGCGCATGAGTGAGATTTGCATTCCTAAATGTTTGACTTTATATTGCATGAATAAAACTAATAAGTGAGAAGAGGTGTAGGCTGAGAGAGGGTGAGAATACGGGTATGGAAATTGGGAGAATGATACGGATTAAACGGTATTGGTAGTAATATGAGATGGAAGTGATTTTATTTGGCTTCAAATATTATTTTCATTGTCTCTTATTGGTAATTTATGTGGTCTAGTGATCCTCACCTTTAAGTCTCATGTGAGACTTAGCGAGAGCTCAGTAGACAAGAAAGAGGTCCAAGAATTACCACAAACTCTTGAAAACAAAACTCATTTTTTAGTGTCAAAACATCAATTTCTTCATAAATATCCCAAAACTAAAATTTCATCTTTCTAACTCTCCATGTCTATACAAATACCTATGCCCTCTCCTCCACATCTCTTAACTATGAGAGTGCACTTCTCACTGTCTCCAGTACTAACATCTATAGCCACCAGCTCTTCCTTCAAAACCACCCCAAACCACCTAAAATCCCAACACAAAACATACAATGACGACCACAGTCACTGCTACAACTCCCCAGCTACTGAATTACTCCAAAGATAAGAAGGTTGGTGAAGGTACCTATGCCGTTGTCTATGTTGGAAAACAGATCCAGACTAAGCGAAGAATTGCCATCAAAGAGATCAAAACAGGCCTTTTCAAAGATGGTCTAGATATGTCTGCCATCAGAGAAGTGAAATATTTGCAAGAGCTTCGACACACAAACGTCATTGAGCTCATTGACGTGTTTATGTCTCAAGACAATAACTTGAATTTGGTGCTAGAGTTTTTACCTTGTGACTTGGAGGTTCTCATAAAAGATCAATCCGTTGTGTTCAAATCATCAGACATCAAGTCCTGGCTTCTTATGACGCTACGTGGACTCCACCATTGCCATAGAAACTTCATTCTACACCGAGACTTGAAGCCTAATAACTTGCTTCTTGCGCCCGATGGACAGCTCAAAATTGCCGATTTTGGTTTGGCCCGTGCTTTTGGAAATGCAAACGAGGATTTGACGCCGAAAGTGGTAACTCGGTGGTACAGAGCGCCAGAATTGCTCTTTGGTGCTAAGCATTATACTGGAGCAGTGGATATCTGGGCAGTGGGCATTATTTTTGCTGAATTGATGTTGAGAACACCATACTTACCTGGAAAAGATGATGTGGATCAACTTGATGTCACATTCAAGGCATTGGGAACTCCAACTGAACAAAATTGGCCTAATGTTTCAAACTTGCCTATGTATAACAGTTTGAGGGTTTATCCTCCGCCATCTCGTCAAGAGCTTCGTAACAGATTCAGCGCTGCTACAGAAAAGGCATTAGACTTGATGATTTCCATGACACAGCTTGATCCAGCTCGTAGATGTGATCTGACTCAAGCATTGTTGCATGACTTCTTTACTGAGGCACCATTGGCTACTGAGCCAGAGGATTTGCCAACGAAGGGAGGATCTGAAGGCCCAGACGAGAAGAAGAGAAAGTTGGAGTAGATGATGTTAATGAGGGCTTAAATAGAAGAAGAAAGCATATAATGATGAACAATTTACGTCCACTTTCATGTCTATTTACATGTCTAATGTAATTCTAGTTCCAGATCAAGACCTAGGTGTAATGTAAATTCACGTCTATCTCCAATTCTATGTCCCTATGAATTCTCCTCATAATATCCGATCCTCTTCTTTTATGTCTTCGCTCTAGACTTCTCAATGGTAGATACCCGCAACGTACTCTGCAATGGCCATGGATGAAGTCAATCCAGGACTTTCAATACCGACCAAATTGACAAAACCAGGGAACCCCTCTTCTTCCTTAATGTAGAAATCACCAAACTGTTTCATATTCTGTTCTCTTGATATGAGCTTTGGTCTGACTCCAGAATATGAAGGCTGAAGGTCCTCAAGCTTAATACTTGGGAAATACGTTGCAATGGCTTCACGAGCTTCCAGAATGTTTTTGATAGTCACATCGTAATTTAACTCAGATGCATCTTGAACAGACTCATCGATCCATTCGAGATCAGGACCAAACCGAAGCTGACCGCCCATATCGAAAGTTAAATGCGTTCCCAAACTCGATGCATTTGGATTAGGACATGGGTAAATTAATTTTGTGGTGATTTTGCTTGTTTTGATTGGTGTCTCTGGAGCGTAAGAGTAGTAGCTTCCCTTAGCAAAATAACTCTTGAAATGTCTTTCTGATGGAAGTACCAAATTGGCAATCTTCTGAGCATGAAGTCCAGCTGAATTGATGATATTATCAGCAGTAATCTCGAACTGATCTCCACTTTCCATCTCAGTACAGACTAGTCTATATTGGGGCACCAGCTCTTCATATTCAATGGCATCGACTCGAGTATTAATAGCAATTGTTCCTTCATCATTCTCTAAGTTTGTCTGGTAGTATAGGGTCAAGTCGTGTGCCGATATAATACCCGTTGTAGGTGACTCCAAAGCTCCATATTCAGCTCTGATAAGAGGCAATTCCAGCTTTGCCTGCTTTGCAGAAACAAAGGAAACAGGAACATCCAAAGATTCAGCGTTTTTCTTCAATTTCTCCAAGTATTCTGACTCTTGTTCAGACTGTGCAACGACCCATTTTCCACATTTGGAGTATGGAACGATCTGTGGATCAAGACGCTCATAGATCAATTGTTTTCCCCTCAAACAAAACTTTGCCTTTAAGGAATCCGGCGGATAATATAGACCAGCATGAATCACTTCGGAATTCCTACTTGTTGTCTCCATTCCAAGCATTTCATGCTGTTCAACTAGAGCAACGGCATTACCCTTTTTGGCCTGGAGTTCTGCAGCAATGGCAGTACCAACGACTCCACCTCCAATGATAACATGGGAAAAGTCGGCAAATCTAGGAATTGACCTCGAAAAGTGACGTATAGGCAAGCGTACTACGGCCATAGTGTAGTACTAAGTAGATTAAAGAGGTGCCACAGTCAAGTGGATCTAACAGTGAGCCACAGTTTGGAAAGATAAGAAGCCACACCCGTACACCAGGGTGATTCAAATCATGAAGATTTATTTTGAGATGAGATGACTCCTTAGGAAAAGAATAGAGAAATTTTGGATGATATTTGGATTATGAAAATAGTGAATAAGTGACTACTTCTCAAACTCACCTCACTTTATAGTCTTTCAACCAATAGGTTGTATAGTGTAGTGGTTATCACTTTCGGTTTTGATCCGAACAACCCCGGTTCGAATCCGGGTACGACCTTTCTTTTTTGTCAACATTTTGTTGATGACATGAGAGTCACTCATCGCTTTACTTTTTAATCTGATTGCGATAGTGATATTGTCGCTGGTGGACCAGATCATTGAAGAGTCTGTGCGTACGGAGATAAGAGCATTGAGTTGATAGAAGACACATTGATTTGTTTCAAAAGACCGAAACATGTACGCTCCATATTGACCAAAATGGCAGTATCAGGGAAAGAGCAGTGAAGAAAGAGATTTAAAAATGGTGATTCTTTCGGAAGTATGTGTATTTTTTTCCATGACTCCCTCGATTTTCATAAGAATTCCTCAATCTCAATGTTGAGAAGGCTTGGGAGGGCCTCAAAAATCAAATTCTCGCTCGCATTCCCAAAATAAGCTACTTCGAACAAAAAGTAATTATTTTTTCACTCATCGAAGGTCTCCAACGCATATAGATGATGCATCATCGTAGTACATTCCATTCATAGAGATGAAGACCGAAAACATCAATTGGCATGGGATGGCGTAATTGCTGGTCGCAGATCAAGTCTATCATATTGCCGTTTGAACCATTTCGCCGTTCAGGGCACGAATAAATCAAGGTTAATTAATTTGATGGAATGGATTGCGAGCCCGTGGTGTAGGCTAATAAATACGACGCAGCATCCAAAGGCCGCGATGGGCAGTCGAAAGCGATGGGAGAGGTGAGAGATAACCAACTAACAAATCCCAAAGAAGCAATTCTGAGTGAATTCCCCATTGTATGTGTAGCTGTAGCCTTGAGATATTAAATTAGTGAAAAAATCATCCCCCCTTCTCTTCTTCCACTTTCCTTCTTTGTTTTGGCCTTCTAATAGACACTGCGCCCGTACAGGTCTAATGATTCTGCCGTACAGGTTTAATGTCAAGTCCTGCGACACTGCAGAGATTACAGGGCAGCTCCAGGGGAGTCAGTGTCGAGAATTTTTCTTCCAAACAGCCAAAGACGAAAAAACCAAGTAAAAATGTTCGTCGATTTCGACCTCCTTATATGTTCTCGCCAAGAAAAAAACGTCAATTCCCACTGCTTCCCTTCTCTATCTCATCCTATCTCATCACTCTGGTCTAACTCCCTTGAACCCTGTGCAGTGACCCTATCGGCCTAATTGAACGTGCAATTCTTCGCACTAATAGATTACATTAATTAGGCCGTCTTCCTCACAATACCCCCATTGAAAACACCATTGCAACAGTAAATCAAGTATAAAAATTACATTTCTGAAATCTACACTCTTCCCTGAACACATTCCTTTTTTCCCCGTAAAATTTAACCGATTTTTCCCCAAAAACCCGTTCCCCTTGCACTACCGCACGTGGGGCCGGGCCTCCTACTCCTCCCACCAGTTATCTCTCCCTCTATCTTGCTCACAACCTCTTTTCTCTTCAGCAATGAAGTTCGGAGAACACCTCAGAAAAGCTCTTATCAAGAACTACAGCTTCTACTACATCTCCTACGATGACTTGAAGCACCAATTGAAAAAACACTTGAAGGAGAACGACTATGAGTGGACCAACGAGTTCGAGGAGGAGTTTTTGGCTTCTTTGGAGACGGAATTGGACAAGGTGTACTCTTTCACCAAGGTGAAGAACACTGAAGTCAACAGAAGAATCAAGGACTCCGAGAAGTACGTCTACGAGGTGGTTGATGCTTTGCAAAACCCAAATGTCCACAACAAGCCTTCTGAGCAGGACTTTGACGACTTGGAGGAGGAATTGTCCGATATCATCGCCGACGTTCACGATTTGGCCAAGTTCACCAGATTGAACTACACCGGTTTCCAGAAAATCTTGAAAAAGCACGACAAAATCACCTCTTTCTCCTTGAAGCCTATCTTCCAGGTCAGATTGAACGCTAAGCCATTCTACAAGGACAACTACGATAAGTTGATTGTGAAATTGTCCAAGTTGTATGACTTGGTCCGTACCAGAGGTAACCCTGTCAAGGGTGACTCTTCTGCCGGTGGTTCCCAACAGAACTTCGTCAGACAAACCACCAAGTACTGGGTCCACCCAGATAACATCACCGAGTTGAAGTTGATCGTTTTGAAGCACTTGCCAGTGTTGGTTTTCAACGCCGACAAGGAGTTTGAGCCAGAGGATTCGGCCATTACCTCCATTTACTACGACAACAAGGATATGGACTTGTACTACGGTAGATTGAGAAAGGACGAGGGTGCCGAGGCTATCAGATTGAGATGGTACGGTGGAATGAAGTCCGACCAGATTTTCGTCGAGAGAAAGACCCACAGAGAGGACTGGACCGGTGAGAAGTCTGTCAAGGCTAGATTTGCATTGAAGGAGAAGAAGGTCAACTCTTTCATGAGTGGTGAGTTCACTGCTACTCAAGCATTCGAGAAGATGAGAAAGGACGGTAAGAAGTCTCCTCAAGAGATCGATAACTTGGAGTCTTTGGCCAAGGAGGTCCAATACGCTGTTCTTAAGCACAACTACAGACCAGTGATGAGATCTTTCTACAACAGAACCGCTTTCCAATTGCCAGGTGATGCTAGAGTCCGTATTTCTTTAGATACCGAGTTGAGTATGGTCAGAGAGGACAACTTCGATGGCTACGACAGAACCAACGGTAACTGGAGAAGAATGGACATTGGTGTTGATTTCCCATTCAGTCAATTGCCAGAGAAGGACATTTGTCGTTTCCCATACGCTGTTTTGGAGGTCAAGTTGCAAACCCAAATGGGCCAAGAGCCTCCAGCTTGGGTCAGAGACTTGGTTGCCAGTCACCTTGTGGAGGCTGTTCCAAAGTACTCCAAGTTTATCCACGGTGGTGCCACTTTGTTGACTGACCGTGTCAACTTGTTGCCTTTCTGGTGGCCTCAAATGGATGTCGATATCAGAAAGCCAAAGAACGAGACAGGCTACGGTATTGCCAGACAACACCAAAAGATCAAGTCCTCCTCTTCTGGAGGAGAGTTGGATGAAGAGGAGATGATGCTGGAAGAGTTCAGATATTCGTCTGTTCACTTCTCCAATGACATCAACCCATTGGAAGAAGACTTGGATGAATGCTCTCCATTGTTGTTGCCAAACAACTATGCTGACAGAAACGACAACTCTCCAGTTTCCACCTTCTTCTTGCATTTGTACGGTAAGTTCTTGCACTACTTCAACGACGACCGTACTTTCACCATCAAGCCAGGTACCAACTTTGACTTGAACACCACCTTCGCTAACAAGCTTCCGAAGAACAAGAAGATCTGTGTCCCAGTCAGAATCGAGCCAAAGGTTTACTTCGCTGCCGAGAGAACCTTCTTGAGTTGGTTGTCTGTTGGTATGATCCTTGGTGCCACTGCCACCACTTTGCTTAACTATGGTAACAAGTCTGCCTTGGTGACCTCGATTGGTTTCTTCGTCACTGCCTTGTTCACCATGACCTACGCTATCTACAAGTATGTGCGTAGAACACTTGCTATCAGAGAGAAGAAGGTCACTGAGTACGCTGACAAATTTGGTCCAAACATGATCTGTATTTTCATTGTGGCTTCCACTTTTGCTTCTTTCTTGTTCAAATTCTTGGAGAAGAGCTAGATCTCCTTCCTTCGCTAATATTGCATCCTAAAAAAATTTAATAAATACATATGCTATCGTCTGATTGACTAAGTAAGCCTAAGTAAGTGAGCTTGAGTCAGTGAGCCTAAGTAAGTGAGCCTAAGTATCCTTCATTCTGTTTTCCAAGATCTCGTCAATGTCAACGTTTTCATCTTCATCTCTCTTTCCACGAAGACGATGTCCTAGTCTGTCGATCAAGCCCTCCTTCTTGATCTTGATCTTAGCACCACTAGGCAAAATTTCGTAACCGTCCAATTCAGTGCGCTCGAAATCAGAGTCCTTGATGGCAATTCCATCTCCACTTGGTGGTAATTCTGTGTCGAGAGGATTCGTTCCTGCTCTCTTTCTGTAGATAGCCGATCCGAGATTCTCGTCCTCTACTGCAGCAGCAATATCGGATTCAGACTCCATACCAAAGAGCTTATGGAAGATATTGAGTAATCTGTTCTTTGTTGTAGAAGAGTCTCTGGTAAACAGCCATCCTTGTTGCAACTCGTAGAATGCGTTCTGTTCGAAAGTTCTTCTCATATTTGGATCCTTTTCGAATAGTTGGAACAACTCAGTATCGTTTGGTGCAATGATAAATTTGAACACCTTGATAAGCAAATCAACAAGCAAAAGAACAGTGAAAAGTATCAAGACAAGTGCCCACCATGTCCAGTCAGCACCAAACTCCGTCAATCCATATTCGGCAAAGTAAATGGTATGTTGACCACTTCTGTATAAGAACATAATGAGGACATTCCATAATCCATAGCCCAAGACAGAGATGAAGAAGGAAGCGAATGCCATCCATTGCTTATTGCGCATTTCCAAAAATTGGATTTTGGCATTGATCACGATGACCAAAGCCCAGAAAACTGCAGTTCCTAATGGCAACAAGGAATTGTCTTTGAGAGCTGTAAAGCCCCATGCAAAGTAAGCCAAAAATGAAATAGCACAACTCTGCATGGCTGCAAGAACCATCCAGGAGATGAAAACCTTCAAGTTGAAAGCTTTGTATAGACGGCCCGTGGCGTACAACTCAGGAACTGCTATTAATGTAGCAGGTCTCAAGTCTTTGTCGAACATACCAATACAAAGGACTGCCAATGACGAGAACAAAGTGTTGAACATCGACAAAGACCAACTCTCGTACATCGAGGTACCTGTGAAAAGCGTATATCTCTGGTAGATGCATTGGGTCAAGTAGAACAACAACTCCTTGTAAAATGTGGACAAGACAAACTTGGAGGTTCTGATGTAGTTGTAACGACCATTGACCAAAAGCAACTTAAGCAAGAAACGGAATTGTGCAATGGCATAATCAGCAGATCTAGCTGCTTGTAGACCTTCTTTACCTGTGATACCAACACCAATATCAGCACTTTGGATCATGGCAATATCATTGGCACCATCACCAATGGCAAGAGTGACATCCTTCTTTCTGATTTTTCTGACAGCATTGATCATATTGGCTTTTTGAGAAGGAGAAGCTCTGCAACAAATGGCTGAATCCACTTGAATACAAAGTTCGATGAAAATCGAGAAAATCGTAGGATCGCCTTCGATTTCGGTTAACGTGGCACCATCAATGACAACAACGCAATGAGCAATCCTCCCTGACTTCATTTCACGACTTGCTTCGGTGATTCTTTGAACAAGCTTCTCATTCCCTTCATCAATAGAAAGAACAACGACAGTGGAGTAATCCTTGATGAGTCGACACGAGTATCCAATGTTGATAGCCGTCTCTCTCTTGTCACCAGTCAACATCCACATCTTGATACCTGCTCTTCTCAATTTCTCAATTGCTCCACTGACTCCATCTTGCAACTTATCTTCAATGGCAGTAGCACCAAGCAATTGGAAGTTGAACTCGATTTTTTCACCAACTTGGTCAATTTTCTTAGATCTATCAACTAAAGCAATTTTGGCATCATGGTACTCTTTAGCCCAGGCCTCATAATCAGCAGCTGGAATCCATTTGAAAGCATACAATAACGTTCTCAAACCTTCAGTCGAGAATTCTTCAATATGCTCAAGGGTCTTCTCAGTCAAGTACTCTTCATTCACCAAGAGCTTATCATTTGGAATGAAGTTTTGAGTACCCTTGCCATCACCGGTATAAGCTTCGTCCAAACTGTAACGCTTAGCTTGCATCATATGTAAGGACTTTCTAGCTTTTGTAGCAATGTCGTTAATTTCCTGGTCCTCCTTATTAACAATTCCGTCAATGGATGCCATTCTCTCTGCGGCCTCAATACTTCCACGCAAAGAGCCAAAGGATTTCCTCGACTCAAGCTCAGATGATAGCTTACCTTGAAGAACCATCTCTGCCTCCATAATTTTACGATCAGCAGAGTTCAAAGAGATCTCCTTAGCTTTCCTCTTAGCCATCTCAGCATCTTTCAACTTCTCCAAGATGATATTATCAGCTCCCTTACAAATCACACCTATTCTGTTATCGGGAAACTTCACCACCACAGACATCCTCTTTCTAACAGAGGTAAATTCGATCACATCCAAAAGTTCATATGTCTCTGTCTTTGGGGCAGAGTTGAACCCATTAGGATAAGTCTTGATGTTGAGTATTCCACTTTGCTTATCGAAAACAATGAAACCCAAGTCTCTGGCGGCCTGCACCAAGGCAAGTTCATCTGGAGATGCTGCCTGATATATTATGCTTGAGTCGATTTCAAGGTCGGTAGGTTCGTCTTCCTCATATTCATTCAATGAGTACGAGGAATTGTTTTTGCTAATGCTATTAAGGTCTCTCCGTGGCTGGCATGTATGACATAATGCAATGCTTAGCAAGAAGAAAGTGGCCTTCTTGGCAAAAATAGTCTGTGGATGGAGTTGGATGTACTTGAGCAAATGCAAAGATGTTGGTAAAGTTTGGACTTTCTGTGGCTGAGCAGTCGACTTCCATGTAGTGTGGGTCCGAACTGGCTCTAATTCCAAACTCTCTCTAACGAGGGAAACATTACTTGGAGAAGGCGATAATGGATGGTTGCCTCCCGGAACGATTGCATTTGTACCCTTATCAAACAAGTTGTCGTGGGCATGAGGGTCCTTACGATCTTTAGAGATCAAGTCTAACTCATGGATCCAGTTGGAACCACAGACACTGAACTTTCTAAAGATCATTTTATTGTCGGTCAAGGTTCCAGTCTTGTCACTGAAAATGTATGAGACCTGTCCCAACTCTTCCAAAATAGTTGCTGTTTTCGCATCTGCTGGAGTGTTGGTCTCGACATGGTACATGTCGATGTCATATTGCAAGAAAAGCAATTGCATGACTTTGATGATCTCCATTGTAACGTAAAGCGACAATGGAATTAATGTATTGTACATGATGACAAAACTCATGAATGTTGCAGCGACACCGGCGTCCTGGTCTGCAAGATACCACATTTTTTCTCGTTCTTTATCGTAAAATAATCGCTGGGCCATCAATGAAAATGCAGACAATGTGATGACCACGATCACCATGAAAATGACGATGTAGTTAATGTTTTTTTGGAGTTTTGGTGCTTTCACACGAGGGTTTTTGAGGTTGTTCATTCTAATCTTGGTCTCTTCTCCGGTGAACACCACAAGACCAATAGCTGACCTCGTATTTCTCAAGATACTTCCTCTGTAGATGACATTGTCAGGACCCAATGCATAGTCTTGATCATTTAAAGTGAAATGACCCTCGAAATTGTACAAATCTGGGTTAGGGTCCTCAACTGTCACTACAGCCTTGAGGTTCTTCAATGAAGTGACCGTAGCGGCATGCTTAGATAATTCAGGGTGTGGGAACTTGGATTTAAGGTTAGTTTCACCATCCAAAGCCATTGTCTCCACAAATGCCTCGGTGTCGTCGCTGTCAACAGCCAATAAAACGACATCTGCTGGAAGCCACTCATTCTCCTCAACTTGAACTATATCACCAACCTTGACGTTTTTCCATTTTGTTTTCGCCAGTTTGATGTTGTACCTGCTCATAAGCAGTGAATTCAGGAAAATGTTCTTGGCTCCATCGATTAGTGATGGCGTTGACAAATTAAGCGAATTCGTCTCTGAGTTACCTACTGGGACCTGTATAGTCTCTGTCATGATAGTGGTAATGGAGTGAGTGTCGAACAGGGCTAAATCTGAGTCCTCACTGACCACTTTTGTGATTTTATTGTTCTCCTCCTTGTCGTGACCATGTCGTTTCCAGTCATCGAAACCTTCTCTGGCCATGGAGATAGACATGAAGATCATAAGTGGCACAATCGTCGTATACTGACCAGTAGTGGACCACGATGGAATAAGCTGCATGATAGCAACAACCATGAAGTAACAATTAGCAATTTTCGAGAATTGAGCCTTGAGTTGTTTCGGAAGGAACGTATAGATGTTATATTTGGATGAAGTGATCGTATTGGCACAGTATCCTTCCTCTGACCGTTCATCGATGTAGCCCTGAGCCTGAGGGCTATAGAAATTCCTATGGAAGATGGAATTGGCCCTTTGCTTAGCCACACAGACAGGTATAACACGCCCATTGGCAGTGTTTCCCAAATCTGTTCTTCCAAGCACCCTATCGACAAGACGATGGAAGTTTGCACTAAAAGAGCCCTTGGCACGTCTTCGTAACAGAGTTCTAGGCTTTCTAGAACCTTCAAATGACGTAGATCTACTACTAAACCCAGATGCAGTGGTCAATTGTGTAGTTGATCTCGACATGTTCGAATGTAGAACATTGTAGCTTGGATAGGAGTCACCTTTTTGGTCAGGATAAGACGATGGGTCTTGTGACAGCTCCTCAGTCCCTTCAACGGTGATAGTAGGAGGTACCATAACTCCGGGGCTTTGATCTCGTGAGGGTATCTCACCCAACTCGATGTTTGCAGGTTTCGGGGCAGCATTAGCGAAAGGATTCAACAGCGTGGCCAAGGTCTTGTTAAACAACTGAGATCTAAGCGAAAGACCTCTCTTCCGGCGTGTTTTTGGAGTTGAATCCGGAGCCAAATGGGTCGGATCAAGATGGCCAGTTTGTCCATTTTCAGAAGCTTCCAATTGATCTGGGCGAGCTTCCAGATTGCTCATAGTGACTGCACCCTTTAATATGTGATTTCAACGCCAAATTCAGTCAAGGCCGCAACCACTGGTGCTATAGTGATCAGGTTAGTGGTCGTAACGGCTGAGTTTTTAGTGCAGGCCACTAGCACAGGGCACACTGGTAGGAGGAGATAAGGTGAGGCGAAGCAGAAGCCAAGAAACGGCGACGAAAAAATTTTTTGGAGACAATAGGCAACGAAGGTTTCAATGGTTATAGTTCGGGCACCTTTCTTAATTTAGAACGTGAAAAGTCTCCTTGAATTTAGTTAATTATGGTGGGGTCTGTTCATTGGGGTGGAGTGAGCACCAAGACATTTCGGCCGTACGAGTACAGTACTGAGACTGGAGAAGGCTGGAGCCAATGCGGATAGAGATCTGAATTTTTCGAGAACGACCTTATTTTTTAGATTTGTTTACTGAGATTTCGGAATTGTAACATTTTTGGGAAATCACCCAATTTATAGATTTTCGAAATTAGACGTGAACGTCGCTTTTCTCTGCACTGATGTACAGAAATCGGTGCCAAATCTTCTCTGCCAATGCGCGTTTTCTAATGAAACGGAATCGTAGCTGAGGCGCCTAAGCCGCCATGTGCTTTGGATTATTTTCAGATTTGTTTTCAAGATTTGTTTTCTCAGATTTGGTTTTTTTTTAAGATTTGTTTTTTTAGGTCTGGTGATTTTAAGATTCGTTGATATCTTCAAATTTTTCTATGTAGCCTTAGTTTAATCTAATTGCCCTTCAATTTCGCCTTGAATGCTTGAATTTTCCTCTTCAACTTCCCGAGCTTGGAATTCTTGGAAGCCTGCTCGAATTCCTCCTCTGTAACAACCTTTTTAGTAAGCAAATTGAAAATCGTACCGAACGCCAACGACATCACCGTACATGTCAAAATAATGACATTGTAAGGCATGGAGAAATCCGGGGTCGGAAGCGTCAAGAGCAAACTGGCAGTACGCAATTGATAAATCACCTCGTCGTTTGCACTGACAACCTGGACAACGGCAGGATCAATTGAGAATCCGTGGTTTGCATCGGGTGGGTATTCTGAGTAGAGCAAAAGCGATTTGTCGAATTGGTAGGTGAAAATGAGCTCTCCACCTGGAGGCAACATCACTTCGAGATCCAAATGGCCTGGTCTGACTCTATCAATGGCTGGTTTGTAGAATTGAGAGACAATAGAGCCTGATCCAGAGACGTCAAGTGTATGCAAGTAAACTCTCATGAACCAAGGCAATGTCTCGAAGTAGTACAAGGACACAGGCTCAGTGGTGGAAGGATTTCTCAACTTAACTCTCATTCCTCCTTTATCTTGGGAGTAACCTGTCAAAGATCTTGCTATGAGCACTGGAGGAGTCTGGATTGGAAGCACTTGACGAGAGTCAGTGGTCTTGAATTGGAAATTATATGGAACTGACTCATCCAAGACATATTCAGAGTTGACATCATGAGTAACAGAGTGGTCTGGGTATTTTCTGGTAACTTGAACGTTCCACGACTCTGAATCGGTTTCAAACTTCACAACACTCAGATTCTCTGAATCTTCGAAGCCCTGGCCACGAATTGGACGTCCGTACAAACTCTCAATGTCCCATTCAAGCTCAGTCTCGTCACCCAATGGGAAACACGTCCAAGCATCATACTTCTTGTCCATGTTACATCTGAGATCTTCACCCTTAGTAGGCTTAGGAATACCGCCTTCGTTTTTACGACGAATCAGACGCATGACATCAACAATTTGGTTGATACTCAGGTCCAATTGCAAGTGACACTTATCTCCTTCACAAACAGTGACGAGGTCAATACTCATAGCGTGCCAAAGCGAATCGTAAAGCTTGTGACCATCCAACAAAGAAGCCAAGCCAGCTTTACCTCTGGTAGGAAGCATTTTGAGGAAAGGAGTCAAGTTCTCTGTACAGATAGGCTCATCTGGAAGGGCAGCTCTCAACACATATAAGCTGTTGTTAGCTGAAGCGACAAAACCCGATTCAAGATCACCATTGTGTCTTGGAATTGTGGTAATAGCATCATTAATGAAGTTCAACAGCGCACAGAAGAATCCAGAGAGAGATTCAGCCAACTTCAACCAATTCTCTCTTGCTTCTTCCAAACTGGAAGCCTCGATGGCGGCCCAAAGCTCAACACCGGTTCCTCCACTCACAGAACCGCTCTTAGGCAAAGTTCCCCAGCTATCACTGTCCCACCAGCCCTGGGTGAATCTTAAGTGCAATTCTCTCGTATTCGTCGAGTGAATCACCGGTTCCAAGGATTTTGGGAACTTTCCATAATGGCTAGGTCTCAACGAATGCAGTTCTGGTGCTTTCGAGTCGATATACTCGAGATTTATAGCCGGCAGTAGCGCCTGAAAGTCGAAAGAGGCCAAAAATCTGTTTCTTGGTAAAGGTCTGAAAGTGAGGGACTCTGAGTAGTCAGACGCGGCCACAAAAACCAAGAGGGCTAGAATGGGCCAAAACCTCAACATTGGGCGAGATTTTATACTTGATTTCTGTGTTTTCAAGAAGAAGCTGCAGCTGTCTTGAAGTTCGATTTACGTGGTAGAGGCCACCAGAAGTAGGTGTATTGTGCAGGAGGCTACCAGATATGACGGGGCAAGATATTTCGGAAAAATAACGTGAAAAATTTAATTTTAAAAATTTTAATGGAATTAAAAAGACCCAGAGCCTTCAAATTCTTTCTTTTCTTTCCAAGAAATTCCCGTTTTTACCCGTTTTCCCAGCCCTAGTGCTCACTATCAACTACATGGTTACCATACTGTATTTCGCGTACTACTCACCACACATAAACAAACAACACCATCACGATTTCGTCTATAGACGTGTTTCCACGAAGCCAAAATTAATACAGACATAATTGTGGAGTCATTTTTATCACATCATCCTTTTTCCGTGGACTTCTAGTGACTTTTGCATACAAATGGATGGTCGTCTTCTTGATCATCACAAAGAAAACATCCAGCCGCTAACAGCGGGAAGACTGGCCTCTAAGCTTGGAGAAGCCTTTTCTGAGAATAGAAGTCGACAATCTCTAGCTAAACAAAGAGAATCCTTGGAAGGAAAGCTCAATTCGGACGAATTGGATGACCCTCTACAGGCTTACATCGACTACATTGATTGGGCCCATAATCACTATCCACAAGGTAACAATGCCGAGAGCGGATTGGTCAATTTGCTAGAGAAATGTACCTCGAAATTCAGAGATACACCTTATTATAAGAACGATTCCAGGTACCTCAAGATCTGGCTAGAATATGCTGGTTATGCTGACCGTCCAAGAGATGTATTCGTCTATTTGGCCAAGAAGGATATCGGTAGCCAACTAGCGCTTTATTATGAGGAATTTGCCAAGTTTTTGGAGGTCAAGGGCCTGATTGCTGATGCCAGGGAAGTGTATGAGATTGGTGTAGAGAGAAGTGCTCGTCCTATGGCCCGTCTTCTACGAAACTGGGATCGTTTCAAAGAGAGAGTCGCTCACAAAGAACAGAATGTGACTTCGGACATAAGATCAGTGCTTTTAGGAAGAAAACCTGTGAGTCCATCGACAGAAGAGGCACCATTATCGAAGAGACAAAAAGTTCAAGTATTCAGCGATGATTCGAGTCCTACATTGAAACAAACAGTTTTTTCAAAAGATCCAGATGCAAAGTTCGTCTCTGTTGCATTGGGCAAGAAGGAAAATACCATAAAAGCAAAGCCTTGGGCAGGAGAGACACTCAAACTGACAGCAGCACCAGAGAGACAATTTGCAAAGTTTCAAGTATTTAAAGATCCAGACGTGGCTGAGGCTCCGGTGGCTGAATACGAGGCTGTTGAGGCCGCTGACGGGACTTGTTCTGTGGTCACTCAGCCTGGTAAAGCAACTGAAAGATTACGCATTAATATGGATTTACTATACCCATCCAAAGATGAGGAATATTGTCCTGCGGAAATACTAGCCTTATCTCGGAAATTGGTGGGAGTGAAAGCTAAAAAGGATACTTTGAACAAAGAAACTCTATCTCACAATTTGCCTCAAAAAGAGCAACTCAATGGAGGAGAATTTGACCATACTCAAACTTTCGATATACCGCTCCGAGATGACGATACGCTGATCATGCCTAGATCTCCTACAATGACGATGTTCTCCAAAATCACTACATCCGAGGTTCTCGGGATGTTCAATGATGCGGCTCGTAACTTCCAACTGGATGACGAATCCACAAAAGCTTTAGAAGAGTCTACAAACTACGATGGCTTTGTCACAGAAACAATCGAAGTGAGAAAGCCAGAAGAGCCCAGACCACAAACCCCTCCTACGGACTATTATGATTCCGACGGAAGTTCACCGTTCCTAGATCGGCCCGCGTCGATGCGAAGATAAAGCGTTTCACCATAACCAGTGAAACTGCCAGCCAAAGTTGCCATGATTGCCCCAATTGCTCCGATTACCCCCACCGCTCCTTTGCTCTTTGTAATTTGCTCAAAGTTGCAACTCGGCTAAACTTTTATGCTGGTTGTATTGTTCTCCTCAGTGACGCAAACGTTTAACCGAGGACATGAATTCGCTAAACTAAAGATCGATGCCCCCAAAGCAATATAAGAGCTTGTGCATATGGCTAAAACTCGGTAATCACCCCCTAAATGTCTCTAAAGAGGCCGGAGAAATGTTCAGCCATATTGGGCTTGGTCATAGTTCGCCCAATCGCTAACGAGGTCTCCTTCAAATGGCGATTCAATCGCCTTGTCGCTTACCCCAAAACTGACTCATCGCTACCTAGCGCCTGTATGCATAGGACGCGGATGTAGTAACGATTGTTTCCTGCAGAGTAGCCACTTGCATAGACGTTCGATGGTATCTACAGCTTGACAAAAAATTGTGCCAAGGGCTGTAGGGACCTTAGCGAAATGATGAGGCTCAACTGAAATTTTTGCTTAGCATGAGATGTGCATCTGTCATCAGATTGATCAGCTGTGTGGCTTGTAAATGGCACATTTGTCCTTGCAACTAAAAAAAGAGTGAAAGTCATGTGCATCCAAAATGCCGGTTTTCAAGCAAGACCGATTATACGAGCCTCACACACGAAATGACTGTGCGTCAACGTCTATTCCTGGCACCCTCAGCCTTACCAAGGGTTCAGAATCACAGGGATATCCGCCCCCAGTTGCCCCAATACCCCAAATTTCTTGGAATGCAAAGAGAATGTCGCCAGCTGTCGCCGAAACACCCCAACACCTAATCCCGAAACAAATCGGTGTTTTCCTGCGGCACACTACTTCTTCGAGTTGTAAATTCTTGGCTTTCCCTGCACTTGAGCCAGGCGTTTGACTGATGGATTTGATAATTGCTGGATATACGGCATCTCATTACGTTCCTTTTGGAGACTTCTGGTTTCTTTCATTTCTTTGCTCTAATATATTTGAGCTGCTTCATCTGAATATTTCACAAGCGTTGTTCTCAATCAATTATTGAGGGTTTGTGTTGGTGAAGTCACGGTTCTCCATCCACCTTGTTTTCCACTTATCATGTCCATCAAAGCCGTCAATTCGCTTCTAGAACCCTTGTCGAGCTCACCGGTCAACTTTGACTCTAACGTTGTTATTGTCGGTGGAGCTTACGCGGGGCTCTCTGCTTTGGTTGCTTTAAAGAACCACCTTATTGAAGGCAGTAGCCTGCTAAGGGTTCACGTCACATTAGTCGAGCCTAAAGCGGGTCTTCTAAATATTTTGGGTATTCCTCGAGCTATTGTCGATCCTGACTTTGCCAAGACCCAGTACATTCCTTTTCAAGAGCTTGAAGGCTTGAAATTTGACCATTTAATAACCGACGATAATCTCGTTTTGGAAAATCTCGGCAAGCATGTGTTTTCTAGCAATAACAAGCACATTGAAATCACATACGTTCAAGGTTCAGTGGTAAACTTTGAGAAAAATAAGGCAAACTATGTTTTGAACAATAATAAGTCTATCCAAGGCACCATCAACTTCGATTACCTTGTTGTGGCTTGTGGCAGAAACCGTGCATGGCCTACATCTCCCTTGGCTTATAATATGGAGAGTTATTTGAAAGAAATGGATGACTTCAACAGCAATGTCAAGAATTGTGAGAGCATCACCGTGGTCGGAGCCGGCGGAGTGGGCATAGAAATTGCTGGAGATATCAAAACAAAGTACCCTGAAAAAAAAGTGAATTTAATCCATCCCCATGCTTCCTTCCCTCCAGAGCCCCTTACTGAGAATTTTAAGGTGGCCATCAAAGAGTCGCTAGAAAGAGCACATGTGAATGTCATGACTGGGTTAAGAGTAAACAAGGAGAGTCCTAGCCATGAATTGGAATTTACTAACGGAGAAAAATTGCAAACAGACCTTGTTTACTGGTGCACATCATTCAAAAACAATACCAACATATTCACTGGCGAGTTTGAAAAATTTGTCTCGCCAAAGAACAACATTTATGTTAATCAATACCTCCAGCTTCTGCAACCGGAGGATGAAGAGCAACATAAAAACATTTTTTGCATTGGTGACATGGTGGAGATCCCCATCATCAAGTCAGCAGGGTGGGCTCTTTACATGGGTCGACAAGTGGCTAACAACCTTATGTCGTTGATGTTTGGTGGACCACCAGTAGAGGGATTCCCAGACTTAACGGAGATGCCTAGGGGTATGGTCATAGTAGCTGGAAACGGAGAAATCGTATCTGAGCTTTCTGGAGAGGTGGAGGTGAACCATCCAGGGTATGTGGAGGAGTATAAAGACTACTGTGTTGGAAAAATCCGAGCCACAATTGGAGCATAATGAGAGTGAAAGCTCCATGGTTAGAGCCAGCGCATGCGTTGCTGAGCTGTTCGCTAATTGGTTGCTTCGTGCGAGAGCATTAGTTGGTGACGTACTGGACATATTTAGTAATGAGGAGGTGGTGGAAAAGTACTTTAATGCATTGACGGCCATGTACATGGTCCAATTGGTTGATTTAGTTATCCCCGTATTAACCCCGACTAGACTTGGCAAAAGCTAAGAAATAGTAGTGAAGCCGCAGACCGTTGGCTATAAAAAAGGCACACGACGAGTAAAGGCATTCAATTTGTGATCAGCAGCCAAGATTCCAAAGATGTGGGATGTTCTTGAAAATCGTAGAAAAGAATAGGAAATAAAAAAAAATATTGATAGGGCCACTATTCCAAGAAAATTTTCTACATAGTTAAGCTCTAATATACGAGGTGTAGTAACTCGCAATTCTACCCCAACAAGCCATTTTTTGCACATAGGATCGTATATCCAGGTACCATGTCCGGTTGTCGGCGATAATAAATGTGGGTATGAAGAGATCCACTTATATAGAGATGATCTGTCGATTTAAATTTTGGGAACCCGATAGAATCCGTCGAATACTATGACCTTGAAAACCATCGAAACCACGCTCGATCCGGTAAACAATTCCGCTAAAGACTTCTCCACTAATATCTTAATCATTGGAGGATCCTTTGCTGGACTTGCCGCTTTACTTGAATTGGATAAGCTCCTTGAAGGCTCGAAAAGATACTCTGTTACTTTGGTGGAACCTCGTTCTGGATTGATCAATGTATTGGCCATTCCAAAGACCATAGTGGATATGAAATTCGCAGAGACTCAGTATGTGCCATTTGAGGATTTCCCCAATATTCGGTTCGAGCACATTGTCAGTGGAGACGAAAATGTGTTGAAGAGATTGGAAAAGAGTGCTAGTCACGAAAAAACATCAATTGACATGGTTTACGTCCAGGGTAAGGTGACTCGCTTGGGTGCAAAATCTGCTCACTATGTCCTTAATGACCAACCAGAGGAGGCAGAGATTTCCTTTGATTATGCAATTGTTGCCACTGGAAGAGACCGTGAGTGGCCTACCACCCCATTGGGACGCACCAAAGAGGAATATTTGGAGGAAATGACCAGAATGAATGAGAAGCTTAAGAGTGCTAAAGCTATTAGTGTGGTTGGAGCAGGTGCCGTAGGAATTGAGGTTGCTGGCGATGTCAAAGTTGGATTCCCAGATAAACAAGTTAATTTGATCCATCCACATCCAACATTCCCGCCAGAACCTGTCAGTGACAAATTCAAAGAGGAAGTTCGGAAATCTCTCGAGAAAGCCGGAGTCAATGTGGTTCTCAATGCTCGTGCTGCGCTAGAACAAAACGTTGAAGGATCACTTTTGTTAAACTCTGGAGAGAGCATACCCTCTGATGTCACTTACTGGAGTACAAAATTCTTCAATAATAGTCAGTTCATCACAGGTGAGCTCGCTGATGCTTTGGCTCCAAAAGGGACGCTTTACGTCAATAGTCACCTTCAAATCACATCAAAGGATGCCTCTAAGACCTACAAAAACATTTATTGTGCCGGAGATTTGATTGAGCGTCCTTTCATTAAGTCTGCTGGTTGGGCCTTTTACCAAGGAAGGTATGCATCTGAGAATATTGCCAAAGAAATTTTGGACAAACCAGCTAGCGAGGATATGATGGATGCAAGAAATTTGCCTACTAAATTGTTCCTTGTCGCAGGTAACGATGATGTGATTACACAACTTGGAGAGGAAATCGATGTGAACAAGCCTGAATATGTGGAGGATTACAAGGACTACTGTTTCAGTAAAATTAAGATGACGCTTGGATTAATTCCACAGACGTGGTGAGGTGATTCTTTAAAAAAAAAAAGGAATGAAATTTTGTTGATAGTAGGTTCTGCTTAGAGTGGTGAGGCAATGTGATATAGTAAGGTGTGGAGCGTAATAGTGATAATGAAGAGTTCGGCCACTATCTTAAAAAAAAAACTTTCGTTTCAAGCTGTTTTACTTACCCGGTTGTAGGCTCTTTTGGAATTCTTTTGGTAATTATTGTGTACATTTTATCACAAATTCATGATGGTCATCTAAATCTCCTGGTTGCTCGTTAGGGTCTAGTGAGGCTCAAGGGCCTGAATAATGCCGTCCGGGGCGAGATAGAGGGTCTCAAAGGGTGTCTAAGATTTCCTCAGACAATTCCGTTGACATATGACAAAATGAAACTTAATCAAAAGAATCAACAATATCATATCATACTCACTGTTTTATTTCCATTTTTAAATCAACATATAATCATAATTTCATCCCTTATCGTTTCCGATCGGCCTTGGTCCTGTGCTCGGTTTGCGAATATTTATATTGTTTCACTAATAATGAGAAATCTCAATAAACATGACGTAAACAAAAAAAAATAAAAGTTTTGAAAATCATAAAATTCAATCCATTGATCATCAGCAACATTCATAAATTCCAAAAATTCATATCTCTTCGTCTCCTCATACTAAACAGTCCTCCTCTTCACCGAAGTTTATTGCCTCGGACTCTTCATCCTGCCGTCCCCGGCGTTTTCGCTTCACGCGAGCTCGCTCTCTCTTGCCGATTCCGATGACCCGGGTCCGAGATGGAAAAGCATATAAATATGACGCCAGCCCCCACAATTTCACGTCAAACACCTGTCTCTCATGTTTGAAGACTATATCCCTACTGACGAAAACGTCATAAACCTTGCCCTCCACAAATCAGAGGACTTCCTCAATCTACGGCCTTTACTATATGCGAAGTTGGATGAGGCCTTATCAAAAGACTCCGATGTGTTCAGATACAACTATAGCAGACTCAACGGAATGGTCCCCGAAGGTTCTGCCCACTTTTCCCTGGTCTATCCTAGGAAGTCTACAAATCTAGATACAGATCATCACCACTTGAGTTTTGATGTGGATATCTTAACAAGATGGATCTCCAGAGACTTGCTCAAATTTATCGTTCCTGTGTTATATTTCCAGGATTTAAGAAGCGAGAGATTGGAGAAGAGAGCTGCTGCTTTGACAGCTAAACCTGTGCCTACTGCTCAGGAGCTTCAACTTTGTGGAAAGTTAGGTGGAGCTGGATACTGGAGCAGGAAGGGAAATTGGTTCTGTACAACAAAGAATGTTTCTGAGCTTCATGATGATCATGGTCCAAGATACTTCCGCTCATATAATGAATGGGTTGCATGGGATGCAAATATTGCGGCTAAGATTACTGATGCCAGACTGAGAGACGATACGGAGATGGTAGCCAAGTTGAGACAGGCTAGATATGTGAAATGAAGAAGATGGTAAGGAAAAGGTTTATATGGGATAATCATAATTATTTATTAGACATGCGATGTAGAGTGGGGTGAGAACACAGTGGGCATAGGCATACCGAACATAGGGGAATGGTGAATTGGAAGTGGCTTATAATTCGTGGATATTTTTATTAATGCGTATACAGACGAAACAGATCTAATCTACAAGCCTCTTATATCTAAACGCATTCAAGTAACATGATGACTTTCCATGAATTTGCACCCATCACTGGTGTATAGTGTAGGAATGTTCTTCCAGGCTCAAGTCATGCGCAACCATGCACTCAAGAAGGAAACGACTATTGGAATATGATAGTAAATGAAGACCCTAATATATTCGATTCATTTGAATATTTCATATCAATTGACATATTCACCCACTAACTATGTTACAACATCAAAGCCTGGTTAGCTCAATCGGTAGAGCATTTGACTCTTAAACATCATAAGGTCAATCAAAAGGTTGCGGGTTCGAGCCCCGCATCGGGCTTTCTTTTTTGCATCCATTCAGTCTGAACACTCAAGCGAGGAACAACCTCTCCAATATAATGAGTAGACCAGGCAAATGGAGTAATTCTTTCTTTTTTTTGCTTCACTTCACTTGCTCATCGCATTGCTCATCTCTACAATTCTACATCAACAAATAACCCAAATATCCAATTTTATTTCCTTAAACTAAAATGGATCTTCATATGGATCCTCTTCATCATAATCGTCATCTTTCTCAAACTCATAAACAATTGCACCTCCATACTTACCCAACTCAGTTTGGGCCTCCATAAATGGCAATTCCACTTGCTCACGAGCCAACTTTTGCTTGGAATTTGTGGTCAAGTTAAATGTAGTCAATCCCTCCAACATGGCCTCATCCTCTTGAGTCTCATCCGTCTCATTTTCCTTGAAAACCTCATACTCGTGCTTTAGCGTATTGACAACGTAATTGTAAGTGACAGACTTTCCAGACTTACGTCTGTTGGACAATCTTAGACGGAAGATTGGTCTGTTGAGAGTTCCATTCACTGGGAATTGGAATTTATGGATCTTGTTATCCAACTCTTCCTCGTCTTCCACTTTAAGAGGATCCACCTCAAAAATGGCCTGTGCAACGTATGTCAAAAGCGACAGCGTCGAAGGATATCCAGTTTTCGTCATTTGTGGGACGTCTGTGTGGTAGCATCCAACCACAGTGGCTTGTGGCAGAACTATGGATGAGATGAATGTAGTGATCTGCTCTGAGGGAAGGTAATTGAGTGAGTCAACAATGACCAACAGTTTTGCTGAAGAAGCATTTTCTGTAAGGAATTTCTTTATCTGAACTGGAGAAGCCCCTGAACAGTCGAGATAATGTGTAGCATAGTCAGGTTTGGAGATGGTCTCGAAAGCCAAGAAGATGATAGGACCTGAGCATTTATGGACGAATTCTTGGAGCAAGTAGTGACTGGATTGACGCAAGGAGTCAAGAATAAGACAAAATGGAGAGTTTTCCTTGAGACTGAAGTGTCTATTGAGTAAAACAATCGACAGTTGAGATGCCATCTTGGAATATGTATAGTAGTGTGGGAGGAGCCAATTCAGGGACAAAGATAACGGTTAAATCAGATAATTATCAATAGATTGAGCAAATTGACTTATTCAAGAATTTATAGATCTTTTCAAATTGGAATTCCCGAGATTTAATGGTGTATCTCTTCCCGCTAGTAGTACTAAAACTGTACATACTTAACTATGTGAGATGGGTTCTAAATACAGTCACATACTAGTGCCACCATCACCTCTAATTCCACATAATAACGCCAAAATCGTCCGAAAATGTCAAGACGAAATTTGACAGGCTCATATACGGCACCAGCTCATTTGATTGAGGTGGAGCAAGAGCCAGAAACTCAGCATGTGGTGACAAAAGACGACTACAACAACCAACGGTTCAAGAGAGAGTTGAACATGGAAGTGAAGACCTATAAAGAGCGTATGGAAGAGGCTAGACTGATACGAGACGCCAATACAGCTCAAAAAGAAGTCGAAGAAGAGAAAACGGTGACAAATGGAGAAAGTTCCAGATCAGATAATGAAGAGGTGGAGCCACCAAGAAAGAGACTCAAAAATGATGAAGAGACCAAAGAAGACAAGCCAGAAAACGGAAACGGGAATGATAATGAAGGTGAAAAGCAATTGACGCTCCGAAAATCCACAGAATTTGCAAAAGTTCCAATAATCAATGGCCTACCGCTCTCTGATGAAGTGCTCGATATAATCATCCCGAAAGGGTACGTCAAGGCGCCAATTCCAGAAGGATATGTTGATAAACACAAAGACAATCAAGTCGATGTTTACGAAATGCCAGAGACAACGGGAGCTGATGCTCTACTAGTGAATGATACGCTTCCAGAGTATGAAGGTATACCCATGAAGAAAGAGGATGTGAAGCATTTCCTTATACTTGTGGAGAAAGATCCAAAAGAGCTCACTGAACCAGAAGAAAAGAAACTATTCCAAGCTCTGGATCTTGTCTTTAGAGCGAAAAACGGTACGCCTAATATCAGAAAGAAGGCCACAAGGAAACTCACATCGCATGCCAAAGACATTGGTCCTTCGAGTCTTTTTGGGGTCATTTTACCTTTAATGCTAGAACCTGCTCTCGATGAGGGTGACAGACACCTCGTCACGAAGCTTTTGGGCCGTGTTGTCTACCAACTAGATGCAGATATTCGTCCTTACACTCATAAGATCATTACCTCGATTTCACCGCTGCTTATAGACGAGGATATCACATTACGTCTTGAGAGTCGAGAAGTCATCTCTACCGTGTCTCGTGCTGCTGGTTTTGCTAATATTGTGTCGAGTTTAAGACCCGATCTAGACCATGCCGATGAGTATGTGAGAAACCTCACAGCCAGAGTATTTGCAGTTGTGGCAACCACTTTGGGACTTGTCAAAGTGCTACCATTTGTTAAAGCTGTCATAAGATCCAAAAAGAGCTGGCAGGCTCGTCACACAGGTATCAGAATCGTGCATCATTTATGTATAATACTTGGTGGTGGTAATGGTGCTCTGATCTTGCCTCATCTCCCTCAGCTAGTCGAGGTTTTGAAGCCAGGTATCACTGATGAGCTTGTCCAAGTGAGAACTGCCACAGCCAACACTCTAGCTCAATTGGCAGAGAGTGTTCAGCCATATGGTATTGATGCATTTGAGCCTATTTTGGAGACAGCCTGGGCTGGACTCAAACAGCATCGTGGAAGAGCTCTTGCTGCTTTCTTACGGTGTATTGGCTCCATCATTCCATTGATGGCCCATGATCCTCAATATGAAGAATATTCAAACTTTTACACTCGAGAACTTATGCAAGTCATGACCCGAGAATTCTCTTCACCTGATGATGACATGAGGAAATCGATGCTTCGTGTTCTTACGAATCTTCCACTCACGAAGGAGATCTTTCCTAACTATCGTCGTCAAGTATTCGCTCCTTTCCTCCAGCAATTCTGGACCAGAAGAATCGCCTCGGATTCTGCACAATTATCTCGATTGGTGGTCTCTGCTACTGAGCTGTTGGCTCAAAAGCTTGACGCTGCTTACATTTTGCAGAAACTCACGCCTTTTGCTAAAGACGCCAACGAAAATTTGAGAAGAATGGCTGCTGATGCTTTGCATAAACTCATATCTGCTAATCCAGAATGTCTCATCGAGCTAGACTCAGATTTTGACAGCGTTCTTGTTGATGCCGTATTATACGCCATGCAAGAACAAACACAACCACATCCTGTTTATTTGCTTGCTGTTTCGACTGTTTGCAAGGTGCTTGGACTTCGACTTCAACCTCATGTTCCAGTGCTTCTCAGTAGCGTCTTGTTCCGTCTTAAAAACAGCGATCCATCTGTCCGTCAACAATCAGCAGATTTGGTGGCTGCTGTGGCTTCAGTGTTTGGACTCTGTGCTCAAGGTGATACCACATTGATGCGTAAGCTCATTCTATTCTTATATGAATCGTTGGGTGAAGTTTATCCTGAAGTTTTGGGATCGATTGTGGGTGCTTTATACGCTTGTATCGAGACTTTGGACAGAGAAACATTGTTAACATTGGAAAATCCATCAGTGAATATGCTCTTGCCTACATTGACACCAATCCTCAAGAACAGACAAGAAAAAGTGCAAGAGCAATGTATTCGTTTGGTTGGACTCATTGCACAGAGGAATGCAGAGACCATCAATGCCAAAGAATGGATGCGTGTTTGTTTTGATCTTCTCGATATGTTGAAGTCTCAACGTAAGAGAATCAGAATCGCTGCGAATGCAACTTTTGGCCATATTGCAAACACTATTGGTCCACAAGACGTCTTGGCCATGTTGCTTAATAATCTCAGAGTGCAAGAACGTCAATTGAGAGTTTGTACCTCTGTGGCAATTGGAATTGTTGCTGATACTTGTGCTCCATTCACTGTGCTCCCAGCATTGATGAACGAGTACAGATATCCAGATAAAAATGTCCAGAATGGTGTGTTGAAGTCATTGAGTTTCCTCTTTGAGTATATTGATGGATCTACTACCAAGAACTACTTATTTGCTATAACTCCATTGCTTCAAGACGCTTTGACTGATAGGGACCAAGTGCATAGACAAACCGCAGCCACAGTGGTTCGCCATTTGGCACTTAATTGTGTT
The DNA here is from genome assembly GCA_030571295.1 of [Candida] citri. NCBI lineage: Eukaryota > Fungi > Ascomycota > Pichiomycetes > Serinales > Metschnikowiaceae > [Candida] citri. The sequence goes on along the minus strand of JAJLXN010000004.1, from coordinate 860,240 downwards.
GGAAGCGCTCACGATGACTATCAAGAAGTTTTCATCCACTTCTTGAATCTTGTTCTTCCTAACATCTACGAAACCTCACCTCATGTCATCATCCGAATCATTGAATGTTTGGATGCTTTGCGTATCGTGTTAGGTCCAGGAGTTTTCTTCAATTACGTTTGGGCTGGTCTTTTCCAAGCTGCTAGAAAGGTCAGGGCACCTTATTGGAAACTCTACAATGCTGCATACGTACAAAACTGTGATGCCATTGTTCCGTACTACCCACGTCTAGATGACTTGCCTCATTCTTCCGACCAATCTTACAATGTGGATGACTTGGATATTTGGATCTAATTGATCTATGACCAAGCACCTACAATTAATTCACATGTTCATCAATGAGACTGGTCTTCGATATCTTCGTCTGGGTGTTCGGGCACTTCAAGATCTTCCATGTCTTGCTGCGGACTAGCTACTCGCTCGCTCTCAGAGCAGTAGTACCATCTGACCAATTTGGTCAATGTACAACGCTGCTGCTCCAAAATGTCCTGGTCATCGCTTATACTCAATTCGCTCGTTTCAAAACTGCTTCTGGATGAGACAGCTCCTGGATAGCAATCCAGAACCCACATATCGTTATCCACTTGGACCCATGGGATATGTTCCAACCAAAGATCGATTTTCTCTTCGAAAGACATGTTACGCGTCCCACGAGGATTAAAGTCAGCAGGAAATTGGTTCCAGCTGGGACTACTTTGTGTGTACAAGCGAGTCTTGAGAGGACTACTGCGGTCTCCAGACACTAAGTAAGAGTGACCAAGACCCGAGCCCAGTTCATAATTTTCTGGATTAAAAACAGGAGAACTCGATAATTCTGGATGAGAAACAGACCGTGGAACTGCAATATTTGTACTTAATTGGTGCAAGGCAAAGTTCATCTCAGCCAAAAGAATGGGTGCAAATATGGATCTCCACAAATGGTGCGCTCCATATCCTGCTTGTATAGTTAAGAAATATCACATACGCACACCACCATCAACTAGTCATTGCTCCCCAGTAAGAGATGGGTGTGAACTCTCTATGGGACATAGTGGGCCCAGCGGCACGACCCGTGAAACTTGAAGCCCTCTCAAGAAAGAAATTGGCTGTCGATGCGTCAATCTGGATATACCAGTTCCTCAAGGCAGTAAGAGATAAGGAAGGCAACTCATTGGGACAAACACACATTGTGGGTTTTTTCAGAAGAATTTGCAAATTACTATACTTTGGTATCCTTCCCCTCTTTGTCTTTGACGGTGGTGCCCCTCCATTGAAGAGACAGACCATCCAAAATAGAAAGGAAAGACGTCAGGGCAATCGAGACAATGCAACTACCACAGCTCAGAAATTGCTTGCTATACAGGTCCAGAGACAAGCCCAAGATACGGTAAAAAAGCTGAAAGCCAAGAGGAAGTCGCCTAGTATTCCTGTTGAAGGTAATGCCCAAGCAGGCGATGGTACTGTCTACCTTGAAGACTTGCCAGTGCTTCATCCAGAGCATGGCACTAATGAACCCTTGAGTCCAGAAAACGTGATAACTGTCGACAGTTCGCCTATAAAGAAGTATGTGAAGCGTGACGAGTACCATTTGCCTGATTTAAAGCAGTTTACTGTGTCTAAATCAGATACCAGAATCATGCCAGAGAGTGAGTTCGAAGAGTATGCTGACGATGCCACTTTTGATGTGGTTGATGGAATTGACATCGATACCGTTGATCCTTCGTCACTGTCGTTTGCAGAGTTGCCAATGGCCACTCAATACATGATTTTGTCCCATTTGAGACTCAAATCTCGTTTGAGATTGGGTTACACGAAAGACCAATTGGAACAGATTTTTCCAGACAGCAAAGACTTCTCAAAGTTTCAAATTCAGCAGGTTCAAAAGAGAAACTTCTATACTCAACGACTTATGAATGTGAGTGGAATGGGTGAAGATAGTGGTAATGCAACTAAGAGAATAGCAGGAGATAAAGATAAGCACTATGCATTGATCAATAATGGTGATGGATGGACGCTTAGTTTAGGAGGAGACGACGAGTCAAAACCAATTGAACTTGATGAAAATGGTGACCAGATTTACTCTCAGATGTCTTCAATAAAGGTACAACCAAGAGAGTCAGTGAAACTGGAATCTGAAACAGGAAATGACGATGATAGTGATGATCTCGAAGATGTGCCTCTAGGAGATGGAGAAAGCGAAAATGACGATGTTGATCGTGCGGTCATTGAGTCAATCTATGACCAATATAAGGATGACTTCACCACAGACAAAGATAAGCTAGATAAGCTTGAGGAGTATGATCCTATTGAGCTCAAGCAAGCAATTGAAGCATCCAAAGAGGATTATTATAAGAGTAAAGATCAGGAAGAAAAGTTGCAGCAGGAGTTTGCTCAGGTAGCAGAAACTTCTGGGTTTGATTTTGGTCTGTCCATTCTTTTCGGAGCACCAGCGGCAGCACCTGCTCCTGCTCTGACTGAGTCATTACAACCAGCATTTTCGGAAAAGAGAAGAGCTCCATCTGTTGTAAGTATAGGTGAGGGCCTTCCACTAAAAAAGAAAAAGGTGTCATTCACGAAGAGGGGTGCATCGCCTTTCAAGAAGAAAACATCCACACCAGGCTCAGCTTATGGCACTAAAGCTTTTGAGAAGAGAACTTTAGCTGCTGCTCCAACCACTGGAACAGGGGCTCCCAAGAAAGACACAATTATTACCGTCACAAGCCCAGAACCAGACTCCACGAAACAGGTTGTCCATGAAGTCGATGACAAGGAAGACGAATACAAGCCCACTATCCAGTGTGAGAAGTTGGATGACCTTTCCGAGGACGAAGTTGTGGAAGAACCGCCAAAGGAGCCAACACCACCTCCAGCAAGAGAAATGCCTTCTTGGTTTAATGAAAAGGTTTCTCAGATCGATAATCCACATGCTCAGATAGACATTCTAGATCAAGGCGTCACTAGAGAGCGAAAAATGGATGAGAATGAGGAGGCTGGATTAATCTCATGGACAGAAGCTAAGGAGTATTTGGGTAACGATGAGAGATCTCCAATTCCTCCACTGTCGCCAGAAATCGAAGAGGATTCTGACGTCGAAGTGATTGAGCAGCATCAAGAGCCCGAGAATGTCAACAATTCTGATATAGAGGAAATTTCACCCGTGGAAGGCTCAAATGAGTCCGCTGACAAAGAGACCACACACTCCGAGAAAGCACACGAAAACGACAATGCTATACCTCCAAACTCTAATGTCGATGCAAGCTTACCAGTTGACGAAGCTCAAACTGAGCCGAAGAATGCCAAATCCAAGAAACCTGAAGTCTTAGATTATGACTTTGAAGAGGAAGAAGAAGATCAACTTGTACGTCAATTGAGAGATGAGGAAGAGCAGCACGTCCAATTCACTTCTGACATTCGTGCCAACCACCAGATCCCAACGAAGACGAGTGTGAGTAATGAACAGCTCCTCCAAGAGAAGTTACTGAAGGCTAAAAGAGATTCCGATGAGGTTAACGAGACAATGATTAATGATGTTCAAGAGTTATTGAAGAGATTTGGAATTCCATACATTACTGCTCCAATGGAAGCCGAAGCCCAATGTGCGGAGCTTTACAAACTTGGTCTTGTGGATGGAATTGTCACTGATGATAGTGATTGCTTTCTTTTCGGTGGAAGTCGTATTTACAAGAACATGTTCAACCAGAAACAGTATGTTGAGTGTTACATCGCTGATGACATCGAAAACACTTTGGGGCTCAATAATGACAAATTGATCGAGTTAGCATTATTGTTGGGAAGTGATTACACTGAGGGCATCAAAGGTATTGGTCCTGTTTTGGCCATGGAGATTCTTGCAGAGTTTGGCAATCTTACCAAGTTCAAGGAATGGTATGACAAACATACTCAATTACAAAAGCCACAGTCAGAGAAACCAACACTGCTTGAAAAGAATTTGCTTACACGTATAAAAAACGGAAAGCTCTTTTTGCCTTCAAGTTTCCCTGATCAAATCGTCAAGGATGCTTATACGCATGCAGAAGTTGACCGAGATGATAGTGAATTCAAATGGGGAGTTCCAAGTTTGGACAGGATCCGGACATTCCTCATGTATAATGTTGGCTGGAACCAGCAAAGGGTGGATGAAGTTATGGTGCCTCTCATTCGTGATATGAATAAGAAACGTGCTGAAGGTACTCAATCTACCATCGGAGAGTTCTTCCCACAAGAGTACATTTCATATAAGAAGGAGGTGAATTTGGGTAAGCGGATGAAGGTTGCCGCAAGCAAGTTGAAGAAGTGATTGCGATCATTTAGAAATTGAAAAAGTGATCAAGTGGATGTTGAAGGTTGGAGTGACTGCTCAGCTTGAAAGGCTATTTGATGTGACATTTGGGTGCAAATTGTACTCACAGCGATAAAGAAAGTATCAGGAGTGATGACCTCTGGTTCTTGAGATGAGTGCAATCAGATAACTGATAAGATACACAATCAAAGACTACAAAATCTGTGAATTCTTATCATCTCCTCTGCATTGTCCTCAACCTACCATTGTCTATCAGAGTAGGCCGAGTCGCACATTGAGACATGCTCAAGATGTCCACTGGTTCAGTCACCACAACACATTTTTATAGATATCATAGGCTGTATTAATAAAAAGGGGCAATGGATTAACACAAGCAAACAAGAAAAAATGAAGTAATACAAAGAAGTGAATTACGAAACTCTTCCTCGATTCATCCACTACTTTCTCTCCCACAGTCAATCACATGACCTTCGTCCACCTGATCAGTATCAACTTAGCGCCTACACCTCTCACTACACTTAGTCACTAACCAACCCAACAAAATGGCCGATCCCTTTGCTAGAATCTCCTCGATGTTGGAGTCGGCGCGAGATATCACCATCGAGGCCGCTGTCTCTGCTTCAACCCGACTTTCGGAGACTCCAACAGCCAAGAGACCTCAGGAAATCTCCAAGCTCTTGAACTCGAGAATCGACAGGGAAGTGCTCAATGGAATCAAGTGTGTCATTGCTCTTATATCCAGAGATGAAGATGGTACCCCATACTTTGCAGATGTGGTCAAAAACGTCACCCTGTCCAACGCCAGAGTGCGTGCTCTTGTCATGATCTATTTGCAGAAGTACGCCGAGAACGAGCCCGATACGGCGCTTCTATCGATCAATTCGATCCAAAAAACCCTCGGAGACAAGAAACCAAACGTCCGTGCTGCGTCAATTCGTACATTGGGAGGCATCCGGATCCCAGAGATTGCATCTTTGTTGGTGCTTTGCATTAAGAGAACTGTGTCTGATTCTCTGGCACAAGTTCGTGCTGCTACGGCATTGGCCATTGGAAAAGCATTTGAGATCGATGGAATTAACCAAGAGACTCTTTTCCAGTACCTTTCTACGTTGCTTTCAGACTCTTCTGTGGTAGTTGTTGGTGCAGCTATCAAGGTGTTCTGTAAGTTGAAGCCAGAGTTGTTAAAAATTCTGCAAAAGAAGACGTGGAAGCCAATTCACTCAAATTACCGTAGGTACACGCGTATCATCCATGAATTGGACGAGTGGAGTGTGCTGTTTTTGATTGACTTGTTGACTGAGTATTCACGCAAGTTCTTGCCTAGACCACAGCTACAATTACAGGATGGCACAACGATAGACATGCCTGAACTGATTGCTGAGTACCCAGAAAGTTATACATGCATTATGGACCTGGATCTCCAGATGTTTGTTGACTCTTTGCTCTTGATGTCCACCAACTCTGATGTGGTGGTATTGAGTGCTATTAAAGCTTTAGAGCTTGTGGCTACGCCTGAGCATCTTTATAATTCTGACTTTGCCAAAGTTATCACAAAAATTGCATTGCATTCTAATAGCCAGCTGTCCAAACTCTACGGCTTGCAAGTTGTGTTGAGACTTGCCAAATTCACACCTTCGATCTTCGAAAAGAGCTACCGCAAATTTTATTTGTATCCTGGTGAAAACATAGAGATTTCTACTTGCAAATTGCAGGTGCTTCTGGCGATTTTTACCGAGCTGACCTCCAAGGCCATCATTAATGAGTTACAGTATTGTGCCTTGAACCATAATGCAGACATTGCTCGCCAAGCAGTCCGTGCCATTGGAATTTGCTCCAGAAAGTCTCCTCATTGGACAGACAAGATCCTAAAATGGTGTTTGCAAAATCTCGAGCAACCTTCGTCGAGTGCAATCACTGGTGACTTGTTGACCGTCGTTCGTCATTTATTACAAGCTAAACAGTCATCTGGAACCGAAGAGGAGCTGCTTGTTCGTACAATTTACAAACTTGCCTTGGTTTTGCATAATCCTGATGTCTACCTAGACACAGAGGCCAAAGCCAGTATTATCTGGATAATCGGCGAGTTCACTGAAGTGTCCAAGAATGTTATTGGTCCTGATGTGTTGCGTAGATCGATCAAGCTGTTTGTTTCAGAACCAGAAAAGGTCCGTTACCAAATCTTGGTTTTGGCCGCTAAATCTTACCTGTATGAGCTTCTGAATAGCTCTCTGGGCTATGAGGATGTGGTTGAGTCCAGATTGGGCAAGCTCTTCCAATATGTTTTGCATTTGGCTCGTTATGACTCCGCATATGACACTCGTGATAGAGCACGTATGTTTGACCAGTTATTGTCGAATCCTGAAAACAACCAGCTAGCTACTTTGTTCTTGCAAGTTCCAAAACCAGCACCTATTGCTGATAGCATTAATGACGACCAATTCCCAATTTTGGCACGCTACTTCAAGGCAGAACATTGGGCTAATCCAGAGGACTTGCCACCTAAGTCTATCAGAAAGGAGACCACGGTGTCTCAACCAGTTACTCACATTGAAAACGGTAAGTTTGTCAGAAGTCAAATAATTTCAACTACCTCAATCTCAAGTGAGCAGGTTAGCTCCTACTCCCAGCCGGTGTCTGGAAAGTCAAACAAATTACAGAGTCTTGATGAGTTCTTTGGTAATGATGAAACTGAGGAGGAATCTTCCGAAGAGGAGGAGGAGTCTGAGGAGTTTGAAGAGTCTGAAGAAGAGGAAGACTATTCTGATTCAGAGCTTGGTACTAGCGAAGAAGAGTCCGAAGAAGAGGATCTGGATGATGGATCTGAAGATGACGATTCCACAAACGATTATAGAAACCGTGGAGCCAACTATGGCGATGACGATCGTTCATCGACTCACAGCAAGGACAGATTCCTTTCGCTGCATTAGTCTCGTCGAATCTACAAAATACAATTGGAAGTGGAATGACTGTATTTGCTCTGGATGCATCCCAAGAAGCATTTTATAAAGCATTCTAGCTCTTATTGAAGTATCTATGATGCTTAGAATCTTGAATCATATATGTTCTCTGACTTCTCAATGGGTGCGATTCCATGAACTCTACCTCTGACAGCATCCTCACAAGACTCCACCACTATTGGAGTTGATTCCTGAAGAATCAGATAATAATACCTTGACTAAATAATTCTAATCCATTTCTATCATAATATCATGAAAAGTCAGTGAATTTTGGTATCTCTTCATATGAAGGTACGGGTGTCCTTGACTAGTCTAAAGCTACTAAAATTCACCAATATCTAACTACCCATCTTTACACCATGTTCACCAGATTACGCCCAATTGCTTCACATTCCCGTTTCTTGTGTCGTAACTATACCAAGTACTCCAAGAACGACCAAATTTTCATCCACGATGTCCCAGGAAAGGTCATTGCTAATCTCTCCAAAGATCCAAATGCTCTTCCTATTGGATTTGCTACTTCCACAGAGATAACTCCACAAGACTTCAAGCCAAACAAGGAATTTATGGAGATTCTCAATAAGAACATCCAAGAAAAGATCCAAAATGACTTTACCTTCATTATGGAGGCTGGTGCCAATGCCAACACATATATGCCAATCTATGACTTCAGAGAGGTGCCTAGATTTGGCCGTACGCCAGAAGTTGATAGTGTTTTTGGTTATGTCAGAGTGAATGAAGAGGGAAAGATCGAACCAAACTCTTTCGAGGTCAACCACATGTACAGAGTGTGCAATGGAGCTGGATTGATCAAGCTCAGTGACTATCTCTTAGAGCAGATGCAAGAGGCCTCTAAGAAGGCTTAAATGGGGGCGTGTGGTAAATGAGACGGTGAAGCATCATGACTTTAACGATTAAGAGGATATTCAATATCTTAGAAGATATTTCATCCATTTCGATTGTCTTGAATGCCAACCTTCTAATGACTACAAGATTGGTGTATAGTAAGGAACTGAATTTTTGTATATAATGAAATGAATCTTTGTATGATATAATATAAATATTTTGTATAATAAGGAAACTGTAATTTTGGGACATAATAACTTTCATCTATCGAAAGTATACTTTTTTTTTGTTGACCACGATCTCAGATCAGGTCAATTTCAACTTGAACGATTCACATTTTCCGTCAGATAATTTTATAGGGATCTGGACAAAACGACCGGATCCATGCTTTCTCTCTTCGTTCAAACACCAATCGAAATTTCCTCCATATCCAAGTTCTCTGGTTTCCTTGTTCAACTGGAATTGGAACTTGGCCTTATCGTTCTGTCTGTTACAGTCAATCTCGCTGTATTCGTTAATTCCACAAACACCCTTGGAGCTGAACAAGTTTTGGCCTCCAAATTGGGAGTCTGCAAGTCTAAAAGTGGCACAGGTTCCGTAATTGTACCATTGACCATTGCTAATGGCACAGCCAGAGTGGTCACTCAATTTCAAGTATCCACGTTTCCCATTTGGATCCTTTGGTGGCTGACCTGGTGGAGGAGTAAACTTGCCCTTTGGAAGGAACTTAATACCCGACTCAGGACAGTTTGGTGCCATCATGGAAGGAATCTGAACAAACTTCTCTCCCTTGACGGAACCTTGCAAATGGTGGAAGTACCAGACTTCCTGCAATGCATGATACCTGTTACACTTGAAATAGACCGAGTTGCCACCAAAGTTCTCGCTTAAAGCAGCAGCAATCTCTTCCTTAGTGTAGGTCTTATCGTTAGATGGAACAATGCCCTTGCTCTCCAAAAACTTGAATGTTGGGTACGCCTCGTAAAGCAGCATTGAGATCCGGAAGAAATCGTAAATGTTCTCGTCTTTTTTGAAGTCAGAACCGTAACATGTTGGTCTTAATGTCTTAATACACGTGGCGTGTTTATTGAACTCGTGAATCCAAAGAGATTCGTCGTTTCCATTAAAGTTTTTCCACACTTCTTGCATCTTCTCATATAACGCAGCATCATTGAACTCGTCAACGATGATTCTCTTGAGTTCTCCCATATTTATGTTCAACTTCTCGTCACAGAACTGCTCGTAAGTTCCGTCACAGTTATCAGGCCAAAGTCCGTGCAAAGTGAACGAGTCATTGGCTCCAATTGGTGGATAATAGTCCCAGAATTGAGTCTGGAGCATAATACCACCCGGACTCTCAAAGCAGCACGAGTTCTCGATAGGAGTAGTGTTGGTGCATGTGAGCGGAATATCAATGGGACACAGGTCAAAAGTGTCAAAGACTTTCTGGGGAGCAAAGCCAAAATTGGGGAAAATCGAAAGCGCTTTAGCCGGAGCTAAAAGAGCTAAAAGTGGAAGCAACATGTGGTACAAATTGGTGGCGTCTAAGCTCGAAGCGATAGTGACTATATAGATAAAGTCACGTGTGGATAAGCTGGCTGATAACCATTATACTAGAGAGGCCAATAGGCCAACATTATACGGGAAAAATATTTATGTACATTCCGTTGAGGATATATAAGTGATCTAACCATGTCAAGAATTTGAACCCACTTGAAAAACCGTTGTAGCCAATAAAAAAATATAGTAAAGAATCATTAAATGCAGTTGATGCAGTAATACAGTAAGGGAAAGCATGCTGTGTCTTTCAAGGGTAAGACAAGTCGCTTAGTATCTGTAGATTTCAGCCTTGAATGGACCCTCTTGAGGAATACCCAAGTACTCGGCTTGGACCTCAGTCAAGGTGGTCAATCTAGCACCCAAGTGGTCCAAGTGACATCTGGCGACGGTCTCGTCCAAGACCTTTGGCAACAAGTGGACACCAACGTCGAACTTACCAGTGTTAGCGAACTCTGGGAATTGGTCGTTGAACTCCTTGTTCTCGGCGTTGAACAAAGCAATTTGGGCCAAGACTTGGTTGGAGAAAGAACAAGACATGACGAAAGAAGAGTGACCAGTGGCACAACCCAAGTTGACCAATCTACCCTCAGCCAACAAGATGATGTGACGACCGTTCTTCATCAAGTATCTGTCGACTTGAGGCTTGATGTTGACAACAGACTCGGAGTTAGCCTTCAACCAAGCAACGTCGATCTCAATGTCGAAGTGACCAATGTTACAGACAATGGCGTCCTCTGGCATTTGAGAGAAGTGGGTACCGGTGATGATGTCACGACAACCAGTGGTGGTGACGAAGATTTGACCGATAGAAGCAACCTCATCCAATGGGGCAACTTGGTAACCGGAAACAGCGGCTTGCAAAGCGTTGATTGGGTCAATCTCGGTGACAATAACTCTGGCACCCATACCGGCCAAAGCCATGGCACAACCCTTACCAACGTCACCGAAACCAGCGACAACAGCAACCTTACCGGCGATCATAACGTCGGTGGCTCTCTTGATACCGTCAACAAGAGACTCTCTGCATCCGTACAAGTTGTCGAACTTGGACTTGGTGACAGAGTCGTTAACGTTGATGGCTGGGACCTTCAAGAGACCGTCCTTCAACATCTTGTACAAGTGGTGGACACCGGTGGTGGTCTCCTCGGACAAACCGAAACAGCCCTCCAACATCTCTGGGTGCTTTTGGTGGACCAAGGTGGTCAAGTCTCCACCGTCATCCAAGATCAAGTTCAACTTCTTACCGTCCTTGAAGGCGAACAATTGTTGCTCGATACACCACAAGTACTCCTCCTCGGTCTCACCCTTCCAGGCAAAGACTGGGACACCAGCAGCGGCAATGGCGGCAGCGGCGTGGTCTTGGGTGGAGAAAATGTTACAAGAAGACCAAGTAACCTCGGCACCAAGAGCAACCAAAGTCTCAATCAAGACAGCGGTTTGGATGGTCATGTGCAAACAACCGGCGATTCTGGCACCCTTCAATGGTTGAGATGGACCGTACTTCTTTCTGATGTACATCAAACCTGGCATTTCGTTCTCGGACAATTCGATGTCCTTTCTACCGAAAGCGGCGAGGGAGATGTCTGCGACTTTGTAGTTGGAAGCTGGGGCGGCCATTGTGATAAGTTGACTATGAAGAAAACTGAGGGAAAATCCAGAGGGAAGACGGGCGTATATATAGCTTTTTTTTTTTTTTCTTCACATCGTGTTGGCTTTCCTGCAGTACATACCTTAAACGAGGGAACGACCAACGTGGCGATACGAAATTTTGGTGGGAAAGGGGCTTGGTGGTTATGCGGGTGTTGGCACTTGATGTGTTAGTTTTGGTATTATGATTAATTACACTAAAATTACTTTTAATTGACCGAATCGGTGAATACATCTCTGTTGGTCCAGAGATGGCACCCGTACACCAACGCGGGCGGTGTCCCTTTAATTGAAATTGGAGCCGTTGCATGCGCGACTGGACCCATTGAGTTGGTGCGGATGTACTGGAGATAGTAATACGTCGATTATAGAATTAGGTAGATTAGGTGCAAATGCACAAAGATCATTGAAAATGAATAAATAAAAATGTGAAGGAATTTTCTCACATCGCCATGCTTCCAATTCCATAATTGTCAAGCATCGTCTGGCTCGTCGTAACGTTAAACGTGTCAAAATATGACTCGGGCCCTTCGAAGAATGTGCCCATGACATTAGTGAGATCATTCTGGGAATCAATGAGTGGAAGCCACAGAGGATCAATGCCAAAGTCCGTAGGAGATTCGAAATCAGAATGTTCACCAAGACCGAGATCACGGGGATTTTGCGGAACTCCTTCAAACACTAATTTACTCTCCATCGGATTGAATAGTGTGAGGTTCAGTCTACCGGACTTGCCCAAATTGATGACATCATGGACCACCGTCCAATAGAATGAAAACACCGATAAATCGACTCTGGTCAAAAGTGACTCAATTACGCTGATCAAGTCACGAATTTGCTCATCGTTGAATTGGATCTGGCTTGTATAATTGGGCTTATTCTCAGATCTCTCATAGAATCCCTCACTCACCACCGTCCTAATAATATAGGTGAACGTGGTAGCGATACGCCACGCGTAACAGTATCTGTGATTTAATTTGTGAATTCCAATGAGACAAACTTTAGAACAACGAGCCATTGATCTCATCAAAAATTTCAACTTCATGGTGTGTAAATCAGACCCTCTTCCTTCGGATTTCGCAGCCGTGATCTGATGACCGAGTTTGATGATCCATGCTGCTAGGAATCCAACAGAACGATGCATAAAATACTCTAAATGGGGATTTACCACTAATTGAGCGGCATATTGGTAGTATGGATGAGGTTTTTCAAGCATATCGTTGGCAAAGGGAAGAAACTCTTGGGCCATGATGACCACCATTTTCTTGCAGTAGAAGAAGGCCAATGATGGACTCGACTTCTCATAATGGAGATAAAACCGGAAATAGACCGTTATCAAGAATACTTGAATAGGCACATAGTATGAAAGGAGCAAGATTTTCTCCATAGACTGGTCGGTATTGTCAAGGTACCCATTGTTGAAGTCTCTCAAAGTGCCATAATTTTTGTACACGTAGACCTCCAAATTGTTTAAATTCTGAACAAGTTCGGTCATCAGAGTTCCCTTGTCAACTTGAAGAACATTCAGAATGACAGCCTTCATCAAAGGCATCAACTCTTCAAGGGGCCTGAATGACCTATCCACCATCGAGTCGAGTCCTTTGGTTTCACAGTTGGCGTTATCTGGTGTTAGCGTTGGAAACCTGCAATCACCAAAGAATGCTGAAGAAATGAAAGGCAGCCCAAATTTGAGTGAATTTACCACATCCTTGAACTGAATATATGTCCATAATTTCCGTCTCACATTATTGATACGTGGATCATTCAAAGTATCTGACATTTTATCGGGCTCTCTGTTCAATCCGATAGAGTATGCCATTTGTAGAAGCACTCCATTGTTCACTTGGTACATGTCTCTGGCTGGTCCTTCAGAATCTTCTGGAGAAAGTTCCATATAAATTCTGGTAAACACGATGAGTTGAAGAACTGCCAATCCTGACCTATTGCATACTTGGTACTGATTAAGACAGTCTCGAGCAAAGTCAACGAACTCGATACCAATTGGACAATGGAGCAACATTAGAAGGTGTGAGTCCTGCTCATCGTCTCCCTTCGCTTCCATAGCCTTTTTGTTATTTTTGACATCATTAGAAATTAGAGAAAGGTAACTCATCCGAAGCACAATGCAAAATAGTCCTAAATGAGCATAGTCCATTCTGCCAGTAAATGCAATGTTAGTCACCTTTGAATCATCATAAGAGGCCTCACCAATAATTCTAGCGACAGTCTGTCTGAAATGTAATTCGTCAATGAAAGGGAAAAATGGATATAGGAGCTGGAAGAATCGATCAATGTGACTCCATATGATTCTCTTAGAAGGTAAAATACCCAAGAGTCTTTCCTCATGACCAACCTCAGAGTTGGAATTAGGATCATGAAATGTCAATCCTAAAGGTAGATTCTTTGAATGTAGCCCAATATTCTTGGGATCAAACTTTTTCACCGAATATTGACGGATTCGATCCAACACCTGTAGTTGAGTACGATCTGTGTTGATCTTGATCGATTTAGTGTATACATTGGGTGCTTTTCCAACGGTAGACTTGATATCAAGCATAAAACTCCATAAATTCGAAAGCCCGGGGTCAACACGGACTATAGAGTGCCATGAAAACGGACCATGATTGGTCTCTTCGAGTGTCTCTGGATCGAAACTGATGGAGTTATAGTTGACATAGAAATTGATTGCATCTGAAGTTGAGGATATGGGATTGACGCCAATGACGCTCGATAAGTCAGTAAACCCCGCCAAAACGTTTGCTGGTGTTGTTGGGGCCAAATAGACTGTGTTATCACCGAGCCGAACGGCTGTGTCTCCAGTATGGGTGATTCTGGGCTCAAACGTTCGACTCGGGGTAGACGCGTACGAACTGACGTTTTCGGATATTGAGCCATTGCTATTTGGCAATTCTGGGTAATTTGGACCCAAATTGGGCACTTCACTGTCTGTGTATGAGCATAGATGGGTAGTCTTATGCTTGATGCAAGAATTGCACGGTAAGTTCCGATCACACCTGACTTTGCGGGCTTTGCAGACGTTGCACACGATAGTGACTCTACGTCTCTTGGATGCCGACATTTTGGTGGTGTTTCAGCGTTGCAGACGTGCTGAATAAATCGATTATAGGTTACCTCGGTGATACTCGGTGATACTCGGTGATATCCTGTCTACCTCGGTGCGGGACGATCTATATGACTATTACAGGCAACAATGACTAATTAAACATAGTGTTGATGACCGTTTCGGAGAAGGGTCCGATTTTATTCCGAAATAGAAGGTTTAGGCTACGACAAACCGAGGTATAAGTCTATTTTTGTAGTGTAGTGGTTGCAAAAAGACGTTGACGTGTGATGTGCTTCCATATGTATGGGGCTGCTCACTTCCATGCGTATGAGGCTGCTCACTTCCATACGTGTGAGGCTGTTCAGTACAGGGTCCATCTACTTTGGGTTCTTAATTAAAGTGTCTACTTCAGGTCTCTTGTTTAGGTCTCTGCTTTAGGTCTCTGCTTAAGGTCTCTGCTTTAGGTCTCTACTTCGAGTCTCTATCTGAAGTCCCTACCTTTGATATCTAGTGTAAGTCTCTCAACTTAAATTCTACATAAGTGCAGTTAATAATATATGTACATTGAGTAGAAGGCACTATATTTCGAATTTGAGCCAATCTAGGTCACCGTTGTCATTAGAGTCATGATTCATGTTATGCGAGGCCTTCTGTTGGTCAGTGTGGCCTTTAAGTCCGTGGGTTAGCGATGATGTTGTGTTTGTAGGTTTGATCTCGTAGCGTCCTCCCATGTTAGGAAGCATGCTGGTGGCATCGTCCAATGGCAACATCTCATCGTCGGGCATTTCGTTATGGAGAGACGTGTAGTTCTTGAAAAAGTCGTCTGTTTCCATATCGTCTGCACTCTTGGTTGGTGAGATGTAGCTGGATGGAGCTGGAGCGTCTTTGAGTGATCCGGAGAAAGTGGTCAATTCTGAAGGAACGATAAATGATTGTCTTGAAGAAGGTTGCCCGTTGCTGCAGTAGGACGAAGGCGATGGAACTGAATGTGGAGCATCACTGGATAAGATGTTCATTCCAGAGCTCACAGAGCTTGTGGGGTTGTCAAAGTATGAGGCACTGACAGAAGCGGTCGCCAGAGGCGTAGTGGAGAGCCTCATGTTGACGTAACTGGCACTTGCCGATGTGATGGCAGTGGCAGGTGGAGTGCCATAGTTGGAGGTTTGTGGAGTACCAACATAGGATGGTTTTCTGTTAAGGTTGGTTTGAGAAGCTCTTCTGTTGATAGGAGCAGCCTGGAAACCACGCTTAACATTGGTGCTCATGTTCGTGAATGAACTGCTCATTGAAAGCAGAGATGGAGCACGACGTCCGTATGACTCAGACATATCGTGGATGCTGACTTCCGACTTCTTCCTCTTGAATTGCAGTGTTGCACTTGTGCTGTATGGTGAGGAGGGAGTCGAAAGTTGGACCTGGTTGTGGTTTTTGAATGAGAATGAACTGCCATTCACGGGTGTGCTTGCCAATGAGCTGGATCCAGAGCTTGGTGCCGGAGGCTTAGGCAAAATTAACACATTTTTAGGTCTTGGGCCGGCAGTCTCGCTGACGGATCCCAAAGGATAGAAGCTGTTGGATCCATATGTGCCGCCTGGTGTGCCGGATGCCAGGGATGGTTGGATGGGTATGCTTGTGAGTGAATCGCCACGGTACTTCGAGAAGTCAACAGCAGCACTGCCTTGGCGAGTAAATGAGGAAGGTGCACTTCCGTAGGAGTTGGCCTGGCCCGAGATCGAGCCTCTCGGCGTTGCCGAGGCTCTTCTAGAGCTTCTCTTCTTGATGACATCGGTCTTGAGCGACAATGGTCTTGTTGTGCCGTGCAACTTCAAGAAAAGACCACAAGCATTGCACAAAGTGTTTCCTGCTGGATCCTTTCTCCAAAGTGGTGTTTTTATGGTCTGGCAGTTGGAGCATTCCGTTGGTTTCTGAGATGAACTCGTCTTGTTGAAGCCATTGGAGAGGCTACCGGAGTTATCGGTTGGGCCCTGTGGTTTGGCACCAGGATGTAAGCCCGTCTGCTGGTTTCTCAACGAGCATGTAAGGTTGGACTTTGGAGCTTTATTAGTCTGGTTTGCCGAAGGGTATTGTTGATTTTGGGCTGGAGCGACAACATCAGAAGGCTCTTTCTTGACGGGTGATGTGACAACTGTCGGGTTCTTATCTGACCAGGACGTGTCCATCATGTCTCTGGAGCTGTTCACAGACAGATTTCCCGGAGGACTGTCGTTCATGGAAGACGGAGTAATCTGCAGTTGAGAAATGACCTTCTTAGGATCCGACAGCACCTTCACGACCGCCAGAGTGGTGCCTCCCAACAAGCCGTCGACCAGCATAGGCAGCAATAGGTCGAGGGCTTTCGAGGCATTGCTCTGTTGGGGAGTTGACGAAGGAGAGGAGGAAATTTGGGTATGGGAATGTTGTCTTTGACTCTGAATGTTCTCCTTACGCAACTGTCTGTTCTCGACACGAGGCTGGAGCGACAAGAGTCTCTTTGCTTGTGAAAATAGTTCCATGATAGACGGAGCAGCAGCCAACGCAGCGGCTGGGTCGCTGCTATTGGCACTGCTCATGAGGGATTCGAATAGGATAGCCTGGGGCTGGAAAGGACAAGTTCGGGGAAGAGCGAGAAACTCAACAAGGGGAATTTAAAAACGATTCTGGATGAAATTAGGAGGATCGAAATCTCAAGGAAAAGTTTTTTTTTATCTTTCAGGGTCCGATAACGAGTCAAAGATGACGATCAACTGATGATGGAGGAATAGATTTTAACTATTTTTTTCTCTATACCTGCACTTGTACTCCGGAGGTAATTAGCCTGGTTCCTGCATGCGTGCACAGCATGTATAGGCAAGATAATTCGATGGAAAAAAGTTGAAGGGAAAAAATAGCAATCGGAATACGATCCGGAGAGTGTGAATATCGAGTCTGCAAAACAATAAATTCGATAGTTGCTCTAGAACGGTGGATTTGTGGGTCCCTCTGAAATTGGTCTGTGCGGCAGAAAAGGGTAAATCTTGCCTCGTGACTATCCGCCCTAATACGAAAACAAAGTGGGGAGTCAGTGGCCTGTTTCCTGTGGCCCGCCGTTGCTTAACGCCAGGGCCTTTCCCTTTGTTCTCTCTTTAACTAACCTGAAATCCAGGGGTCAAATGAGGAAGTAGATTTTTAGTCAGCAAATTCAAACTTTTGTTGCTTTGTAAAAGAAATTCCAATTTGCTTCATATAGTAATGCTGCAAAGGTGTACTTAATTAGACGTGGTAAGTTGCTCGAGTTTCCTCAACATTTGCAAATTTAAGGTTTAGTAGCGCATCCAGCAGCACGTAAACAAAGGATCTCCATTATTGATTTCAGGAGATTTTGAAAGACGTTGCAAACGCTGACTCTGCCAAAACTTCGTAAAAAGCCCCGTTTTAGCCGCCATCAGTGGCACCTTCGAAAAGCCTCTGGAGCTACTGCAAAATAGAAGAAACGAGTGAAACGGCCGTTTCGCGGGCAATCTTGGACGATCTTACGAAATGTCGATCTGTTTTGACTAGAGGGCCTAATTTTGGCTACAAAGTGTCATTTCGCGACCTTAAAGTGCTTTAAATTATCAGATAAGGTCGAGGTATTAGACACTGTATCGAGGAAAATTGACTCAGAAAAATGGCCATAAGTTTCTCCTTGTCTGTTTTCATGCTGTCTCAAGTAACTTTACGGGATTTCCCCTCTAGGAGTAGTTTACTGTGGCCCCTCTTGTCTCATGTGCCAGTCGCTAGCAGTATAAGCTTTTGAGACATGTACAGGTGGCTAATTATGCTTAATCATGCACACCATTCATGGCAAAAGTTTCTGCAATTTTTTCAGTGGTTGAGGAGCTTTGGTAAAAACGCACGTTGGAGGCTTGGATTTTGCAATTTGCAGCTTTGACATATCCAAACCGATGTAGTAGAAACATGAAGGTTTTTTTCCTGATTTTTCCATTAAACTGACGCTTTCAAGCTTCAATACTCAACTTAAAAATTGTCATTAAACTTTGCTTGCTTGTTTCGTCGCGCTATGTCTTATCGTTACTGATGCTACAACTCCAAACTACTGGTACTACAACTCCAAAATGGAGAATGTCAACTTTCAGTACATGCTCTGATCATGCATTGGTACCTGCTAATGCTAAACGACAACCTCCTCCTTGACTTTCTCCTTGAGCTCATCGCTCTTGTCCTCCTTGTTGTGGAAATGGTGATGGAACTTTCCTCCTCTCTTGGCCCGGTCTCCGCCGCCGTAAATGCTTGAGCTGTCCGAATGGAGTCTGTATTCGAAAGAAACACCTCCAACACGCTCTGTCGACGTGTTGGCGATTGTGTCAACGCAATCGGATCCTTGGATGATCATATCACTCTCTCTGATGACTCGCAAAACGGCGTCACAGATGACTCTTCTGGCCTGGAATGGCGTAAGTGCCTTCTTCTTGTCTTCATCGTCTCCCCTCTTGCCGAAATTCAAATTAGAGTTCCAGATACTGATGATGTCTTCGTCTCGACGAACACTCAACACCAATCCGGCGATGTCATTGAGTATTTGCAAGTCCTTGTTGGAACCCTTCTCCAGAATAATGCATCCTGACAATGTTCTGAGCACTAATCTCTCCCAGATCATAGTGGTTCTCCGTCTGGCTCTCCTCGTGGCATCTTGCACCTCTCTAGCCAGCTCCAGTCCAGAGTTATACCTGTGACTGAATCTGAACACCCATCTTCCACCTTTTGCGTTGACTGGGTCCTCCCAAACTGGGTTGACTCCAGACTTGAAGATCAAAAGTTCACTTCCGTTGGTCAACTCATGCAGCTTCTTAAGCACGGATAAACTGACCCACATCTGCTCAAGAGAAGCAATGGACTTGACTTTCTGGTTTGGGTTGCCAAAGGCTGGGAACTCAATCTCTGTGGATGTCTGCAAGTAAGAGTCAACTGCTGCAGCTGTTGGAACTTTGTTGGCCCCCGTAGTGGCATCGGTTCCTTGCACTTGTGCGGCAGGATTTGTGCTGTTCTCTTCGCCTGCGGTCAAGTTGGCCTTGTTTTTCGATCTTGAATGGTGCCAGATGGTCCAACAGTATGGCAACACGTGCTGGTCTCCCTGTAATGCCTCCACGGCATCAGATGCCTCCTTTATAGGGTCTCTTCTTGGCAAATCGTAGTTTGGAAGGACAACGTTTGACGAGGAGTTGTTGTTTCCACCATTGTAACGGTTGTACTGTTTGTATGAGTGGCGGTGATGATTGTTGTTGTTGCCTCCGGAGTTTTGTCCGTTGGAGTTATGATGATGGTGGTGGTAATGGTGAGCATTGTTGGAGTTGCCCAGGTTATTATGCCCTCTTGAGTAATTGTTGTTGCCCGAATTGCTATTGGAACCTCTGGTTTGCTCATTCGGCGATTTATTTTGATTCATGATTCTGTTAAACAACAGTTCTGCTCGCTTCAAGTTCTCGGACATCGTGATGATTTAAATGGAATGTTTATGCGGAGATGATGGAAATGATTGAGGGGAATAGTCCGTGGATGCAAGGACGAAGGAGATACAGGCAATTTGAATGATTAAAACCGAAGTTGGCGTTTAATTATTGGAAAGATTGTGTTGGCCAAAAATTTTCATAGTGCGGTCGTGCGGTGACTTCGGGTCTTTTCGCCGAGGGCAGCGTACTGAGGGAGATACGGCGCCGGTTGAGGAGCGAATTTTGGGTGTTCGAATTTTACTTGATCAATTTTCTAGTCCGTTTGAAAGGTAGAGGAATTTCAAAATTTTGAATTGCTAATTTTTCTGAATCGTTGCATTTCTATGGGTCGGACTTTCTGTGGGTCACGATCCACCTGAGTCTTCGCAGTCATATACAAATCCGTGGATCTACTTGATGTGTGAGCTTTAGTCGCAAGATACGAATTTTGGCGATTTTGACAATGGAAATATTTTCTGCCATTGTTAAGAAGATGATGGAACACTGAAAGTGAGGGAAGGTGGAAAGAAGAAAGAAGTAAGTTTGGTTAAATTTTTCTGTGTGATCAAAGAGTCTTGCCTACTGTAAGATCTACCCTCTTAGTGAGATCTTTCTCAGTACAGTCTTGGTGACAGTCACCAAAATCCAAAAGTAACGATCATGACAATTTATTGATCTACTGAATTCCCTAGTCGACACATTTCTCAAACCTCTTAAGCTTGTCTTCCGTAGTAGTGCAAGTATCCACCCAAAGTCTTACATCCGTTCACATAGTTGCTCACGTTCAACTTCTCGTTGATGGAGTGAGCTCCGTCGTCACCTCTACCCATTGGCAACAAAAGAACTTGAGTTCCAAGCTCTTGCTCGAAAGTCAAGGTGATTGGAATGGAACCACCCTCTCTGGTGAAGTCTGGCTTGATGTTCCAAACGTGCTCAGTGGCCTTGGAAGCAGCTGTGAAGGACTCGTTGAATGGATCAGAAACCCAGTAGGCACCATCGTGGATCAACTCAACCTCCATGGTGTTCTTAGAGCCAAGAGTGGCAAAGACCTTCTTGACGTGGTCAAAGACAAGCTCGTCCAACTTCTTGGAGTCAATGTCTGGAACAGTTCTAATAGAGAACTTACCAATAACCTTGGCTGGAATGACGGTCTTGGCACCAGCACCAGAGAAAGCACCCTCAACACCGTGAATGGACAAAGATGGGTATCTCCATCTGTGCTTCAAGATGTCCTTCTTGTTGTCATACAAACCGGTCTCAGAACCAGCAGCAGCGTGCAACTCGTCAACGCTGAAGTCAATGTCGTCGTACAAAGCGTCCTCCTTCTCAGTCAAAGGAGCAACCATGTCGTCAACACCTGGAACCAAGATCTTACCGTTGACATCAACCAACTTAGACAAGACTTGGACCAAGTCGGTCATTGGCTCACCAATGACACCACCGAAGATACCAGAGTGCAAATCAGCACCAGGACCCTTAATGCTGACTTGGTAGTAGTTACAGCCTCTCAAACCGTAAGTCAAGACTGGCTTGGTGGTTCCGAGCCAGTAGTTATCAGAGATACACACAGTGTCGACTTCCTTGAAGTATTCCTTGGCCTCCTTAGCGATAAGACCGTCCAAACCAAGAGATCCAGACTCCTCCATACCTTCGAAACAGCACAACAAGTTGACTGGGAGCTCCCAGCCCAAGGCGTTGTGTGCTTCGACGACATTGAGCCAGCCCATGACTGGACCCTTGTCATCAGTGGAACCACGTCCGTACAAGATGTCAGCAGCGGTATCGTGGTGCATGGTGAATGGCTCGGTGCTCCAGCCGTCTTCCTTCAAAGCTGGTTGGACATCGTAGTGACCGTAGACCAAAACGGTCTTCTTCTTTGGGTCAGAACCGAATCTAGCCAATACGATCGGTGGCAATTGAAGAGTTGGGTCAGCAACTGGAGGAGGTTGGGTACCCAAGTCCTTCAATTGGATATCGGTGAAACCCAAGGTTGTGAGCTCATTGACCAAGAAAGCAGCCATGTCCACCACCTTTGGTCTGAGCAGCTCGTCAGATGAAACGGATGGAATAGCAATGGCCTTACCCAATCTTTCGATGAATTTTGGCTTCAATTCATCGATTTTCTCAAACAATGGCTCCAAGTCGAGTTTTTCGAATGACATTTTTGGTATAGTGAAAAAAGTGACTAGTTGATTTTTGGAACCTCAGTACGACCATGTCATGAAGAGCCGTATCATGGGAGGGCGGAAGTCTGCAGGACTGGCCTCATGTGGCATTGACAAAATGCCATTTTTAAATGCCATGGGTATTTTGAGAGATGGTATGGTTATGAATGACGTTGCTATGTAAATTGAAGGAGACGTGTTCGTGTGGCTGGTGTTCAGTGGTGTTGTGTGTTTCTACAGTGTGGCACTATGGGAGTTGGGGTGGACGTTCCGATAAGGCATGAGGTTCTCTGTATGCGGAGGTAAGCGAAGAGCACTTGAAGCCCACATACACACATAGAGAGATTTCAGAGAGGGACCCGAAACTTTTTGATTTTGGGAGTTTTTTTATGTAAAATCTGGAACTTGAAGTTGGCTTTTAATATTCAGCTTTTTTTTCTCATGTATTTCTATTTTTTCGGTGTTCTTTTGCTTGATCTTGATTTTTGGCTGTCAATTTGCGTTTTCTCATCGAAGCTTCTCGCGCGTTGCGATTACATTTTCTACCTATTTTTGTCACACTTCTCATTAAATGGAACATACCCAGAGGTTACAACATACCAAAGAACAATAAGATTTTCTGAGCAGATTTTGGGATCTTTATTTACCAAACCAAATAGCTGTTAATTGGTTGATATTTTCTCTCCATTTCATATATCCCAATTTCTTGTAATTTCTCCTGCTTCAGTATGGCCTGCCTTCCCCATAGAGTGCACACTATCACCAGAACCACCTCTGTTTCTTATGGCCAATGATACTGATCCGGCGTCAACTCCTAGCGACGGGTACCATACTCCTCTAGCAAGTACACCTGTTCAAGACACCACTAATGCATCAATTTTGTTAGAAAACTCCTCGGATTTGGACATCAGTCTGAGCGACTCTGATGACGATGAATGGAAGCTAAGCATACTTTCGAGTCAGCTGCCACAGCCAAAGAAGGCCCCTGAACCGCGTCGTAACTTCAATTTTGACGACGATGAAGACGAAGAAGTGAATATTCCAGCGATTTTCTTGACGCAGGGCGCAAAGAACAGCAGACTTCTCAAACAGAGTGAAGAGATCAATCGAAAGATGAAAGAGGAGGAAGATCGCACCAGAAAGCAACTAGAAGATTTGGCAAATCTCAAAATGAAAATTCTCAAGGAATTGAACGATAACGGGTCAGAGTTTACATATAGTCAGAAGGCAGATGCTGACTTGGTGGATAGATACGTTCAGAAGTATTATACCAAAGACCACACTCTACAGACCCAGAGGCACTTCTTTTACTTCAGCAATGTCCACAAAATGGAGCTTAAATGTCCTGAAAACGAACTTCTTTCATTTTTGTTTTCAGACTCTATCATGAGCTTAGATGAATCCAACCACCTGAGTCTACAAGCATGTATGAAGCTTAATGGCATTGGTATTGAGGAGTTCGCAAGATATGCTTTGTTTCATGTCAAAGATGAGAACGCCCTCCAACTTGTTGACTCTTTTCTTGAGTTTGCATTGGACGAGGGTTCAGAGACTCATGCTAATCTAATTGAGTATTTGAAACCATTGGGTGCATATGATGAGCCAAAAATGCCATTGAAATTGGTGCATTACAATAATAACGTAAAGCTTTTGATCACCAGGCTAAGTATTATATTTCGTCTTGGTCTTCATAAAAACATGACATCGGACGAATATTGTGAGGTGGTGAAGTATTTCGCTCTAGCGACTTCAGATTTCATGATCAACAAAAAAGAGAAGACATTTTTTGTTGACCATTTTGTCAAGCCAATATTCACGAAAATCGTAACTCAATGGCCTCTGAATGAGCCCATTGTGGAACGAATCGACACCATGGTATCCAACCTAAAGACCCACATTTATGGCGAAGAAGACAAGGAAGTCCATCAGAAAGATCTTGAAATCCAATTCAACTTTGTTAACACATTATACACTGTCTTTGGATCAAGCAATGGCCAAATTGGGGAGGTTGTCGAGCAACTTGTTCTTCACTTCCTACAGTTCCAAAGAGACCAACAGTTCCAAAGAGACCATGAATTGAAACTCACTCTCGAAGATTTATGTTCAGTCATAGAGAGGATTGGAAAGACCCATGTCTCTAAAGAGCACTATTACCAGGTCTACAAGAACGTCTATCGTGCTCACTTGATCAATTGGCTATGCACGCGTCAAATTTACGAAAATCGACAACAAGAGAAGAAGAAGTTCTTTAAACTCAAACAACAGCTTCTTGATTGTAAAGACGAACTCCAACAATCTGTGGGAACTCTTCTGTTCCTGAGAATTGATGATATTCCTGAGAAGGTGCCCTTATCTATGGCACTCAGTGAGACATACCATGTGCTTGATCATTTGAGCACAATTGTCGATAAAAATCTCGTATTAATGAAGAGAGATTTATTTTACGATGAAACATGAGTCATTTAAACATTGACAGAAAATAAGGTTTTGACTCATGTCATATGGCTATGGGTATTGTTCTCTCCACGATGGCGTGCATACATAGGATGAGTAACCCATGTGGTCTGGTTACTCAATGTTTAAGCTCCTCGAAGGACCACATTTCTTTTTGACAATTGGTAAAAATTCCTTCATTTCACAAACGAAAATGACCATGTCACGTTCCACGAGTGTTACCTACGAAAATCCTGAGATCGCTGCCAATGAACACCCAGGTTCTGTGGTGGAGCTCAAGTATGGGTTCGGGCCGGTTCCCTCCCATATCAAGGGCAAGAAAGTGTTCTTCTTCGACATTGATAACTGCCTTTATGAAAGATCCACTCAGATCCACGATTTGATGCAAGTTAAGATCCATCAATTCTTTAAGACTCACCTTCTGTTGAATGATGAGGATGCCCACAACTTGCACATGAACTACTACAAAACTTACGGATTGGCCATTGAGGGACTCGTCAGAAACCACAGGGTGGATGCTTTGGAGTACAATGCCAAAGTTGACGATTCCTTGGACTTGAAGTCGGTGTTGTCATACAAACCAGAATTGAGAGAGATGCTCATCAAGATCAGAGAGTCTGGCGAGTTTGACTTGTTCTGGCTTGTCACAAACGCTTACAAGAACCATGCTTTGCGTGTTGTTTCGTTCTTGGGTCTTGGTGACTTGTTTGATGGTTTGACATACTGTGACTATTCTCAATTCCCTATCATCTGTAAGCCTATGGCTGCATTCTACTACAGATGTTTGGAGACTGTCAACTTGGACAAGGACCAAAAGGATGAGCTTAAGGGATTGCATTTTGTTGACGATAGTGAGATCAATGTGAAAGCTGCCCATAAACTTGGATTTGGCAGAGTGTTCCACTATGTGGAGATCGAGAAGGAATACCAGGAGCTTAAGAAGAAGCCAGATTTTGAAGAGTACTACGGAAGTGGTGACAATACAGACAAGAGCAAAATCAGCATTCTTCGTTCGATTCTAGAGCTCGAGGCCGCAATTTAGTGTTAGACATAGAAGTTATAGAATAATTGCAATTTGGTGGAAAATGAACTTGTAAACGAGCTGGAAGGCTGAATTTCGCTTACCCAGTGACATAAATGAGAGCAGTCCGTCCATTAATGCTTTATCGAAGCATTTAAGCTGTCTCACACGATGGTCTTGAGGTATCATTCCATCAAGTATAGATACTGCCTGACTATACTTACTTTTTTGACTTTTGTAGATCATTTTGGGCTTAAAGCCATCAATTTCAATTACGACGTCATCTCGTTTATTTCCCATCAACAATTTTTACGAGCCCCACAAAAAAATTTCCAGTATCAGGTGGCTCTCTATCGTAGTGCATGCTCATCATCCATTATCTACTGCCACTCTTTATCGAAACCATGCCTCCAAAGAAGCAAATCACATATAAAGGAAGAATTTTGTTCCTCCATGGCTTCACTCAAAGCGCCTCTGTCTTCTATGCCAAAACTTCGGCCTTGAGAAAGAAACTCGCCAGTTTACAGTACAAATCTGTCTACCTCAATGGACCAGTGAACTTGACTCCAGCACAGTTGCCAACAACCGACTCATTATCTAAATTTAATACTGTGGTGACTAATGAAGACCAAGAAACAAACTATAGAGGATGGTGGACAAGAAAACCTGACGGATCTTACGATATCCAAGAGGCTATAGATACCATCAATGACTATGTGAAAGACAATAAGATTGTTGAAGGATCTCCAGAGGATGAACGTGCAAACGCAGATAATGAACAGGATCCATCCTTGCCTATTGTGGGAATCATCGGGTTCTCTCAAGGTGCTGCTTTGGGCAGTGCTTTGGTGCATACCTTTGAAGAGTTGTTCGACATTTCCACTCTTGAGTTCGCCATCTTATACTCTGGTTTCAAAATTGATACAAACCAAATGCCTCACTACAAGAAGCTTTATACCCAAAAAGATGGAGAGGATACGAATATCAAGTTGTTGCATGTGATTGGAGAACTAGACACTGTGGTGGGAGATGATAGAGCATATACCTTCTACGACAGCACAAAGAAGAACCTGGACTTGTTGAAGCATCCAGGAGGACACTTTGTTCCAAACTCGAAGTTGCTGATTGACCAGGTGACCAATTGGATAATACGAGGAGAGGAGGAACCAGCTGAGAAGGAAGAGCCAAAGAAGGCCGATGACATCGATGATCTCTTGGCTATGATCTCCAAGATTGGTGGTTAGAGAGTGCTGATTAGCATTGGTTTTTATGGACTTACATAAAAGTTACTCGTGAGTTCGATTCCACGCTTGATAGCATTAATATTTATATGGCAATAGATCTCAAGACTTGTTCGTCAAGCAATCACCATATTATACCTTGAATAGGCTTACAATTCGTCCTTGATCTTCTTTGCCTTCTTGTCTCCTCTCACCTTCGAGTTGAACTTCTTCTCCTTCTTCGACAAGACTCCTTCATCTGGAAGAGAGCCTGTTTCTTCGATGATCCACTTCTCCAACTCTTCCTTCTTGTTCATTTTACCTCCAGAGTACTTGGCAAACTTCTTTTCCTCTGGCTTGTAAACAAGCAAAACTGGCAATTTTTCATCCACTTCGACCGGAATCTCCACATCCTCTCCATTCACAGAAACGGAGACCTTCTCCGAGATTCTCTTAACTGTGGCACTTGCGAAGGCAGAAGATGACAAGAAATCGATGGCCATTGTCTTGTAAAGTGGTGTGGCATCATTGGAAGTTGTAAGCAAGAGCACCTTGTTGAGATCTTGATCCTTTCCGAGCCAGTCGCCCAAAGATTTGCCCTTTATATCATGGATCCTCTTGACGTAGTTCTTCATTCTGGAGGTGAGGAACTCAGTCATTGGTTTCAAACGACGTTCACCATTGTAAACCTCTGGAACATGGCGGTTCTTCTTGATGGTTCCTCTTTGAAATTTAGGTGGTCTGTAGACAATCAAAGTTGGGAAACCTTGAACTCTGTGCTTCAGGCAAAGTGGCTTG
Source organism: [Candida] citri (assembly GCA_030571295.1). NCBI lineage: Eukaryota > Fungi > Ascomycota > Pichiomycetes > Serinales > Metschnikowiaceae > [Candida] citri. The sequence goes on along the minus strand of JAJLXN010000004.1, from coordinate 832,725 downwards.
TTGAACTCCTCGTCACAGTTAACACTAGCCACATTCACACCATACTTTCCTTCCTTTTGGATGAAACGAGCCAACTTATGGTAAATTGGCTTCAACTGCTTACAGTAACCACACCAAGGCGCATAGAACTTGACGATCGTGGTGTAGTTAGTGTTGTAGACAATCTTATCGAAATTGGATGGGGTGAGCTCGTAAACGTTTGGATCACTGCCATAGTAATTGGCCAGCACGAAAGCTGTGAAAAATGCCAAAACAAGGCACTTTATTAGCAACTTCATTGTGAATGGTTGTAAAGAAGAGTTGTAGATGGAAAAGATAATAGGTGCGATGCTATATGGACACCGCACCAAGGTGAGTGATTTGACGTGACATGAATATAGAGAACATGAACCTAAATTATGCAAAAGAAAGTATTTTAAAGAAACAGTGATGAATAACAAAAGCTTGATTCTTTTGTTTTTATAGCTATCAGTTGTCTGTCTCCTTAAAGTATGGGTGATAATCATTCTGACTTGATCTGTCATTATCCACGTTAAAGAAACAATCTGGAGAGCTAAAATAAGAACAAAGCAGATGTGATCATCCACTAATATCACTACGAGAGCACTTACCCTCTACAGCCACTCAACAAACCGTTTTTATTTCACTAAATGTACACACCGAAGAAGTTACATGCATAGATAGATCCCAAAGCAATGGCACCAGAGGCCACAGCAGCACTTCCAAAGTACTTGATTGGGTTTCCACTACGGTTAAGGAAAGTAACCGAGAGGGAGATGAAGGCTGTAGTTAGTATAAGTATCGAACGTACGCGTGGAGTTATATTGGTTGGAGACGACGCAATTTCTCGTAAGATCGCGTAGTTAAGTGATCATTGTAGTTCATTTGATGAAATTGAACAGTTTTCAAAATGGAAATTGTGGAAATTATTGTTCCAACTCGACTTCGTCCGGTCTAATTATCACCACGAGTCTTTAAACTTAAACAAGTCGAGTATCCACCAATTCTGTTAAGTTTACCCAAACAGCAAAACAAATTCGGCAGTAGCAGATCCAGCTACCCAATTATTTCCCCCATCATCATCAAAATCAAGTCTCCACAACCAATTTCACTCAATTCTTATACATACCCAACACCACAAGGAATGCAGTGATAGTACCCTGCATGTGGCTCCATTTGCTTGGAATAATCTCGGACGAATGTGTCAAGTACTCATCACGAAGCTCACCAAAGGCGAGAATATTCTTTAAAACTTCTTCCGTCGACATTACTGGAGTTCGATTATCAGCCGTCGCGAGAGAGTTACGTGTTGTAGTTTAGGCTGGTGTACGGGTGTAAACTCCAGGGTCCCAGTGTGGGTTTGTATGTGAAAGTCGCACATAGTTAGTTGCCTTCATAGTTAACAATGTCAAGTGGATGGAATACAATTGACTCAGACGCGGTATGAATTTACAATTTATATGAGTCTTTCATATATGTTTTATTGGACGCGTCAGTTTCTAACTTTCTAGGGCGTTTTTACTGAGTTGGTCGAGAAGTTAGGAGTACAAGATGTTCAGATTGATGAGCTCTACTCTATCGATAGTGACTCCCTCAGAGCATTGGCTCCAGTCTATGCTGTGATCTTCCTTTTCAAATATGGTAAATTAGACCGTGAATATGCTAAAAAGAACCTACCGATCGATGGTGCTTATGATCCAGACTTCCAAGATAAGGGGATCTTCTTTGCTAGCCAAACCATCCAGAATGCCTGTGCCACACAAGCAGTTCTCAACTCTTTACTTAACAAGTCCGACATTGTTGATCTTGGCGAGGAATTGACCAACATCAAGCTGTTTGTTGCTGGATTTGACCCAGAAATGTGTGGTGAGACTATCTCCAATGGTGAGACCATCAGGACAGTTCACAACTCTTTTTCAGCACCTAAATTCATCGATAAGAGTGATCTTCCACAACCTGAAGTTGACGACAAAAACGATGGACTTTTTCACTTTGTCACTTATCTCAATGTTGACAATACTGTCTATGAGCTTGATGGTCTTAAGCAGTACCCGATTCGTCATGAGAGTTTAAGTTCTTCAGATGAATTTTATGAGAAACTTCCAGCTATCCTTCAGAGACGTATTTCCAAGTATTCCGGCGAGATCAGATTCTCTCTTTTGGCAATTACCAACAATAAATTGAAGCAAAACCAGGACTTGGGAGACGACCAAGGTGTTCAGCAGGAGCTCTTGAAGAGAGAGACTTGGGCTCAGGAAAACGAATTTAGAAGACACGATTTCCAAAAACTCACAATTGAGCTTTTGAAGAACATCAGTCAGCGTATGACTGATGACGAGTTTGAGGCTTTCATTAGTCTGTCCAAACAGAGAAGCAATGAGAGATACAAACAAAACATGAGAAATTGATGAATCATTAGAAATTGATAGATCATCAGCAAAGAAAATTGATATTTAACAATTAGAAATCAAGGAATTGATACGTAACGATCAAGAATTGAAAAGTTAATGCATTGTTACAAGGCCTATACCGGTTTCGTATAAATCAAGATTTGACTTCAAAATCACTCATAGCTTCCAAATGAAAAGAATCCACCGCCAGCTCTGCTGTGTCTCGAGAAATAGTCAAAGTCAATACTAACAGCATTTCCCAATAAAACAGCTCTTTGATCAAGTGTAAGCGGTCCAGCCACTGTTGGGTAAAGGTCACCTAAACCAGCAAAACTGGCTGGATCCATACGGATGATGTAAATACCAGTATCGGTGAAAAGCTCTCTTCCCAATCCGACCCAGTTTCTATCAACTGAGGCAATGACGTCTCCGTGTTCGTTTCTCACAGGGAAGTCAAAGGAGAGAAATGGGGCATCAATGGCTCCAAATTGATCATATTCGTCTGTTTTGTCATCTTCAAGCTTGAACAAGTTATACTTTCTTCTCCACAAATGCCAACTTTGCACTGACTCTCCAATGACTTCATACATGACGTCACCTCTATCGTCGTAGCCAGGCAACATGGCCTTGATGTGGGAGTTAATGAAGGAGAATGGTCTCTTGATAGTCATAAGCAAATCACCATAATTATTGAAAACATCAATGTCAAATGGTCTATGCAATCTGAAGAACTGTCTTCCAATAGCCTTCAAAATACCATAGTCTTTTTCTTGCATAAACCCGATTTGTTCACCGAGAGAGTTCATGATTTTGTATTTGTTTGCTTGCTCGAAGCCAAGGACCACATTCATGAGTTCTACCTGTCTTTCAATGACTAGAGTTGGTTCACTGAGAATATCATAGATACCATCATTGTGAGTGATAATTCCGTTCGTATTTGGAGGCATTTCAAAGACAGTACGAAACTGTGTTGGATCCTGACGGAATGCATCGGTGTCTGAGGAGGGGTTTTCCTTATAATAGAATTCATCTGCCTGTCTTTTCTCTTTAAACCTCTGGAATTCTTCAGGTGAGATTTCTTTGGCTTGCCTCGTTTTTCTCAAAGCAATTGACGAGTTTGTGATTGTTCTCCTACTGAAGGAGGATGTCCAAGGCGATATCCTTGGTAAGCTTCTGAATAGACGTTGTTGTAGCATCTGGGGAAGAAGAAGTAGATGGCAATAGAGCCACTGTAGGACCTGTACAGGAGACCAGACATAGACCCATAGCAAATGACCAGTGGTGGCAATAAAATGTCGAAAATTGATGAAATTGATAAAATGAATGAAGGACCTTATTTTTTAACTAATTGGTATTTTGTTAATTTTGATTTGAAAACCATAGATCTTTACGTGGCATGGAAGTTGTGGGGTCCTTCGAGTCATCTTCTCACTATGGTAGAGAGCCATGCGCTAATGCTGCGCTACCTTCTTAACTACTACAAATCGCTACACTTGACGTAAACCATCGCTATGCAATAAATATTGTATTTTTGAGTGCTGAATGCAAATTACTCGAGCTTCTTGTTGGTTCCTGGAATTGGAGTGTTCCCGCTCAAGACTCCCTTCATGAACTCGTACACTGTGAAGGTCACAGCTTGACCTGGGGCAACTCTCATGATTCTTGGAGTGATACCCTTGTACAAAGCACCGACACCTTCTTCCTTAATCAATTGCTTACCAATCTTGGCAATTCTGACCCATCCAGACTCGTTGGATGCATAAGAACTCTTTTGCAATCTGGTCTTGATGGTATCCAATGGAGCATTGGACAATGGACCCAAAGCACCCGAGAACAAACCAATCAATGATGTTTCCCAAGATGGCAACACGTCGACCTTGTGGTAGTCTTGCAAGTATTCCTTCAATTTAGAGTAGACTGTGAAGTTGACACCCTGGTTGGAAGCCTGTCTAGCAGCGGTCAACGACACACCTCTGTACAAAGTACGGAAGCCTTCTTCCTTGCAAATCAAGTAAGCGGCATGTGGAGCGTTTCTGTATTTTGGAACATCCAATGGGTCAGCCATGGAGTGATGTTGAGCTTGCAATCTGATCTTGACGACTTCCATAGGGTTCACAACAATGACGGCCTCGGTGATACCAGCACCAACACCGGCGATGAAAGTGTTACCGGTGGAAACCTTTCCATCGGCATCAGCCAAAAGCGAACGGTAGAACTCATAGGATTGGAATCTGATACCCATCTTAGGCACAATACCCAACACAACGGCACCCAAACCCTTGTACAAGGACAAGAATGTCTCCTTTTGAACAATATTGATACCAGTTCTGACGAATCCTGGTGGCTTTTGACCGGATTTTCTATACAATTGCATTCTCACCTTGACGGTGTCCAATGGGTGACAACATAATGCTTCGAATAAACCGGCCACACCACCGGCGACCAAATCAGTGACGGAACCTCCTTTCTTTTGCGAGGACATTATTTTAAGAGGAGCAAAGAACCGGGAAAATTTTTATAAAAAAACCTGCTTTTGCCCTGTGGTGGGTATACGCTTTCTTTATATACCCCACAATTTCCACGCGGTGAGGTTCCATTTCCCCGGGGCCGTGGCCTACATCCGAACCTCTTGGTCTTTGTCACCACTTTTTGGAAGCTTCAATAACGGCTCCGATTTCGGGTCCGTGGCTATTGAATGTAGAGATCAGGCTGTCTCTGGTCGAACGGTTACTGGGTTTTTACATGGGTATACTACGAGAGTTGCACGTGGTCACTGAGTGAGGATGAGAGATCCGGGGTAATTCGAAGAGGTTCTAAAATCTCAGATTTCGCTTCCTGGAGCAATAAAGTCACGAAATCACCACCTGAAAGACGGTGAAAGCGTCACGAGACCGAATCATTCGGTATAATTTTTCATGATAGTGTGAAAATGTCCGGGGTAAGATACATCCGCGGGTCCGGGGTAGTTACCATTGTACAGTACCATATGATAATATTGTGGGGGCATGATTGGACGGCTGAGACGAGTTTGAAATTCTGGAAAAGAGTTTATGAGGAAGTGGAATTGATGATTTTTTGATTTGTCAACTTTCCAGAGCTGTCTAGGGATTTAATTACCGCTTTTCGTGACCTCTTATTCGACAAGTAAAGGACCTTCTGCAGGACGACGACTCATTTCGGGTGGTCGGAATGACTACTTGGGGTTCTCACATGGGGCGGTCGGAGTTGCTTTCGGTGATTGGACCGTGGTACTGACCGGTAATGTATGGTAGGAAAATTTTCGGGAATTATACGACGGAATAAACCCGTTGGGTCGAGAGAAGATCGACGTGAGTCATGTTGGGGTTGTAATGGAGGGACATGATGAGCATGGGTGGACCAATAATAAGCGAGCATTAGGGTGGTGAGTGAGTGTTTGGGTAAATTTCAAAAAAAATAATTTTCTAAAATTTTTTTTGTGATACTTTCAGCCGTAGGACCTCGACATAATTGGAACCTGCCATCGACCATTGGAAGTGCTAAATCCGTGGATTTAAGATCGTCCTAGTGCTTATCTGCGGTCCCCGATGGGTAACATTTGTCTAAAAGTTGTATCGAAATTTCTTTGATAACATAATTTGACGCTAATTATGATTAAGTTGAGACATATTGAGGATAATCACTACAGACTATAATTTCACTCTTAGAAATTCGTTGTAATCGACTAGATGGAACCTGTTCAACCATATCTCTAAGGCTCTTCACTTTCTCTACCTTGATGATCGTTTGAAGACTATCTTCTGTGGCTCTGCTTACCCATAACTTCTTCGAGACTCGTGAACCAAATTTGGCCAAGACAGTTGACACCAAAAACTAAAGCAATGGAATCAAATCGATCAATTCCAATTAACGGGAGGAATATTAACCTGTTTTTGCAACAATTGATGTACATCACGACTCAAGAAGTAGGACCTTGCTCAAGTAACATTTTTAAATTTTCTTGAATGTTCATTTGAAAGAGAGGTTGAATAAGATAACCACAATGAGTCAAGTAAAAAAAAAAAAAATGAAGGGATATTCATTTTTTTCTCTCATGTTAAGTATTTTATTAGAATCAGACATCGACCGGCTCCGTCTATTTACACCTTTGGAATTAGTGATATAGAAACAGGCAAAACAGGTAAAAAAAAATCAGGCATGAAATTACATATCTGTGAATCAATGTAATTCATTCATCCTGTTTGTAGCAGCACATTCCTAGATTGCTTGCCCATTCTAGTATGCCCCATTATACCCTTTACCCTGTATTAATCTACCCTAGAATAATCCACTCGACAGTTATTTTAATGTCATCAAAGAAGAAAAAAAAAATTTTCAAGTATGATACAATTTTTATAAATTGAAGTAAACCCCTCATAATTCTGCTGACATCGTTACTTGCCCCAATCATTCAAATGTCTTCAGAAGCTCAAGACTTCTCATTCGACGAGTGCTATATCCTCGAAGATTGTGAGTACATATGTATGACCATAGAAGAGTTTGATAGATTTTTTGGCAGTGAAAGATTTGATTACTCCATTTTGACAAACCCACCAGTTGACATTTTTGAAAACTATAGAGAACCAAATGTTTCACCTGTGGAAGAAGAGGAAGAGGTATTTACAGAAACTATGACGAATAGAGCTGACGATCCAGAGAACCTAGGCTATAGGAGAGAAATATATGAAGAACCAGCTGAATTTGAAGAGATTGAAGAGCATACAGAATTCAGACAAATGACGAGGATGTTCTGGGCCCCCATTCCCTCACCTCCATTAAGTTCTGCATTGGAAAGAAATGCAGGCGACGAGGAAGGGCAGGAAGAGGAAGAAGAAGAGCCAATTGAAACAGAAGCAGTAACTGATGACGAAGTGGATTGGGGCGACTGGGCTCCTGTTGGACAATTATATAGCAGTCAGTCTCAGCCCATTGGTCCACTTGCTATGCGTGATGAGTATCTACACTTACTCAACAGGCCAACAGATCCAATTTTCACACAGGCAAATCAAGAGTTTCAGGAGCGTTTAAATTCTATGCTTCCACGGCCAACTGAAAGGGGAACTTTTAATGATCTTCAACAGCACACCTTTCATAATTTGATACATATACATGACGATGACGATACAGAGTCGGGTTTGGCCAGTACAGAGCCAAGTCTGGACAACATAGAGCCAAGCCTGGACAGCACAGGGCCATACCTGGAAGAATTAACCCTGTACAATGTTGAAACAACAATTGGAAATGAAAGTTTTCGGCCGATAACTCTTGCAAGGTTCCGAAACAGAAGAGAGAGGTCCATAATCGGAAGAAGACATGGCAGAATTGCTGGAAACCGCAGACGCAGAGTAGGTATGAATGGAATTATAGATTCAGCAGCAATTTGGAGACCAAGCAGAAGAATGTTTACTTCTTTTGGAAGGACTCAGAACATTAGAGCTCAAGCTATTCATGATTTTGAGATTAGAGGGCTCGCGTCTTTACATGAGCTCGAATACATGAACCACTCGATTGATTTGGGTCTGCCTATTCTGAACTCAACCTCAGGGGCAAATACACCTGAACCAATACATTTTGAGAGCAGCCATAGTTTTTTCAATGAAATTTGATCATTGATGCTGAACATACCCAAACTGAGCCTTTGCTGTCTGAAATCTGGATGTTCTGGGGTAAGAGGAGAAACAATGGCTCGATGAGCTTGTGGATTGCAAGATTCATCTCAACTTTATGACACTTGTAGTCTCTGATCTTCTCGTGCCTCCATTGGCGGTGAGGTCTATAAATATAAATTTTCTTCCGATTTTCATGAATTCTATTTCTAAATTACCTTGAATGGACTTGTCTCACTATTTGCAGCCATTCTATTCGGATGCAGGCCGTTAAGCTGTCAATGCTAGCGAAACATGTATGAAGATCACGACCACCCACATTTTGATTATGAAAGTTCTAAGAGACATCCAAAGATAAAAAAGTAGACACTAAATAAGAGAACAAATCTAAGAATACTTTCAAAGCGAATACGATCACAATACGCCTTTATTCACTTACACTCCTTGTTTTTGCTGATATATGATTTGGCAAACTTAAGCTGAAATGAGACTTGCATTGATAAATTGTCATATAGATAATAGTATCAAAATGTGATAAATACATTTCAGAAAATTTGACCTCGTTTGATATATCTCATTCTGTGTTGAAGCCACTGAATAACACAGGTTGACTCCAGCTGTTCTGCAAACACGAGGGACTGTTGGGATTCCTCCTTTTACTTTCTCGTCAATACTCGTAATTATTTTTCTCCTTGTGACCCAAAAAGGCAAACTGATATCATTTATCATCTGAGAAATCTCACGGGAAAAGTTCCGGAGTACATCGGGCAGAGGTAATCGAGAACTAAGCTGTAAAAATACATCATTGAATAGGATCAGAATATGAAACTGCTAACCATGACTTTAGGACTTGTAAAGAATAATTGAGCTCTCAATTCCTGTGGCTATGGTGCCTTGAACTACAGTTCTGCAAAACTCTTAATCGTAAACCATCAAATATACGAACAAATGCAATATTTTCATCGAATCTCTTGAAGAGCCTAATATGATATAATTTTCAGAAAAAATTCTGCGACTCTTTTCAAATTTGTTTTCATGGCGTCATCATATTCACATATGAATCGGTACCTAAGTAATAAACCTGTCAAATAGTGCATAGATAAAGATTCCTGCGAGCGAGCAATTGTCCTTCGTAATCTGCCCAACACAGCCAGCACTGCCAAATGAACAGTAATTTCATGAACATAAATAACAATCTTGTAGAAAAAGAAAAATAGCCTCTCTCCTCTATTAGATTGTATTCTTTAGAAATTCCAAATAACTTCCTTCTTTTCCCAACCCTTATCAGGCTCAATTACATCACACTATATTACTCTATTCAGGTCCATTGCGGTCTCTGCACTATGCGAACTCGATCACTTCGGTTCTAACGGTACCCCTCCGCAATAGCACCAGACGCTTTTCCTTCTCAATGAGTAATCCATACGATCTGCGTCCTAGTTTGGGGGACTTTGACATCACAAAAGCCCGATCCAGGAATAGCAGGTTGTTCGAATCAAGAGGAAGCTTGACTACATTGCCGTCACTCCCGAACGTCCATGATAGCAGTACAACAGACCTCGCCGAGCCTGATGCCGATTTGGCATCGCAATTGAGTTCGGATTCGCCTAGGCAACCGTATGTCGAGTTTGATTTAACCACGCGTCATAAAGGAGACTCTCAAGACGCCATTCTCACACAGAAATACGTGAATAGCCACGAGAACATTGCCCAACTACAGCAAGAGACAGTCGAAGAGCCTGTCAAGCCTCAGGAAGATCTGAACGGCAAAGACGATGGCTTTTTTAATATGGACTCCTCGGAGTGGAAGTCAATGAAGAAGATCACACAGGAAAACTACTATGACGAAATGGGTAATCTTGAGTTCACCCAAGAGAACAATTTCGACTGGTATTCTCTGAAGGATGGAAGAGGATACACTAAGATCGATACCGAGGAGCAGCTTAACAAGTATGCTGAGCTCGACAAGAAGACAAACTTCCTCTTTGAGATCCAGAACCCTAAGGACTCATCATTGCCTAAGATCGACGAAGAACAGTTCGATAGAGGTGACGAAAGCATCGACTCAGACGAAACACTTGCTGGTACAAGAGGTATGTTGACTGAGTCACAAAAATTTGCATATATTGGCATTGTCAAGCTCTTGACCGTTGACATGGCGACAGACTTGGCCAAACTAAATCAGCGTGTTTCCAATCGGATGTCACGTAAGCTTAACGTCAGTCAGAAGAACTTTGCAAACTGGACAATGTATATAATGTCGAAATTGTTCGATCACTTGGAAATTACTAAGGAAGAGAAGGCTATGATCGATAATCTCAGCAGCCATGGTGTTGAAGTCTCTGACCTCAGTAATAGTCTTATTGAGACCGATACGAAGAATTCAAAAATGGAGAAACTTATTAAGGATTTCGATCTTCGTTGGGTCTTGATTTGTGATTTGTTCTTGCTTCTTCTCAGTGATGGTTACTACGATAGCAGATCGAGAACGCTTCTTATGCGTTTTGCCAAATATTTAAACATTTTGACTTTGGAAGTCCGTCAATTTGAAAGAAGACTTGTGGAGTGCTTGGAAATGGACACAAGCAGCAAGACAATCGAAAACAAAGAAGATAAGTTGAATGATCGCCTGTTCATCAATAAGCACATTCAAAAGAACAGAAAGAAACGTTTGACGTACATCGGTTTGGCAACTCTTGGTGGTTCGCTTGCTATTGGACTTTCTGCTGGTTTATTGGCACCAGTTATTGGTGCAGGTTTTGCTGCTGGATTGACCACAGTGGGAATCACAGGAACTACTGGATTCCTCGCTGGTGCTGGTGGAACCGCAGTTATTACCACAGGTGGTGTAGCCATCGGAGCTAAAGTTGGTAACAAAGCAGGTGCGAGAAGAATTGGTGATGTTCAGACTTTTGAGCTAAAACCTTTGCATAACAATAAGAGATCAAATTTGATCATCACAGTCAGTGGATGGATGAACGGTGCTATGGATGATGTGAGACTTCCGTTCTCCACAGTTGATCCAGTCATGGGAGATATGTTCTCTCTATTATGGGAACCCGAGATGTTGCAATCGATGGGTCAAACCATTGGTATTTTAGCCACTGAGGCATTGAGTACATCCATTCAGCAGATTCTTGGTGCTACAATTTTGACAGCTTTGATGTCTGCCATTCAATTGCCAATGGCTCTTTCCAAACTTTCATATCTTCTTGATAACCCATGGAATGTGTCCTTGGATCGTGCATGGAAAGCAGGAAAGATTCTTGCAGACACTTTGATTTCTGGAAACATGGGTGTTCGTCCTATTACCTTGGTCGGTTTCTCGCTTGGATCTCGTCTTATTTATTCATGTTTGATCGAATTGGCTAGTCGTGGAGGCTACGGTTTGATTGAGAACGTCATTTTGCTAGGTAATCCAGCTACAGTTAAGTACGAGCAAATCACTCTTGCCAGATCTGTCGTTAGTGGTAAGTTCATTAACGGTTATTCCAAGAACGATTGGATTCTTGGATACCTTTTCAGAGCAACTGGAGGTGGTTTGCTGACAGTTGCTGGTCTTTCAACAATTGAAAATATCCCAGGATTGGACAATTTCGATTGCACAGATTTCATTGAGGGCCACATGTCATACAGAAAAGCAATCCCTAAGATCTTAAAGGCTTTAGACTGGGAAGTCTTGAGTGAGGAGTTCGTAGAAATTGAGGAGCCAGATGGAGAACAGAGCGAAAGACAAAGAAAGCTTATCAGTGAGTTTGACGAAGCTAGAGCCAAAATGGAGAAAGAAATGCAAGAAGACGCTAAAAAACAAAAGACCTGGAAGGACTGGTTCAAGCCTAAGCAGAAGAACTGGTGGGAAGTTTACGATGAAAATGGTAAAACTGAAAACGCTGAGAATGAACCTAAAGTCAACAAGAGACCCGAATTCGAGGAGTATGATGTTGGAGATACAACAACCACTTCAGATGCGGGAGTTCAAGAACAGGAAGATCCTCGCAGTGAAGCCATTTTTGACGTGGGAGCTCTTCTTGAAGAAGTGAAAGACATTGAGAAAATCGGCGAAGAAAGCCCTGAAGAGTTACAAAAAGTAAGGCAAAATGTCGATACATCTCCACATGAGATGAAGATCAATGAGGAAATTGAAGATATTGAGCCACCTACGATGATGCAAAAACTCGAAGACAAACTTCCAAATCCATTCAAGAAATCATGATCCGGAGAGCTTCACAAATCAGATAAACACAGCCAATAATTGCATCATTTCAAATTTATCAACACCATTTAGCTATAGATAGGTGGTACTTCGTGTACGCTCAACAGTGTGGTAATAGAGAGCGACTTATCTGTGCGCGCGTAAATGTCGGCACTGCCAAAGTATGAGTAAATTTTCTTCGCATTTTTTCTAGTATAGTGAGTCTTTGAGACAGTTAGTAACCTCCTTGACTAGACACAATGCCTACTATTCCAGTGGATAAAGCCGACCTCTACGAGCTTTTGGGTAGGGAGTACACTACCGAAGAGTTCGATGAGTTATGTTTCGATTTTGGTATCGAGTTGGATGAGGATACCACCAACGAGTGTGTTGGAGACGAAAGACCTCAGTTGAAGATCGAGATTCCAGCCAACAGATACGATATGTTGTGTATTGAAGGTATTGCTCAAGCCTTGAACGAGTTCTTGGGCAGAGCTGAAGCTCCAAAGTACACTTTGAACCCAGAAACCCCAGAAATCACCATGACCATTGAGGAATCTACTGAGGGCATCAGATCCTACGCTGCCGCAGCCATCTTGAGAAACGTTACCTTCGACGAGAGACGTTACGCCTCCTTCATTGCTTTGCAAGACAAGTTGCACAGTAATTTGTGTCGTAACAGAACTTTGGTGGCCATTGGTACCCACGATTTGGACACCTTGACTCCACCATTCACCTTTGAGGCCTTGCCACCAAAGGACATCTCCTTCATTCCTTTGAACCAAGAAAAGAAGATGAACGGTGAGGAATTGATGGAATTTTACGACAAGGACAAGAACTTGGGTAAGTACTTGCATATCATCAGAGACCTCCCACGTTACCCAGTCATCTTTGATGCCAACAGAACTGTTTGTTCCTTGCCACCAATTATCAACTCTAACCACTCCAAGATCACTTTGGACACCAAGAACGTCTTCATTGAGGTCACCGGTACCGACAGAACCAAGACCGAGCTTGTCATAAATCAAATGGTTTCCATGTTCTCCGTCTACTGTGCCAAGCCATTCGAGATTGAGCCAGTCAAGGTCATTTCCAAGCACAACGGTCAAGACAGAGTTGTTCCTAATGTTACTCCAAGAAAGGCTCAAGCTGAGATCGAATACATCAACTCCTGTTTGGGATTGAACTACTCCGGTGACGAGATCGCCAAGTTGTTGAAGAGAATGTCCTTGCAAGCTAAGGCTCACGACGACAAGTTGCTTGATGTCGAGATCCCAATCACCAGATCCGATATCTTGCACCAATGTGACATCATGGAAGATGCTGCCATTGGTTACGGTTTCAACAACTTGAAGAAGACCAAGGCTAAGGGTGACTCTTTGGTTGCCTCTGCTTTGCCAATCAACAAGGTCGCTGACATTCTCCGAATTGCCTCTGCTCAAGCTGGCTACTTGGAGGTTTTGCCATTGACCTTGAGTTCTCACGATGAGAACTTCAAGTTCTTGAGAACTAACGACGACGGTACCCAAGCTGTTAAGTTGGAGAACCCAAAGACTGTCGAGTACCAAGTCGTCAGAACCACCTTGTTGCCAGGTATCCTCAAGACCATCAAGGAGAACAGAAAGCACTCCTTGCCAATTAAGGTTTTCGAGTGTGGTGACATTGTGTTGAAGAACCCAGAGTTGGAGAGAGGTGCTTACAACCAAAGAAACTGGTCCGCCATCTACGCCGGTAAGACCTCTGGTTTCGAGTACGTCCAAGGTTTGTTGGGTAAGGTCATGCAAACCGTCAGAACCCCATGGATCGAGAAGCCAGCTGAGGACAAGAGAAGAGGTTACTGGATTGAGCAAGACGATGCCAACCCAACCTTCTTCCCAGGCAGAGGTGCAAAGATCTTTTTCAGACAATCTGAGGGCGCAGAGGCCCAGCATATTGGTGCCATTGGTGTCTTGCATCCAGAAGTTATGGGCCACTTCGAGATCCCATATGCTGCTTCTTCTGTCGAGATCAATGCCGAGGTTTTCTTGTAAGCGTATAGATATAGAGGCTGAGTTGTTTAATGTATGTGGAATACGACCGTTGGGTGCGAAAATTGTCTTCTGCGACAGGTGTAGGAGTTGGTAGATGATAATGAGGGGGGCACTTACGCTGGAAAAACGCAATTTTAGCCCACGAAAAGCAACTCCCAACAACCTCATTGTAATTGTACCATTTCATCTCAATCAAACCCCCATGCATCCCCCTAAATCTCGCTACATCTCTCCCTCCAGATGGTCTCAGAGGCTGGTCGGTGTTCCTGCGCACTAATTGCAGGACATTATGGTGCCGTCACGTCCGTTATCCGTTAATTATACGCCAGGTACTAATTGTCTTTGTCAACTAGCGTTTCCGACCCGTGTCAACCAAAGCAAGATTCTCCATTCACGTCACATATCGACCTGACTGAAGTTCTATTCATATTTCTGCAAACTAATCATCGCAATCTGCCTCATTTATTCAGAGGCTCCAGGTCATTAATCCTCGTATAAGAAACCATTATGAGTGCCAAAGCGCCATCGAGATCATATGATATGATCATGAAGTTATTGCTCGTTGGAGATTCCGGAGTGGGTAAATCGTGTTTGTTGTTGCGTTTCGTCGAGGACAAGTTCAACCCTTCTTTCATTACCACCATTGGAATTGACTTTAAGATCAGAACCATCGAGAGCAAGGGCAAGAAGATCAAGTTGCAGGTCTGGGATACTGCTGGTCAAGAAAGATTCAGAACCATTACTACTGCCTACTACAGAGGTGCTATGGGTATTGTGTTGATCTACGATGTCACTGACGCCAGAACGTTTGAGAATGTTGAGAACTGGTTCCAAACCGTCACCCAGCATGCTAATGAAGATGCTCAAATCTTCTTGGTTGGTAACAAGTCTGACGACGAAGAGAACAGACAAGTTTCCAGAGATCAAGGTCAACAGTTGGCATCTAAGTTGAGTATCCCATTCTTGGAGGCCAGTGCTAAGACCAACGAGAACGTTGAGTCGATTTTCTACGAGTTGGCCGGCATTATCCAAGAGAAGCAAGTGGACCAAGAGCCAGCACAAGCTGCTTCTGGCATTGATGTCTCTCAAGGTGGTAACGGAGGAATCAAGAGCAACTGTTGTTAAAAGTGACGCAGGGCAATGACTGAGTGTTTTTTTACCAATAACTGTTTTGTACAATGTATGATAATTTCCCTACGGTTCATTTCTTTCCCCCTACAATTCATTTCTTTCCTTATAAATGACGTTTGTTTACTATACATGCTGAGATGTTATCCAGAAATCCTCTGAGTGGGCTGCTGATGACATTTAAATCTTCTTACCGAAGTAGACCCATTGGTCCTCCAATGGCTTCTCCTCCAACTCTTCCCAAACCTTCAACTTGGCGAATTCCTTGGCCAAGTTCAACTCGTCGTTGGCTTGGATGACAATCTCTTCGATCAAACCACCACCAATCTTGTTCTCGATTTGCTCAGTGATTTCGTTCTCCTCAACAATCTTCAATCTGTTTCTAGTCATGGCCTCAACGGACTGCTTGTAAACAGAGCTGGATGGGAACTCCTTGTCCAAGAAGTTCAAGGTGTAGTTGTATAAGGAAATCAATGCTGGTCTTGGGTTTGGATGCTGGTAGAGACCAGTAAGACCGGTTGGGTTACCAGAAGCGGCTCTAACCAAAACCTCCTCAGCTTGTCTCAACACTCTGGTGAATCTCATTATGTGCTGGTGTAGTTTGAGTTTTGCGTATTAGAAAAACTTTGACTTTGGTTGGTTGGTTGGTTGGTGCGTGGTGTACGGGTGCAGGGTCCTCAGTGTAGGTATTCGATATGAGTGCTCGTCTATCAGTGGGTAGCGCTCCTAGTGCGAAATGGGGGCCACAGTGCGAAGAGGTCTGCCATAGTTAAGCAGCGAGGAAGTCTCTCCCATAATTGAGCAGTGCGAAATGTCTACCCACCATGGTAATCAGTGCGAAATGTCTACCATAGTAAATCGATCCTTACATGCTACAGCCTCTATTCTATGATACCATGTAATTGTGTAATATAAAGTGATCTCTTCGTATAATCCCATGCTCAGGCTTAGAAGTCTCCACCACCAAAATCTCCACCACCGAAGTCTCCTCCGCCGAAATCTCCTCCTCCACCAAAGTCTCCACCTGGTGGTGGTCCGCCGAAGCCTCCTCCACCCATATGATGGTGGGACATCATGTCAGTGAGCAACATACCACCCAACAAACCGGCTCCGGCTCCCATTGCCATGCCTGCACCGCCACCGAGCCTGTTCTTTTTCTGTTGTTGCGTCTGGTATTGCTGTTGTGGGTAGCCTTGTTGAGGGTATCCACCGTAACCCTGTTGAGGATAACCTCCGTATGGTTGCTGGTATCCACCATATTGTTGCTGTGGGTAACCACCGTATCCTTGTTGTGGGTATCCCTGATTGTATCCCTGATTGTATCCTTGTTGTTGGTATCCTTGGTCGTATCCTTGTTGTTGATATCCTTGGTTGGAGCTGCCTTGGTTGTAGCCGTTCAGGTTATTGTTGTATCCAGCCAGGCTGTTCTGTTGAGTGTCATTGCTACGAGAAGCTGTAGCATCTTTATTGCTGGTGCTCTTGTCACCGGTGGGGCTGTAAGGAGGAGGTTTGATGTCATCACTGTCCTTGAATGTGGTTCCCAGTGGCGCATCCCATTGCGATTGCTTCGTCTTTAAATCAACGTAAAACCATGTCTTGTATTGGTCGTCAAATCGAGCAGTCCAGCCGTCTGGAACTTGAGGTTCGTTATTTGGGTCGTTTTTGGGCATATTGGACCGAATTGTCTTCAAAGTTTCAGAAGAGAGAGGACTAAGGTTGAAAAGGAGATTGCCAAGATTATATAGCTCGGAGATTGAGGCTTGACTAGATGCCGTCGTCGGTGACCGGAGCGGTGCTTGTGTGCAGTATCGATTCGATTCGAATCTGGGGGAATAGTGTAAAAACGTGACTTTTACAGAGAGTGATGAGACTAAGTGAGGCGGAGTGAATTTTGTTTATTTCCGAAGGCCGAACGTACGAAGGTTTTAGGCAACCCAAAATTTCGTATACGGCTAGATGTGTTGTGCAGATAAGATGATAGTGGAGGTGAGACCTGGAGAGTGACAGAAAGGGCGAGAACTTGAGGTCATGGAATGGTAAAAAGAGAGAAATTTCAGATAGTGTCTTTGATCGGGGGTTTTCATTTCTTGGTATGATTTTTCGCTTGCAAACCCCCGTCTTCTGCCGTTTTGTAGATGGTAATGATACTTGGGTGTAGATCTGCCTCCTGCAGTATCAAGTGCCACTCCGATAGCGCCAAATACCTAGAACCATAATGTTTCGAGAATAAACAGATCACACCAGAAAATAGAATAAAAAAGCCTCACGTAAAGAAGGTCAGGGTCCAAAAAGAAAACCAAAATACCGCCCATTTTGAAAATTGAACGTGATTCTGATTTTTTGTCACCAGTTTCTTCTGTAGATCTAACCATCTCTCCGCAAGAGTAATGTGATTATTGACCACAACAGGACGAATTACCAACAAATTAAAAATACTTCCGAATGCCCCTCTCGATGGTTGGCACATCTGCTAGGCGGCTTCTCTACGAAAAATGATCTGGACCAACTACGAAGTGGAGAACCAAACCACTGAAGGAATTAGCGGAATTCCTCGTAATTTGTTCCCTAATGTCCCCCAAACCATTCCTGCTCATCGGCGCCAAAACCAATAGAATGTGCCAAACACCCCTCCCCCTTCACCATCCTACGGGTAAATTCACAGGCTTGCCCAATTTTTGGGAACTGTACTTAGCAGATATCGCATCTTTAACGTGCGAACTACTCGACCATAGACCCATGAGAACATCACCAAAAATGAAGAAATCGCCAAGAGGAAAAAAGGGCCCTTGCCTTAAACAATAGCTGTCCACATTCTCTCGTTAAAATTTTCGAAAATCTCTTCGAATTGACTAAATCATGTAGCCAGGGCACGATGGTTACGTGCTCCTGCAGGAGCGGCTCCCCCAAGGAAGCTCTCCATTTTCACATGGTGCAGCCCGAATCATCTGCCTAGCTTAATTACAACTTGGCTGTTCATACTTAAGGAGCACTTGCACCATACTCTTTTCCAGACCTAGGTAACTTCTATTTAAGGCCGTTCTTATCTCCATTTCCATCCCAGTTTACTCGTTATCGAATACCACCATGGAATCCAACAGACAGGTCAAAAGACGTTTATCTGAGTCCTATCCAGGGGACCCTCCGACTTACTATGAGGCAAATTCTCCATTATCCGATACCAGAGGCAGCACCACCAGAGACGGCGACAACGACCTCGTTTCTGCCGCAGAAGTCTTGACACAACTCACAAGATCTGACTCTACTCCTCCACCAAACGACTACTCCGTCAGTGCCTCCACCTTGGCTTCTCCCATGTCCTCCACTTCCCTCCATGACTTGGAGCACCAACAACATCCAATAGTGCAGCTGGTCAGCGCTGTTTCCAAGCATCCGATCGTGACACACGCCGTGAAGTACTACGAGTCTTCCAAGCGGAACTATGCCACATTTAATTACGCTGCCGAGATTGTCGAAAAGGCAGCTATGCCTGTCTTCAGCAAGATTGAAGTCAACTTGAATACCATGCACCAGGCCAAACTTGAGGAGGCGCGTCTTAAGAAGAGAAGAGTGTTGAAACCAAACGACAGAACTGACATCAAAAGACGCTTGAAGTTCTGCTTGCATATCTTGAAGCTTGCAAACGACAATATCAACTCAAAGGTTGTGGAACTTCAACAAAAAATTAAAGACAAGGAGCTTGCAGAGCTCGAGCAGAGCCGTGAGCAGTTGGCTACACCAAGCATCGATGAGAAGACCGATAATGCAGAGCATGTCACCACAGAAGATGTCACAATGGAACCTCTGGAAAACGAAACAGAGGACACTCCAAAGGTGGAGGCCCAACAAACCAAAACAGAGATTGTTGCAACCGTCAAGAAAATCATTCATGTCATCTCCAACTTCAGACCAAGTTCGTTGAACGCACTGGAGAAGACCGCAGAGGAAATCGCAGACAAGGAAGCAGAAAACGTCAAGTTGAAGTCGACCATCAGAGAAATTATCCTCAACTTGCCTAACCAACTTCAACAAAGCGCTGGTGTAGGATCGCAGAGCAACGACAAGGTTGTTGTTTTCGCTAAGGAGTCTTTGCAAATGATCAACAGATTGACGCTTGTCTTCAACGAGCAGCTAGAGAAGGCAGAGAAGTGGGTAGGCGGCGACGAGAACGCGCCTCTTACCAGCAAAGTGATTGTGGAAGAGGTTCAAAGTCCACTAAGTGCGTCCAGTGACTCTGTCTACACGCACAGGGAATAGACACATTTAGGGGCTTTTTTGGATGGTAACTTGTATTTATGCAATTCATGTATATCTGTATTAATAACAAATTGATCGGTGACCCGCTTATAGTAGTGCGTAAAGACTCATGAAGTTCACAAGACACATTCCTTCGATATGTGGAAAATTCTCAGGCTCATGAGGCGGCATGTGATGGAACAAATAGGAAATAGTTGGGAAAAAGAAAAAATGCAATTAACCTAATGCAGAGAAAAGTGGACAAATTACTTAGTTGAGAACATCTATAAGGTATTGCTGAATCGAGTAATAGTCAATGTCACCCACCCTGCATGGAAGCCCGCAGTTTTTCCCAAAACGGCATGTTAATAGCACTATCTCTCAAGTCATTGCCCTAGTATTCCAGGATGGGAAATAACTATTTCTGTGTTTTAACTCGAAATAGTAGGTCCCATAGAAAAAAGTGGAGTCAATATGTAAAATCCATATATAAGAGAGAAACTGCCACTCTCAGACAATTTCAAAACAGCTACCTATTTTATTACTACTCACTTAAAGGTATCATTACCCACAATTAATTTCATCACTTATCGTTGGTAAGTTTAAATGACAAGTTTGGAATTGACCGCCTCCGACCTCGTGAAGGTCCGGAGTTCTTGGGCCAATGTTTTGGCTAAAAGCAACTACAAGGACGAAGTTTTCGTGGGCAAAGCTTTCAAGAATTTGATTGCCGCAAATGATGACTTGAAGTCGCTCTTCGCTGATAAGGCCGTTCTTGCTGAACAACAATCTTTGTTTACTGAGCTTCTTAAATTTACTATGACTTACTTGCACGATGTTGCTGTTTTGGACGAGTGCATGGATGAATTTATTAAGGAAAACCCTTCCCTTGTCACTTTTGGTGTTAGCTACTTGGAGCCAATGGGAGGAATCGTGATCCAGACATTGCGTGAATCCTTGGGTAGAGACAAGTTCACTGGTTTGGAGAGTTTGTGGATTAAGGTCTACATTTACATTGCTAACTGTATCTTGCTGAACGATGTCAGTGACGTTGAGTCTGTCATCAGTGAGACCAACCAATCTTCTGCCTCTGAGGAGGAGATTAAGCCTTTGAACTTCAAGCCTGCTTGTCCTGCTCCACTTGCTCCTCAAATGAACTCAGCTGAATCTGAAGGTGCTAAAACCATCAAGATCAACCTTGGGGCTAATGAGAAGTACAGAGGATTCCGCAGAAGTATCACCGAAAGTCCAAAGGAGCCAGTGCTGGTCAAAGTTCCTGAGGCATTTATTCCTTCTAACGAGACTAAGCCAAGAATGCCTGCTGCTTCCAGAACTGCAAGCTCTTCTCCACAGCCATCTGAGGCTGAGCTGCTGGCATCTTTCGATCCAAGACCTCTCAGACGTCGCCCAAGTATGGAGGAGCCATACTTGACTCCAAGATCTTCCAGAAGAAACTCTTCTGTTCAACTCCAAGAGTTGGGCTTGGATGACTACGAGATCAACGATAAGGTTTCTTCTTACGATCCTCGCAGAAAGACTAGCCACAAGAGAACACCATCTGACTTGAGCTTGAGTATGGAGACTCCAGAGCGTCAATGCTCCATGAGCTCCAAAGAGAGTCAAGTCAGTTCCATTGACGAAGAGAAGATTGACGACCAAATTAACTTCACTCAAAGCAAGCAACGTACCCCAGTCTTTGACCATAACAGTTTTGGTATCAAGGGCTTGGCTCCAATTGCTGAGTCTGAACATGATGAAGAACGTTCTCAATACTCTGACAATGGTTCTTCCAACTACGCCGCTCATTCTGAAAAAGGCTCTGAAGATGACTACAGTTCCCGTACTTCTTCATTGTCGTTGCACAACCTGGACTATAAATCTTCTATTTCTTCAGGTTCCGCTCATTCCCCAATAATGGACAAGGGCCACAAGGCTAGCCCAAGTGATGTTAGCTACATGGCACCTTTGTCAAACAACCCATACCCAATGCTGAACAGACAATACCTGAGCTCTGTCCAGTCATTTTCTTCAAGATATACCTCCTCTGGTCAACGTGCTTCCTTGGGTTTCATGAGAAGCTCGTTCATTTTGAAGAAGGAGATGCAAGAAATGGGCTACAACAACCCAGAGAATGTGTTCATGCCTCCACTGTTCCCAGACGGAACAAGATCCATGATCAACGTTCCATACTCTCACAGTACCAACTCGTTGCCAATCCGCAATCCATCTTACACTAGCATCGCAGCCAGTCTTTCTAGGACTGAGCTCCCACCACTCCCCAAGGACGAGGTTTCTCCTGCTCCTGAGAAGGCTGCTAGTCTGGATAGAAAGATTGAGATCAAGAAGGACGTTAAGAAGACAGAAACTAAAAAGGTTGCAGAGAAGAAGGAGAAGAGATCTCTCCGTCGGAGATTCAGCTCATTGTTCTCATCTTCCACACCTGCTCCAGCACCACAGAGAAAGATTTCTGCACCAATTTCTGTCTCTCGTCCTCCTGTTCCAAAGGAGTTTGCTCCATTGGAAGATATCAAATCATCTATTCACGGTAAGACTTCCGGACTGATGTCTGGATCTATGCCATCTGGTATGAACTCTAGTAGCCGGCCATCGTTCGCTACTAACAGAGTTTCCTCTCTTGATATCAGAGGTGGATCCAACAAAGCCCCAGCTGGCTATGCTGCTTCCATCTCCATGGGACCAAAGTCTATCATGTCTGATAATGCCTCTGCTGTTAGCAATGGATCTGGCAAGTCAGGCTTCTCATTCTTCAAGAAGCCAACCTTCCCAGCTGTTAAGTACTCTGAAGAGATTTCCAAGAAGTCTAACAAGTACTACGTGCTGAAGGTGCCTTATAAGACCATCTACGTGAAGGATATTATCAGGTAAAGCGTGAAGTGTTGACACTTCAGCAATCCACTTGTGGGAGGTAAGCCGATGAAAAGATTGTACGCTCTGGCACATCGATAATTATGGCTTGTCCTCTCGCTAATGATTTTGAGTCCCAGGCAACATTCTTTGATTGTTATTTCTCTCTTATGATTCCCTAGGTTCTGTGAACTGTTGTATAATAGCTTTAAAATATATGCATCTAACTAAGAGCACGATGCCACAGTAGTTGTAGCGCCATAAAGTGAGCTAGGCTTTTTAGAGGTGAATTCTGGCTGGATAGTGACACTGTCAATACCGTACTTGTGTAAGATCTCTCTAACTTGGCCCACTGCTTCCATAAAAGCATTCTTCTTGATGTATCCTTGGTCGTTACCAGAGATATCGCTCTGTGGCTCCTTATCATTCAATTCGATGTGCAAAGAAGCAATCAAGAAGTCTTCGTTTAAGTTCCAAACGTGGAAGTCGTGAATAGATTTGATAGTTGGAAGCAAGGTGATTTCCTCGACAATCGAGTTGGAGTCTAAGTTTGGTGGAGTTGCCTGCAACAAAATCTTACAAGATTTGCGGCATAAAGGCAAGGCAGACGAGAAGATAATCAATGTGATCACCAAGGAAACAACTGGGTCACTGTAGAATCTCCAAGAGTAGTCAGTCTTCCAAATAAACAAGGCAGTGATGATAACACCAATGTTACCCAAAGCATCACCAAGAACATGCAAAAAGACTCCTTCCATGTTCATGGACTTCTTCTTAGTCTTCTTAGGCTCTGATTTCTTTTGAATCAATTGAGTGCGCTCATCGTATCTATCAACAACAGCATCTGGCAAGTAGTCTGAGATGCTTGAAGAAGAGACATTCAGATCATTGTAACCAGCTGAAGCGTGACCGTGTGAGTGACCAGTACCCACGTTTTCCTCTTCAGCACCAGAGCCATGGCTGTGGCCATGACCGTGAGAGTGACCATGCTCATGGAACAAAACAAGGCCAATTCCGTTACTGGCCAAACCTGCGAAACCAACAATCAAAATCAACTTTGGGTTGGTGATTTCTGGAGGGTCAAAGAATCTTTGGATGGCTTCAATGACAATAGTGAAGCAAAGAGCTAACAAAAACACAGCATTGATCAAAGCACCCAAGATCTCGGCACGTTGCCATCCATAGGTGTATCTATCATCCGCAGGCTTGGACTTCTTGACCTTGACAGCCCAAAGCGCCACCACAAGCGAGATGATATCGTTCAACATGTGGAACGAATCGGCAATCAAGGCAAGGGAGTGGACCGAGTAACCAATGATGGCTTCCAAAAGGAAGAACACAGTATCTAGCGCCAAAAGCGAGATGATTCTAACTTCCTTCCCGTTCATAGTGATGAGTTTAGATTGGCGACCAAGCTTTAAAAACCAAAGGAGTTACGTTTCTCCAAAAGGTAAGGAAAGAAAGCAATGATATACCTTGAGATTTTCAGTGGCACCGATGTCAGTTTGGACAATAGGGCCGGGATTTTAGTCGTGGTGCGCCCGGTGGTGGACCAGACGGACGGCTATGGGAAGTGTGCAGTATGAAATCAACCACAATAGATTGAATGAATAACAAGAAAGTGGTGAGTTAGGGATATTTATGGTGAGGAGGAATTGTTACCGATTGAACGAGAGGAGGTGAAAAATCCCGGAACTCTCCTTCTTTTATGTTTTTTTCTTTTTCGGTCGGTGCAACTATCACGATGGCGAGATGTAGTATTCCACTATTTTTAGACAGGCGTGTGTTTTAAGATAAACGCTGAGAATATATGGAGTATAGTTAGGTGACATAAAGTATTTTTTTTAATTTCTGAGAATTATTAATTTTCTAATTACGCACTTTGCAACTTCTATACATAAATTAGTATCAAGAAGTGCACTAAGAGCACATCAACATTTACCCTGAAAACTATATCTCGTCTCTATTTTATCAACTCGGCAGCAACTCATCTTGGGCCGTTTCGGTAAGACGCAATATCAGAGGATAGTTTGCCTGAATAGGGCCCTTCCTGAGGCGCTCTATTGTTTTGCAACAATAGACCTGAATGCGCGAGTCAGTGACATGTCCGTGTTGCAGCGATACGAGAGGTGTGGGGACAGGAAAGGGCAGCGGAGTGAGTGAGACGGAATTTTAGGCCAGAGAAGAGAATGGACCGGGGACGAGATAACGGCTGGCTCGGGTTGGGGAAATTGGTAAATAATTTAGTTGTGAATGGGAATGTAACTGTAAATGAGGTATGTTCCTGGGGTATGCGATTCGCACCGTTTTGACACCGATGGAGGGTCCTTTTTGGGCGTTTTAATTAGACTTTCGAAGATCCCAATGCATTTATTTTTTGTGCATACTCGAGCAATTTATTGATGTTCCATTGAAATTCAATTGGTCTCAAATTTCATTCTGCTTCTCTTGTTCTGTGCCATTCTATTGTGATGTCACATCCTTTCTTCTTGTGATGCAGCAACAACTTCATTGATTTTAATAACCTACATTGACTTCAAAAAAAATTGAAATGAATTTTATCTTACATTTGCGTTTCAAGCAGACCCTTTCTTCATTTGCTTTATTGTCATATGTCATTTCCTGCCTTAGACCTTCTTGATCTGGTTACTATCAATCATCTGCTGGAACATCTCGCAAACGGTCTCCTTGAGTGGCCTATAGGTCATATGGAGCTCATTGACACTCTTAGAGTTGTCTGCCTTGATTAAGATACCAACATTGTCACGAACAAACGCTCTGGTCAAGTTCTTGTCCATGATAGGACCAACTACCCAGATCAAAGCCTTAGGCACAGAGTTCTTGGGAAGCGGATACTTCGAATACTCTGGAGTGAGTGCTTTTGCAATGCCAAGCATTGATGTATCATGACCAGAAATGATATAACGGCCGCTAGCACTCTCAATGAATGCAGCCTTGAAATGTGCCTCAGCTACATCTCTGACGTCTGCAACGACCAAGCCGATCTCAGGTGTACCAACCTTCATCTTACCAGAGCCGAACTGTTGAAGAATACTGAAACTCTCAGAGGTAGCCTTTGGGTTAATACCTGGTCCTAAAACAAGGCCAGGATTGATGGTAACAAGTGACCATTGGCTTTGCTTCTTGTTGATTTCCCAGGCTTCCTTCTCAGCCAAAGTCTTGGAATATCCATAAGGATTTTGAGTCAATGACGAAGAAGTGTTCCAAGCATCCTCAGTGAGGATATCACCTGGAAGTTTGGTGATGTCCTTATTGGCACCATACATGGCCACCACACTGCTTGTCAACACAACACGCTTGACTGTACCTGCTTTGTTAGCAGCCTGCAAGACGCTAGCAGTTCCCTTCTTGGCAGGATCTATCAAATCCTTTTGGGGATTGGTCACTTTAGACGTGAATGGAGAGGCGGTATGAAACACAACCTTACATCCAGTGATTGCCTCTGTGAAGCTGTCCTTATCCAACAAATCGGCCTTAAACAACTTCAATGTGCCTTTAGATCCATCAGCTAACTTCTTAAGGAGACCAACTTTGTCCTCGTTAGTGGGATCTCTTACTGTTGCATGCACAGTAATACCTTCATCGAGAAGCTTCTTAACAAGCCATTGGGCAAGGTAGCCGCTTGCTCCAGTCACCAAAACTGGGCTTTGAATGTTGTACAATCCAGACATGTTCGGGAAAATAATTGGGTTGTGTTTCAGTGGCGTTATGCTCTCATATTTGGCCACTCTAAGAATGAGGCAAGCTACTCCGGTACTAAGTGACAGGTTGCTTACCGATTGCAAGGGCTTCGCATCTTTTCTACTTAGGGCTATGAATGTTGACGGGTACAATAACGGGGATGACCAGGTGAAACGAGGTTTAAGGTTTTAGTCGGATAAGAGGACTGCTGAAATTTACCTTTTTTGTTATTGAATTTATTATTTTGGCTTGAATAACGGAGTAAGTTTGCGTTCTCCAGTTTTTGATAGCCATGCGGCTCACTCACTGACATTGACATATCTGACCTTCGAAAAGTGTCATGGGATCTACAAGACGAACGGTCCGATTTTGAAGCCGAGAATGAATCAAATCAAATATGTCCATTGATGGCTTCACAATGGTTTTCTATGTTGTTTTATTCCGGCGTTTTCTGCCTTAATTGTCTTGCATGTTTCGTAAGTTCATTAACCAAGGCTCCTGGCTAATCAACCAAGGCTTCTGGATAAAGTGACAAGTCTACAGAACCACGGGGCCAGAAATAAATACAGTTTTGTGCCTTGATAACATTCCCTGTGTTTTCCTTTCGAACAAGCTGGGATAGAAAGTCATTCATTCATGGTATTCCCCTTTTGGGTTCTGCCTCATCGGCTAGTCTCTTATCGCACTACTCCTTGCTGACGATCGTAAAATGTATAATACCTATGTAACAGGAGATAATTCTACACATCAAAGAAAAAAAAAAAGAAAAAAGAAAAAAAAAAGTGAAAAAAAAAAATTAAAATCACAAAAAAAAAAGGTATGAGAGTGTAACGCACGGTATCACCACCGTCACCTCACAACTCCAAATGAATGATAATCCCTAGTCGCCGTCTTCCCCATTATATTCCTCTCAAAAGGCTCCTCACTTGGAGGAACCCATCAAGTCGTTGAAAGTAATCTTGTGAGCCACGGGAGCTTGATGTGGTTGTGGCTGTTGATATTGAGGGAAATGTTGGGGAGCAGGACCAAGTGGATATGACTGCATTGGAAGCGGTGGCTGAGGAATAGCAGCTGGTGGATACAGATAGTTGATGAATCCTTGAGGATTAGCATTATAATCAAAGCCTGGCAAAAATGGACCAGGACCAGATGGTGGGTAAGCAGTCACAGGGTGTCTAGGAGGGCCTGCTGGAGGCATACCTTGATAAACAAAAGCAGGGCGCATGTTTTGTGGCGCAAAATGCCCGTGTCTTGGATCTTGGACGGGGGAGGCCTGCTGCAAAGGAGAAGTTAATGGTTTTGGTGAAGACCGGAACGAAGGTTTTGGCAAACCCAACGCCTCAGGAGAGGAGTGGAACGACGACCCAGCGTAGCTTTCCTCTCCCTTCTTTCCCGATTTTTCGGACACAGTATTTGGAGCGTTTTGGTTGTTGTTTCCGTTCTTCTTGCTCTTCAGCTTTCTGCCGTTTGGCTTGCCCTCTTTCTTGTTTGTTTCAGGGCCAAAGTTGGGTTTTTCTCCGTTGGGGAGCAGCGGCGCTTTACCCTTATAAGACTTGTCGGATTTGTGGCCATGACCAAAATCAGGCTTGGCTCCGTTGGGTAGTTGTTGTTTAGGTTGGGTCACGGGTTTGTGTTTGTTTGTTTTCGCCGCCGGGGCAGGTTTCGGATGAACCTGAAGGGGTATCTCGTGGGCCATCATATTTGCAATAGTAATCGTAGTATATTGGGAGTTTGCAAGGGAGTCAATATGCTTTGAAACAGGTTGGAGTGTTTTGAAGTATTTTGACGGGTTGATGCAAATGGCAAATAACTTTAACCAATAAAAATGATGATGGGTCGTTGATAACTGATATGGATAAAAGAGGAAAACCTGTCTATTGGGTGGGTTGAGCTGATCAAAAATGATCACTTTTCGTGCACAAACCGCGAATTGTGTGCAGGTGGCTTGCTGTGGGTTCCTTTTGGTTCCATTGATTGACTCATTGGGTGCGAAACCTTCTCCATAGTTAACTATTGTATGTGGTGTTAGTAGTGTTAGCGCTCACTGTAAGGAGGTGTCCTACTTGGATTAGGTCAGTACAATAGTGTTTGTGGGGGTGGTTCGAGTAATTTGAAAGTGGAATTTGGGTAAGTATGTTGGGATTTTTTTATCAATGTAATTATAGGGGAACTTTTGTAAATAATGGCTGTTTTGACATGGTATTTGTCAGTGCTCTCTTAGCCTTATTAATTGACTACCATAATGAAAAGGAGTCAGTGTTAAGCCAAGATTACGCGAGGTCTAAGGCACCCCAAGTCATTGAAGTAAAGTTTAAACAAGAAATAACGGTTTTTTCAATTTCGGTTTTTTGTTTATTTGTTTGTTTTTGTTTGTTTTGGTCCAAATGTCTCTCCACTTAAGACGACACCTACACTAAAGACATGACATGCACCAAAAAGAACGTTTCCACTTCAAATATCCTCTTCACCTCTCCACCTCCTACAACTCTTCTCAAAATGCTCAAATTAATTAATGCTCAAAAATATAAATCACTCATTTGGCTTTCCAGCCATTTACTCCGTGCTCATGAACACGTTCAGTAGTCCAATGACACTCATACCAATAAGACACCAAAGCAGAACAAAGTTCGACAGACCGCTGAAAGAAACAGCAGAGCCGTACATTGATAAAGCAATAACGGTAAGGAATCCACTGGTGATCGCCATAGACATTCCAAAGACAAGGTCAAGCTGACCCAAGTCAATGTTGGCGTCTCCAGCATGGTTGAACTTCATAAATAAGTATCCACCAAAGGCACCCAATGGCTGAGAGAATCCTCCCAACAATGCACTGATGCTGACTGCCTTAAGCTTTCTCCATCTTGTGTGACCCTTGAATGAGTAGTATAAGGGCAAACACATCAGGAAGCCTTCGGTATAGTTATGAATAAGCAAACTGAGGAAAATCAGAACCCCTAATTCTGGATTCGTCTCAGATGTAATGTATGTGATGAAACCTTCTGGGAATTTATGCAAGGTGATTGCAAGGATCGTCTGGATGGCAATAAGCAACAAACGGGAGAACGGCAGGTTGACATGGTGGTGGTGATGCTCATTAGCCATGTGTCTCGAATGGTCGCCAATCAGATGCACATTGCTGATGCGATGCTTTAAATGAGAATGGTCGTTGTTATGTTGATGGCCATGGTTATGGCTATGGTGGGAGCTTTCCATATTGTGATCATGATCATGTTCATGGTCGTGGCCATGGTCGTGGTCATGATCGTGATCGTCGTGATCTTCATGGCTATGAGTATGTTCATGGTCATGGTCACCATGATCATGTTCGTGATCGTGAGTCAAGTCTTGCTCCTGGTAATCTTTTGCTATGTTACTTGACTCGTCACTTTCTTCGTCTGTAGTTCTGGCAGAATCGCCCTTTTGGCCCAACTCTGGGATCTCACAGAAATGAAGAGTGTTCGTGCGATGAAGACACAACTCGGCAGACGAGTATCCCTTACATTCGCCCAAAAGCTTTGGATCTTCGTTGGCCAGGGCAAAGTAGTGGATTAAACGACTAGAAGGTCTTCTCGACAAGAGAGGCAGAGTCTCACGAGCCTCAGCAGTTCCGACTTCGGACATCTCTGGACGGAACTCTCTTGCAGGCTCATCTTCATTATCGTGTGCTCCATGGTCATGATGGTTATGGGTTCCCATTTCAAGGTCGCCGTGGCTATGGCCATGTGCATGTGAGTCTGACGTCTTATCGTCTCCATCATGAGAGCAGTGGACCACCGACTCAGCCGTGAGCAAGTGCAAAGCCTGATTGAATGTGACACAGATCAAAATACCGGCAATAAAAGAGAAGATCAATACTCCATTAGTATTGGAATACTTCTCTGAAGAGTCAATATAGCTGAGTGCTTCCGGCAAGAGTCTGTAGAGTGCAGTGAAAAGTAAGCACCCCGAACTGAAGGCAAGCGAGCCGTTCATGAATGCATAGTTCTCTTTCAAGTGAAATTGGTACCTGGAAGTGATGAATCTGGGGAAAATCAAATAGTAGGCATCATCCAAATAAATAATAAAACACCCAAGCACGCAGAGTAGTGACGATAATATGGTTAAAAGCCATCCTTGAGTGAAATCCTGGTGGAAGCCCAACATTCAGTAGTTTCGGGACTATAGGGTATTAAGTGGAAAGGAAGGGGAGATCTAAACGAAGATTTATCTTGAAAGCTTAACGTTGGTGTAGTAAGGTGATCCACCACTTCAGGTAACCTCTACGGTATCATTTGGTATCTGCAGTCTACAGAGTCAGTTTCACGGAATGGTCTGGATTATGTGCCCAACCATCAGCCAAGTATATTGGCATGAGGCATGCGATGTAAGTTGAGTTTTGGACCTCTAATCACTTTTTGGTCCCAGCCACTGTGGCAACTCGGTGCCTCTGGACTCGGCTTTGCGGAATGGGATCTTGGTGCCTCTGTTCTTTCTTCTGTTCAACTTAACCTTTCTCAAGAAGGTCAAATCGGTGTTCTTCTTGTTAATAAACACGAAGAAGTACATGCCTAGGGTGGCCAAGATGACACATGTTGGCAATGACATGATGATCATGTACTTCTCGTAATTGATACCTTCCTCGATGTCGTAGTCCTCACCCAAGGAAGCCTTCAACCTGTTCTTTTCTTCGAGAGCCTTCAAGTCCTCTTGATGACCCTTGGAAACAACAGGCTTCTTGGCCATCTCAACGACGACGTAGTTGGCCATGTGGTCGAAATCCTCGTCGGAAACGTTGTCTGGTTGGAGACTCAACAACACCTTTCTATAATAGTCCTTTTCCTCGAAAAACTCTGGGTCGATGGTCAATGCGTACATGCCTGAATCCTTGGAGATTGGCTCCGAGATCCAGAACGATTTGTCTCCAAGAGTTCCACCCTTTTCAACGATGGAAGATCTCTTCTCAAGAGACTCCTCTTCAACATCCTCGTCAGAGCCCAAATCTCTCTTGGTGCCCTTGTGTCTGAGGGATTCTTTGATGTAAGACAAGTGAAGACGAACGTTGGTGACATCATCGCTGAAGAAACGAGAGTACCAAGTGACAAAGTAAGTTTTGTCCATGTACAAGAGAGCGTTATCACGAGGGAAACAGAATGGCTCAGGAGAGGTGTCCTTGGCCATACCCTTCATTTGGTAGGACTTAGGAGTACATCTCATGACTGGGTTCAACATGTGGTAGGTCTGGTCCTCGGGAATGTACTCGACGTGCTCGAAAACTTCATCGTCGGCCATGTTGTGGGCCTTCAACTCCTCCTTGTTGTAGGTTTTGGTGACAGCAGTCTCGAAGTAGGTCTCGTAGTCAGGTCTTGCGTTTTTGGTGACACCATTCTTCATTTTTGGACGGATAGTCTTTGGAGAACCGTCTTTGTTCAATGAAATCCATGGCTCCAATCCATTGGTTTCCTGTGGAGGTTTAGCGCTGAAAGTAACGCCAGCAATGACAGTTGGAGTGACAATTTCCACTTTGGTCGAGTAAATGGTTCTGATCCAAGGCTTCAAAGTTGGTGCAGCCTCACTGGAACCTGCCTTCAACTCTTGTAGCTTCTTATAGTCTTTGTTGATAATGACATCCTTGTATCTTTTCTCAAGACGACCCTCAGATGGAGCATCGGTGACCATTGCATCCACCTGAGCCACGGCAGCAGCGTTGACTGCCGAAACCGCAAGTAATGTAGTCCACAAGGCAGAGACCTTCATGATGGTAGTAGGTTGCAGAAGTAGAGATCAACAGTGGCTAAAATAGTGAGTGCGCGAATTCTTTGGTCAAGATCTACCGTTTGGGCCGACACACTGGAGTCCGATACTGACGCGATAGGCCTCTGAGAATGCTGAAAAGTGATTGAAAAAATTGGGGAATGCTTAACTGGTAGCAATAGGGTGATCGTTACTCGAACAAGACCTTAGTTTAGGATAACTTAAGGGTGATCTCATCATTGTTAACGAAACATTACATCTTTAAACATGTAGATTACTCTGTTCAGATAGGAAAAACAGCTGTCAACGGAAATGACGGCTGATACCTGGACAGTATGAATCAGTTTGATCTTTGGCAAGTAAATTCCATCATTATATACATGGTCAAGTTTATAATGAAACTATGCTGAGATTGCCAGATTTTCTACAATGCCCTAGGGCAGATTAAGGAAGAAAAGTGTATTGATGTCTTAGAATTCGGCACTGGCCGCGAACTTTTTTTCATGTTATTGTGTCTTGCGGGTAACTGAGCATTCTCACTGGGGCCGTTTACTATGGGGGGACCTGTGAGATTACTTAGCCAGTGCGACTATTGGATATGGTGGGCCAGTGGAGCATATGTGCTATGTTCCTTCTAAGTTTAACCTGTTAATGTGAAAGTAAAGACAGGATCATGAACTTTCAATATGAAAGATGGTACAGTTAAAATTTGAGCTATGTATCGTTGGTATTGACTTCGTTATGCTGGTTTATCTTCTTCATTCTACTTAACCCTATTGACCTCATACTTAAGCTATATATCAGCCTTATATCCCCGCCATGCTCTCATCATACCCCCAATTAATACTTATAGATTCCAAGTTGGTATCCAACCTCATTCCACAAATTAGGAACCTCTGCACCTTCGGCCTTCCTAAAATAAGAGCTATCCAACTCACTGTTAAGGGCCTCTATAATAGTGGATGCGAAATTCCAGAATGATGGCTTGTTCTCCACCAAAAAGCTCGAAATGAACTTGTCTGGAAGCTCTGTGTATGTCAATGAGTAGCAGTAGGCATATAGCAAAAGCTCTGATGAGGAGATCTTCTTTGAACGGAATAAATGAGCAAATTCGACTGGGGAATTTGGATTGACTTCCTTGAAAAGCTTCTCAACGTGTGAAATGTACTTATTCAACGCATTCAAGCATCGGAGCGAGTTCCTTTGTTCTTTCAATGCAACTTTACTGGCCAGTTTCGCAAGCATCACCTTCTCATGAAGTGCACTGATGGCCACTTGGTCTTCATCGTCGTCATCCTCGTTAATGAGCTCTGTTTCGGCAATTTCACTTTCTCCGCCAGATAAAGAAAACATTCCAATCTTATTGATGCCAAGTCCAATCAATTTCACCTGCTCACTGGCTGCATTGTATAGCTTCAATGGCTGGTTGTACATCATAGGAAATGGGAAGTATTTGGCAAATAGCTTTCTCGTATACAACTCATAATTCTGTGTGTTGACGTAAAGATTGTACTGGTTGACGAATCTGATGGTAGAATCGAAGTAAGACACCAAGCTTAGGTTGATCAACTGGTCTGTAGCAGAGAGCTTCTCATCAGGCACGAATTTCGTGGATTCTGTAGGATATTCCTGGGAAATGTGGTATGAAATCGATGCAAAACCTTCATATTTCTTGACTTTACCATTCTTTCTCTCTAGCAACAAAGGTAGTCTTCCAGAATCAGCAAGGTTGGTATTGCATGAGGTCACGATCTTAAACTGGACCTTCTGTGGAACAAGATGTATACTCAAGAGCCACGCACATGCCAAACTTTCAGGATCGATGATCGAAATGGACCCATCTTGGCCCCAAACATGCAATTCCATCATTGTCCCCAAATTCAGGTAAGTATGTTGGTGTACTAGTATTCTTAGGTAGCGCACACCCCACTATACAAGGTGAGCGCTTATACCCATCGAGCACCACCTACAATCTCCTCTCTAAACATGTCGAGTAAACCGGAAAAAAAGGAGAGGTTGTCGTTGGATGTCATCGGTCAGTTGGAGGATGCCGTGGAGCAAAATCCATTGGATTACAAGAGCTGGACGAAGTTGATTGAGCAGGTGATCCAGAAAGACAAGGAAGAGCAGGTGCGGTCTGTTTTCGACAGATACTTGGCCTTGTTCAAGTTCGATGCCCGTCAGTGGGGTAACTATATCAATTTCGAAATGAACCGTGGTGATTTCGACAAGGTGGTCAAGTTATTTGCCAAGTGTCTCCCCATCACTGATGAGGTGGAGCTCTGTCGTACCTATGTGCTGTATGTTCGTCGTGTCAATGACGTGATTACTGGAGGTGAAAAGGCCAGAAGCACAGTTGTTCAAGCATTCGATTTCGCCGTGGGAAAGTGTGGAATCGATATTGAAAGTTCAGACTTATGGAACGACTACCTAGATTTTTTCAAAACCTGGACCCCAGGAACGTCTTGGGAGCAACAACAAAAGAATGATCTTATACGAAAATTGTACAGACGGTGTCTTGTAATTCCCAACTCAAGAATCGAATCCATGTGGTCTGACTACACCAAATGGGAAAACGAGGTGTCTTCACCAAATAATGCCAGTAAAAACATCGCTGATCTCTCAACAGAATATATGGAGGCTAGATCGTGGAATACAGAATGGCACAATGTTACAAAAAATCAGATCAAAAAGCGTATAGTTCCGATTTCTGCCGTTGATGACAAGGACGACATGATTAAAAACCAACTTGAAGCCTGGTTGAACTGGCTCGAATTCGAGAAGAAAAACAGCTTAAATTTGAAAGAAGATGCACTTGAGCACAGAATAGAATACGTTTATAAGCGTTCAGTTGCAATCTTGCCTTTCGTTCCAGAGGTTTGGTTCCGTTATAACAAGTTTCTTATGCAACAGAATGAAGACGCTCATAGAGGCCATTGCATCGAGCTTTTAGTTGATGCTTTGAGATTAAACCCTACAAGTTTCCTCTTGACCTTCCAATTGGCAGAGTTATACGAAAAAGATAGCTCTTTCCCAAAAGCACAAGAAGTCTACGACAACGCCATTAAGGTGTTCACAGAAAAACACGCAGCCGTTCAACAGAAGGTCGACGACATCAACAGCAACTTGGCCAAGCGTTCAGGCAACCAAGCAACACAAAAGTCCAACGGTAATGGGGACAAGATGGAAACGAGTGACAGTGAAGACGACGCTGATAACGAGCAAGTTTCCCTCCAGTACACCGAAAGCGAAGCTTTGCAAATGCTCGAGCTTGAGGGCCAACTACAGGAACTCAACCACTCGGTCACTCTTCTTTATATAAAATTAATGGCGTTGTGTAAAAGATCACAGGGCATCAAGGAAGTGCGTTCTGTTTTCAAGCAACGTAAAAACTTCAAATCGTTGACCTATGAATTTTACGTGGAAAACGCCTTGATCGAGTTCTACTCGGATAATAAAAAGATCGCCGATAAGGTGTTCGACTTGGCCATGAAATCTTTTGGCAAAAACGGAGGTTTCCTCTATGCATATTTGGATTACTTGATCCTTACAAACTCCATTGAGAGCATCAAAGTTTTCTTTGAGATTGCCTTGACCAACTTGCTTAAAGAAACTGCAAGTGACGAGGAAGCTCTTCAATTGGCTACAATCAATATATTGGACCAAAGGAAGAGGTCCGAGAATCTCAGGCGGAACCAACACTTCATGAGAAAAATCATCAGAAGATACATCAAATTTGCATCCAGCTATCTCGATTTGGATAGTGTTTTATCACTTGAAAAGAGATATGTTCAATACTTCCCGCAAGATGACGAAATGGCTTTGTTCATCGACAGATACAAGACCAAGGCCTTTGATGGAGTTGCTAAATACGACTTGGGTAAAGAGTTTGATGTGGCCCTCGAAGAGAACGACGACGATGATGAAGACGACTTGAAGTCATCAAAAAAGAGAAGAAAGGTCCAAATTGCCGACGACAACTATTCACCAGAAACAACTGGGTCAAGAAACACGCCAGAGAGAGACAACGGTTACTCAAACGGACAAATGGCCCCTGCTGTTCCTGCCACACCTCAACATGGGTTTGTCGGCAACACAATATACAACTTGCTCCAACTCTTGCCCAACGCTGGTTACTTTGGGCCTCCTGCCGAGCATGTGTTCAACAGTTCCAAGTTGGTTGAATTATTTGGAAATTTGGAAAAACTTCCAGGAGAATCCTAGGTCCATTCATTAAGGTATATACAAGGTAATGACATATCGTCACAATGCTTTAAAAATTTCTTGTCTCTTCACTGAAGAAGTTGAGAGTGTCTTCGTAGCTTGGCTTAAATGCCCAATTGTTGTAGACTGTGTAAATTGCCAGAAGATCTTCTCTTGAGAGTTGTCTGGCTGATTTGTCCAAGACAGACTCTGGGAGTTGAGAGCCCAAGTCCTCCACAGCTCCAGGAGCCAAGATGTTGAGTGATTCTCTCACCGTATTAGTTGATTTATACATGAAGATCTGTGTGAGGTATTCTAATGCATTCACATCAAGATCAGAGATGTTTTTTGGAACAACTTCAACCACTGCAAGATCACCACCAATAGGTAATATGGATGATCCAGGCATCACCAATGGCTGGTCATTTATGAGAAGGTTTGGATCGTAGCCCTCACCAGCGGTGCCTTGACTATCTGCTGGAGAATCAGAGACTGCAATTAACTCCACATCAGTGAACATATCTCTCTTCAATGCGGCTCTGTTACGCTTTGAGAAGTTAGGACCGGCAAGGAACTTCAGAGCAGTGGATTCTCTCACCAAGAAGATCATCCTCACTCTTCCGTATTTCTGAAGCCAATTCTGATATGCACAGCACATAATCCATTGAGCAAAAAGTGACTCTCCAAACTTGGCTGATGAGATATTAGCCACAACCAAGAGCTCATCATGGACCTTATCTCTTGGCTGAACCGAAGGCTCGAAAACCTTGAGCTTATTGAAAAGCTGGTCATATGTCTCCCATGCATGTCCGTCATTATTGAAGTACTGAAAGTTCTCCTTGTTGCCTGTAGTGTTCTCAAGGTATGCCAATCTGCTGGTCCATATCAGCTCATTGTCTTTTGTGCTATCGATGATTATATGGTTTTTTGGCTTGAGCTCGTAGTTTATCATCGTCGATAGAAGACCATAGCCCGAAAAAACATCAACTATATTTAAATTTCCTTGGGAATTCGGGTACTTCTCTCGAAGCCGAAGTCTATCTATAATCAGTTGGCAAACTTTTGGTGCAGTGATATTTTTGAACCCATATTGATGTGCTGATCTTGGAAGTGCCTCTAGATGAGGGATCAACTTCGGATTCAATGACCTTGCTAACATTGTTTGGAGTTGCAGTTGGTGGTTGAGTAGGTATCCGATGACTTAGACCTGTATCACAAGGCCCCATAGTTAAGGGTGCGCAGTGGCACACACTTATAGTGTAACCAGTATACTACAACAGGTACCAACTATACCCAAATTTCTACCGAAAAAGGACTTAATTTTCTGCTTAACTTCCTAATTTGACATTAAACTCCTTAACACCATGTCGGTCAACACAATTTCCATCCAAAAAACCACAAGTCCTAGAGAATTGCCGTTTACTCTATATCCTGGGGAAATACTCAAGTTTAGATCACAATCTCTGAGACAATCGCTCTCTATTGAGCTGCACAAATCCAACAATCCAATTAAGGTTCATATTTCGGCCGCTGATGGCCATATATTCGTCACAAACAAGAGAATTGTCTACATCACTGCCTCAAGAGGAGACCTCGATTCGTTTGCCATGGAGTTCGACCAGGCACCCCTTCTTCAATTCTCCCATGCTTTGAAATCACCCTGGTTTGGTGCTAATTACTGGGAATTTATGTTTTTTAATCCTGAGCAATCTATCTGTGATGGTTTTCCAAAAAGTGACTGGTTTAAAGGACAGATAATCTTCAAGGACGGTGGCCTTTATGATTTTGTGGGGACTATGAACGACGTTATCAATGACGCAGTTAATAACTCTCATATAGATGAGGAGCTTCCAAGGTATTCTGAACATTAAGATGTACCCATCGCTTCGAATATAGAGATATTTTTGTCGCATCGGGTATTGGAATACTTCTGTCGCTCTGAATATCGGATCACTCTTATCGCTAAGATACTCTCAATTTAATTCTAGCCAGTATTGAAATTCTTGAATCGTTTCATATTTATAATGTATTATATAATGTTACAGGCATTTATTGAGGGAAGTCGCCCTGAAGCTCCTTCAAATCAAAAAATGGTGTCAGCTCCACGGTACCTTCTGTAGATGTAGCCATCAAGCTAGCATCAACAGGTTGTTTCACTGCAGCTCCGCCTACGGCAAGAGGCTTGAGCAGGTGCAATGAGTCAAAGTCCGTGAAGTCGAGTGTGGTTGCCCATTCGGCTTCTCCAACGTTAGGGTATAATTCCTTGTAGTTGTCTATAGTCAAGTTCTCCAACGTTCTGGCATCCAGATAAACAATGGACCCTTCTTCGTTGTAGATACGGGCGTTGCTGAAAATCAAGTGCACATCCTCGAGGAACTCTCGGATATTGCTGTATGTTTTGTTGTTGATTCTCTTTTTGACGGTGTCCAACGCAAGCGGATGCTTGATAAGCACATAATAGTCTGGGTATAACCGCTTGGATGGCTTCACCAAGAACAAATCGCTCAACTTGCGGTCGTTCTCCTTGTAGTCAAGAATGTTTCCATAGATGATGTCCATGTTGTTTTGTAATTGCACACGTTCCTCTGGCAGAAGACTGTCAATAGCTGGTGTGCTTCTGTTCGAAGATGTCTTAAGCTTGCTCTTAGGGTTCTTGGAACGAGGTCTGCCTCTTCCAACTGGAGTAGAGGAGCGAGCTCTCTTGGCAGAAGGATCTTCGTCCTCGAATCTCTTTCTTTTGCCATCATCCATATTCTTACGGCGTGGTCTGCCCTTCTTTTTCGATGAGCCCTCATCATCTGACTCATCTGAAACAACACCCTCAATCTTCTTAAGCCATTCTTCTTCAGTCAAGTTATCGTCGTAGACCGCAGTTTTACGCTCACGAGTACCTCTTCCGTATTCTTCAAGAATTTGCTCCTCTGACTTGTGCAAGAGTTGTGGGTCTTGAAGATAAATTTCAGGCAATTCCAGATCGGTGAACAAACGAGATGTGTAGGTGGAATTTCTTGTTTCGAGAGCACGTTGAGTATCCAACTCACGGAACACCTCCAATTCTTCATCACTTCTTGCAATGATTTGATTAAGTTCGTCATCATCCAAGT
Organism: [Candida] citri; assembly: GCA_030571295.1. Classification (NCBI taxonomy): domain Eukaryota; kingdom Fungi; phylum Ascomycota; class Pichiomycetes; order Serinales; family Metschnikowiaceae; species [Candida] citri. Next base: position 793,524 of record JAJLXN010000004.1, on the reverse strand, counting down.
CGTCATCGTCGTCGGATGTTTTGTGTCTTCTCTCTTCCTCCTTATCCATCAAGGCTCTCAACAAAGCTTCTTGCTCCTCTGAAGTCGACTTGTTATCGAATTTACCAGCCTGAATGACTTTACCATCAATTTCTAATTTGGCGACGGCTCTTTCCAAAATCATCTCCTCAATGGAGTCTTCAGTAATCAATCTCAAAATTCTGACTTCGTTCTTTTGTCCAATTCTGTGGGCACGGTCCTGTGCTTGCAAATCTTGATGCGGGTTCCAATCAGAATCGAAAATAATGACGGTATCAGCAGTCTGCAAGTTCAAACCCAAACCACCAGCTCTGGTAGACAACAAGAAACAGAAATAGTCGGAGTTTGGAGCATTGAAAAGCTTCAAAAGATCGGTTCTGTCGTCAGACTTGGTACCACCATCCAATCTCATATACTTCATGGATCTCAAACGCAAGAAATCTTCCATAATATCCATAATTTGTGTCATCTGGAAGAAAATCAACACTCTGTGTCCTGTTTTCTGGAACTTAGGAAGGATTCTGTCCAACAACTCGAATTTACCAGCAACTCTCCAGATTGTGTCATTTGTTTCAACCGTTGGGTTGATAAGATTCTCGACTTCCTCGTAAACGAACGGGTGATTGCAAATCTTTCTCAATTGCATAAGTTGATTGTTGGCGTTCTTAATGGTGCTTGGCTTGTTTCCAGCGCCTGCATCTCCAGCAAAAAGAGCATTGTACTTCAACATCATTCTGTACAACTTGGATTGCAAGGACGACATTTGACACTTGACAACCTTCTCGACCTTGTTTGGCAAGTCCTTTTCGACATCCTTCTTCAAACGTCTCAACAAGAATGGTCTCAAAACCTTGTGCAATCTTCTAATAATCAACAAAGTTTCTTCTTCACTCAACTCGATCTTATCTTGACCACCTGTGTTGGCGAACGGGGTATTGAACCATTCGTCGAAGGATTTGACAGAGTTGAAAATCTTTGGCAAAACGAAGTTCAATAAAGCCCAAAGTTCTGGCAAATTGTTCTGCAAAGGAGTACCGGTCAAAATTAAACGGTAGTCACTGTGGTAGAATTGAGTCAAAGTCTCCGACAATTTGGACTTGGTGTTCTTCATTCTGTGACCTTCATCAATGATCATGTGAACCCATTTAATCTTAGACAAAAGACTCTTATCCTTGATAACGTATTCGAAAGTGGTCAACAACACTTGGAAGTTTTGCTGTCTGATATCATGTTGCATAACCTTTCTTTGAACTGGTGTACCTTTATAAGTGATCTTCTTCAAAGCTGGAGCCCATTTTTCGAATTCCAAGTTCCAGTTAGTCAACGTAGAAAGAGGAACAATAACCAAAAATGGGCCTGGTATTTGCTTTTTCTCGACCAAGTATGTGACCAAGGAGATCGTTTGAATAGTCTTACCCAAACCCATCTCATCTGCAAGAATACCGTTCAAGTGGTTATTGTACAATGACACCATCCATTGCAAACCCTTCAATTGATACTCTTTCAAAGTACCACCAATCAAAATCGAAGGTTGTGCTGTAACTTCTTCCTTGATACGGTGAGCAACTTGATAATAATCAATCTTTTCTCTCTTCTCATCATCCATAGGCTTCTCCTCCTCTTCAACGGGCCCTCTGGAGGATCTTTGTTGAGATTCTCTTTGTTGTGTCTGCACTGCTTGCGCCAAACTGTCCAAGAACTGGTTGGTTTGCTTCAACAAATGTGTAAGTCTGGTATCCTTGGTATGGTCAAGCAATCTCATATAAGCCTCTTCATCGTTCAGCTTCAAAGCTTGCAAACGTTGCTTAGCCATCTTCTCGAGTTTCTTTTGTTCATCCTTGGCAGTTTGAGAGTGGAAACTGTTAATCTTGATAGCCATTCTTTCAAGCTTCTCCTTACGTGCAGAGATCTTGTCTTGCTTGTAGGATTTGAATGCAAGCACTTTGGTGACCACATCTTGATGCTTTCTGTTTTGAGCTTGCACAAGCGAGTATAGCTGTTGCTTGTACAACTCTTCAGTAGCAATGACGTTCTCAATAGAGTGGTCAGCAAATTTGGCCAAGAAGTTCGGATGTGAATTAGGTAGCAAAGATCTGCTGAACCACACTTGTGAAAGAATGTGACCACGAACGTTTTTCTGGTAAGGCAACAACTCAAGTTGAGCTAATTGCACGGTCAAATCATCTTTCTCGTCATTGTCGGATGCATGCTCCAACTGTTTCTTCAAACTTGCAATTTGAGCGTCAATTTGGAGAAGGATATATGACTCTCTCGTGCTTATGATGTCATCCATATCAATGCCTTGTGGCAAGAGCGAAGGCATCAAAAGCCTACTTTGAGGTGCGTACAACGCGTTGAAAGGAATGTCTTTGATCAGGTCGTCCACAATCTTAGGAAGGACAAAAGTGTCGATTTGGGCATTTGGTTTACTCACAGGCAATACAAGTTGGTTCGAGAGATCCTTATCCTCGGAGTATTTGGTGAACTCAACTGGTGGCTCAGGAGGGTAAGGAACAGGCTGGATCAAGTTAGGATCAGCTGCATTTGTTGCCTTTGGCGTACCAGCGCCAGACCTTGCACTAGACATTCGTTTTCCAGGTAGTTGTTTTGGATCCTGTCTGTCTAAACCAATGTTAGCCTGCTGTGGGGTACCAACCAGCAGACCTGGGTTTTGGTTATTGTTCGGCAAGCGGTTCAAAGTCGACGGCGTAGGAGGCTGCTGATAGCCAAATTGAGGCGATTGGGACGTGATTGGAGCAGCGTGCATGCCTGTGTTGTTCGGCAGAGCAGCGTTCATTCCAGAAACGTTCTGGCTCGATTGGGCATCTGGAGCCATAGCCAAACGGTCGTTTGTAGCCATTTCGATGACATTTTGCGGAATTGGTGGGAACCCACCGGTTGGGCTCTTGAAAAGAAGCTTAGCGGCCTGGTTCTGCAGCTTAAGCAATTGGATTTGCTGAGCAGAGAACGGACTACCATTCGCGTTGAAGTTCACGCCATTTTGGCCACCAGACTGAGCAAGTGCGTTCTGGCCCATTGCGTTTTGGGCAAGGGCATTTTGGCCGAAGTTGGGCGTTTGCAGAGGAGGAATTGATGGCGTCTGAGACAAGCTCTGGGGAGACCTTTGTGGGGGAGACTGTTGCAGCATTCCCATCATTCCCATACCGCCAACTTGGCCACCCGACATCATCCCAGCCTGACTATTCATCTGAGCATTGATATTGGGGGTAGAACCCGGAGCATTGCCCATTCCGTTTGGCATTTGCATGTATGGCAGCTGTTTCTGTAAGTGCTGGAGGTTCTGCTGAACTTGAGGCGATTGTTGCTGCGATTGTTGCTGCTGGGGCTGCTGCTGCTGGAACTGAACCGAGCTCGACCCTCCCAGAGGCTGCTGCTGGTTCTGTTGTTGTTGCCGCTGCATAGCTTGTGCTTGGATATACCTGATAATCTTGGACAACTGATTGAACTCGGGAACATTGACAGCCTGGTCGCCGTACTGCGACTTTAGCTGCTGCCACCGCTGGAGATAGCGCTGGATATCCTCACGCGTGGGCTGTCTGTTCATGATGCGACACGGGTATCGAGTTGATAGATTGTGTATAATAAAGGTTGTATATCCTCTTTCTACGTGCGAGAGGTGTTGGAGTCCGCGTGTTTTCTGCAGGAGGTTTGGACCCAATTTGTGGGTCGCATTTGCATGGGGGACTATACATAGGGAGACTGAGTGAGAGAGAGTGAGAGAGAGGGTAGATGAATTTGGGGGATAGAGAGGTGAATTGGGGATTTTGATGAGATGGGGTTGATGAGGGGATGTCATATATGTGGGCTACGTGTTTTTTTTTTCGAGATTTTCGCTTGGCTTGTCACTTTTATTGTATGGTCTGTGGCTGGTGGCTGGTACTGGTCTAGTGCGTATAGCCTCACTAAGTGAGACACCCGAGGGTACTGGAGGTATGAAGAAAGACACGATTATGCACTTTTTTTAATGAAAATGACTTCAAAGTAATGAACCGGTAGTTATTTGAATCCGTTCGATCCATGTTTGACTAAGCAAACGCCAATAAAACACGGTGTTTTCTTATTGGTCAGTCTCTCTTCCTAATGCCATACCCCATAAGCACCAAGTATCATTGCAATTGACAGTAAATTGGGATGACTTCCCAATTTAAGACCCAACGTAGAAGCCGATACGTTCACAAGGAACGATTCGTCGCCTGAACCATCGAGGTTACAAAAAAATAGCCGATAAACTTTGGCACATCGTCATGGTAACCTCTTTAACCCGAAAATCGGGACATTCAATAAATTTTTCCAATTTTTTTTTATCTTCTTCTCCGGCTCTTTGGCTTCGATGCCTCTGGAACCCAAAGGTTTCCTCTGGCTCTTGGTGCAAAATTAATCAGATCAAAATCTTCCGTCTTGACATGACCAACCGATGCCTCATCCACCATTGGAGGCTCCTTATCAACAGGCTTTTTCGTTTTCTTTTCTGATTTCTTCCCATTATTCTTTTTAGCTGGCTTCAGTGTCTTCTTCCCAATCGAATGGTAAGAATAATTAGTAGTATCGATTCTCTTATGCAAGATATCTTCCTCGACCTGATCAAATCTGTCTTGTTCAGAATCAAACTGTGCTCCTGGAAGTTTAATATCGAAGCTTGTCACGTCCTTCGAGCGGAAAATAAGAAGTTCAGCCTCATTCACATTCAAACAGTCAATTCCGAAACTGTTAGCCCAGACTCTGGTGATGGAGTCCTCAGTAACGAGCTTCCATTGTGAAATTGGTGGCAATGCCTTGCTTTCTTGGTCAATGTATCTCTTGTACACGAGTGCTTGCAACAAGAACTTGAGTCTCTTGGGTATATTGACTGGCTGGTCGAGATCATCTCCATCAGCATTATCTTGCACTGATCTTTCTTGTTCTTGAGCTTGTTCGTTCTCTAACTTTGCAGAACCCAAAGCGTTCAATGGAAGCTTCGTTCTGCGGTTAGGAAAGTCACCAACTCTTGGTGCACGCAATTGGAATCTGGAAGCTTGTTGCCAGTTAGGAATGTGGTCTGAAGGTTGTTCAAGAATCACATTATACAGAATGTTCTGATTCTGTGGCTTTTGCTCTTTCAAGGACAAGTCATCAAGATCATCCACAATGCCATCAAAAGCTCCAGCACTATCCTCTTCAAGGATCTGGTCAATGAACTTGATAGCCTGACGAGCATTGGATGCAAAGGTTGAGCTACCCTTCATTTGGAACCCTAACTCATGCAAAGTATACGACGGTATGAAAATGTTCAAGTGAACCTTCTTGTCTCTATTCTTCTTGCCCCGGAATTGTGATTGGATGTACTCATTGTTAAACCATCTTTTGACATTACCGAACCCTCTCACGAAGGCCGAGTTGTCGAGGATCAAGTTGACAATTAACTCATTGGATGGAGTTTCTGTAGGAGGCAAAACTGTTTTCTGGAGTTGTTCAAAGTCCTGCTCCTCCGTAACTGGGGGTTCCGGTGGCAATTCCATGAAAGATCAACACTTAGGTCAGTTATGCGCCTACATAAAATTTTGACTATGATTTGGGAGGTACACAACTGAAGGTGAAGAAACCACGGGAATTACAGTGAATTGCATTAAGATAGACTTAACAAGATGGAGAGCATGCTATGATTTTTAACTTTAGCTTTGGCATTGGGTTTTGGTAAGACCAAGTACCTACCTGAAGGTGTATATCCGTAGATTACTTGACCTTGTCTTGATAGTAGAGAATTTTTGGTATCTTTCGTTACAGTCGGATTGACTCCAACTTCTAGATCCAACAGGTTTATAAATTTACAATTTCATACAAAAATAGTTCGACCAGCGATATTTATTGACTTTCTATGGTATCTGAGTAGATGTATCAGACTAATGATGTTAGTAATCCACGTAAAACAATTGGTGCCAAATATTTCGGTCATGGCGTGAATACCTAAGATAAAAATCATTAGGTAAATTCACTATCAGATTGTGTCAAGGTTGAATTCATCGAGCTGAAAAGCCCTAACATTAGAGATGCCAGAAAAAACATATAATTGAATAAAAACTTCATCCTGTTGACCTGCAATATTTGGATATTATAGCACATACCTTTTCCAATAGAAAATCGTTCTCAAAACCAATGAAGGCTTCAAGAGGAGATGTAGCACCTGAAGATTCTAAAACAATGCGAGAAAAAAATTCTCTTATACAACATCAGGGATGTTTGGATGTTTCTTGAATTAGGGCTCATTGAGTGCAATGGGTGCAACAACTTGAGAATGGGTGCAAGGCACAACAAGATGAGAAACGAAAACACCACTGGCATGAGGATTACAAGAACACTTGGCCGTAAAACACTGAAAAGCTCAAATCAAACGCTCCGCTGAACAAATGAGAAAAACGAGTCGAGGTTCAACTCTCGCAAGTTGACTTTCTCGGTCCCATTCAGCTCAATCTCTTTCTTTAAATTCATCACGCGTTTAAAGTCATCTTCAATTTCTTTGTTGAAGGTGTCTTGTTTTCTCAAAAGGTTGAGCTTCCACGTCTTGAAGGTATTTTCCTTCTCGTGGATTGACTCTTCCATGCGTTTTTTGGCCTCTTCTTCCATCTTTTCGTAACTGCTCTCAGGCTTATTATCAATCATTTTTAGAGTATCGAGAGCACTTGCCCTTTTGTAGAGAACATAAGACTCTAATCCATTTTTTTCGAAGTCTGGGCTTTCCTGGAAACTAAAAGACAGTGAGTTCACGCTTCGGTTTAAACGCTCTTGTAAGCATCTCAGACGGAAATGATTGTAGTGGGCTTCAGTAGAGGATACCAAATCAAGCATATGTTCAGAAAGCAAAATGCTTCTTAAATGAACAAAATCACAATGCTCTGGGTTTTCAATTTCAACCATCCCCCAATGGTATTTTCTTGCCCTGACCAAATTACCCTCAGAGTTACGGAACATTGCATTGGAACCAATAATGGCGTAGGGAGCCACTTCATTGATTTTGTTCAAAACATAACGATCCGAGATAAATTGACAAACTTTGATTCCATAAGCCTTGAGGGTGCTGCTTACAATATTCTTGAAGTTGACAAGTTCATCTCGGTTGAGAGTATCACTTCTGCCAATAATAGGAATGAGGTTCACTCTTTTCGAGATCTCCTTCATTGACTCGATATCCAAGGGAGTCAATTGAGTATTGGTAGGCAGAAGAAAGTAGAGACATACATGGACTCGATTATCCTTCAATTGGCATCGGTCTGGCTGCTCCTCCTGTAGTAAGTAAGACTTGAAATGATGGTCGATATACTTGACAATTGGGATCCAACTATACTTGTTATCCATCTTAATTCCATATCCGGGCGTATCTACGGTCGTAAGACGCAAAACAAAGTCATCTTCCGTAAGTTCGTAGTGACGCTCTCTCACCTCCAGAACAGCAGGGATAGTCGTACACTTTACAATCAATTCTTGCCCAAAGAGAGTATTGAGGAACGTGGTTTTCCCGGTACCACTACAACCTGCAAGGATCATTGTTAGCTTTCCCCCTTTCCGTCTCGAGATCTTTTTCATCTGATCAGGAAGACATCCCAATCCTATTTTGAGGTGGTCAGTTGCATCTACATCATTCTCGGACAATTCATCCACACCATCTAATTTTTCGGCACGAAGAGCCATACGTTTGTTGATTGCATCAATGATAAAGTCGGCGCTTATTTCAAATTGGTTATCTAAAATATCTGAGGATTCAGAGGCTGTCATGGTTAAGAGAATATGATACATTCACAAAGGAAACATGTCGCGATAACCACAAAGTATGTAGAGAGATAACGACCGAGCCATTTACCCGATTGAGCGAGTTAAACATGACAATTTCCCGTCAAAAAACCGAAAAGTAGCAATATTCGCTTTATATAGACTTTCAAGCTGCAATTCCCCTTTTTTTCTTTTTTCTATTGTGTGGTGGCCTCGAATCTCACCTACGGTTGCCATTTACGGCATCGGCTCGCCCATTTACGAAATGTCACATATTCTCAACCAACTAGGAAAAATCCAAAACACCAGTTGTCAACGAGATAAGCCACAGTCGTATTCCGTTACAATTTAGCGAACTGACAACCGCCATAAAATAATCGACGATCATCCAATGATCATGAAATTCCGCCCCATCCAGATTTTCCATAATTGCACGGCTTGGACAGCCTCGGTAAGTCCGATTAGATAAGCCGCGATGTCACTTTTATGCCACTTAATTGACACACAAAATTGACATTCCCATTTAACTCTAACCACTATGCCTTTTTTCAAGTAAACAATATTAAACTCTCGATCCCAAATTATGTTTCGCATGAAGTTTTCCCGAAGCGGAGCACATGCGCCACAGACAGCATTTGAGCCGCTCGGTCGAGGTCTATCGCCCAATCGGGCCTAATGGTAAATATATAACCTTTCTGCCCACACTGCCTTACGAAAATGTTACATTAATTATTGAAGGCCTGATTAAAAAAAGGGTCCTTTTCCTCCGCTACTTGCTTTGCTCCCAATCGGCGGTATGGTTCAGCTTCACAAGCTAAGGTCTGCTGATGACTTGAATGTCACCTCGATCAATCCATTTGAGGTTCCTTTAGAGCCCAGAGCCAGGTCTACATCTCCCGTGAAGAGTAGATACTCGATGCCCTCATATTCCAGTTTGGCCAGTTTCAATGCTTCCAACGACGATCTCATGTCGAATCTTTCGTTGGGCTCTGTCTCACCAGATCAGTTGAGACACTTATCTCGGTCTCCAGTTTCCAGTCGTTTACACATCACTAGACCACATTATGCCATCCCAATCCCATTTACCTTGCAATTACCCCCTAAGCTTAGTCAGTCGGCACCTACTACTCCAAGAAAAAATCACAGTACACCTGCCACGCCTTACAAATCACCATCCAAGTCACCTTTAAAGTCACCATCTAAGTCACCTTCAAGATTAGTTTTCACAGGTCAGTCTTATGAAGCCATGGAATCAGATCCTGGCAGTGGACTGGAGGACGATCGTGATTTACTTAGTCCAAGATACTTCCCATCAGATAAACCTCCATCTGTCACTTCAAGTCGGAAGAAGGTTGCAAAATTCGTTCAAAAAACAAATACGCTACCTCTTGACCAACTTAGTGTCATTGAAGAAGCATCCACAAGAGCCAATAGTACGAGATCAAAGGCGCTTCCACAAGTTCCGGATACTCCACCATTACTCACATCCAATATGCGTGATGATATGCCGAAGGATATGGAACTTTTGAGTGCACCAATTGCCAAAAGAGTCCCATCAGGACTACTCTACGATCAGCAATTTGCCAATCAAGGCTCAGATTCGAGATTGATAAGCAATGCCTCAAGTGCAGAGTCAAGCTTTGTCGCTTTCCCATGCTTAACTGAGCTGAAAGAAGTCACGAAGAAACTGCCAGACAGAACGTTCGTCTTGAATGGCACTAAAACATCTCCATCAACATTGCATCAAGACATACAAAAGAGCAGAGTTCCTCAAAGTATGACTTATCATCACCACTTGAACAACGGTAAAGAGCTCCGGATCAGCAAACGTACCTTCTCTGATGAGTCTCATGTATCGTCATTGAGCTCTTTCAGCTCAGTGGGTGATGTTTTCAATATCAATGCTTACACGACATCTCCAAGATTCAGACTTGAAAATCAAGCTATCGCACCTCCACAAAGGTTGAACAGAGGTACTTCTGTCAAGTCTCAATCTTCCGGTTCAAGCCAAGAATCAGGTTCAAGCCAGGAGTCAGGTTCGAGTCAAGAGTCACGCTCAACGTGGAATTCAGTTCAAAAGAGCGTTGACTTCAACAAAAGCGGCTCTCCTTCCAGCACAATTGAGTCACCAATTGGTCTTCAGCAGCAAATTGAGCTCGAAAAACAGATTGACGAGGGAATTGCTCAAGCAAAGGAAATCAACGCTGAGAAAGAACTTCCAAGTCTCCCAGACAATGATATTGCTGATGACACGATTGAAATTGATTTGTCACCTCTTAACATACACAAGGCAAATCACGAGGCCGAAGTTGACGATAACAATGGCGCAGGTATCGGTTACAACTTCCCCAACAACAACTCAAATGTCACTAATAGAGAGGACGTCAGAAGAAGAAGTGTCGGTAAACTGATCAAAAGAAAGTCGGTCTACTCGATAGTATCAAACACTGGACAAATTGAGATTCCTAATTTGGAAGAGAAGGATGACGAAAGCACTAAACAATCGGTTGCAAATTTTGAGGCACAGAGCTCCACGAATTCTAAAGGATCTGAAGCCCTTATGGAGCCAATCGGGCACCCAAGCACGGCGGCAAGAGAGCATTTCAAGACTATTTATGGCGACGCTACTGCCGATTCCGATAGTGACTCGTCTTTCAACTCGTTATTCTCAAAGATGAATCAAACAAAGAAACCAGAGCAGCCTAAACCATCTGACGAGCTACCCCCAAGTAAGTCAATGGTCAATTTTACTTCAAAGGCATCTCCAGTTCGTCACGCTCGTCACCGTTCCATGTACAACATAGACTTTGACCACGCAGACCTTCAGGCTTCACCAGAGAAAAAACATAGCCGCTCAAGATCCACTTGTGCTACTCTCAACGCAATTCCTGATGATCATGAAGCTTTGAGACTCAATCAGACTAAAGATGTTCGTTTCAAAATTCTGCCCCAGCCAGAGGAGTCTCAACAAGAGAAAGAGCCTCAACAAGAAGAAGAACCTCTACATATTGTCGTCGCAGAACCGCCTAAGAAGGTTCATTATGCTGTTGATTTCAAATCTTCCAGTCCAGATGAAACCATGAAAGAGCAAGACTTCCATGTTAGGGCTCACTCTAACTACTATCAGAGAGAGACTAACGCTAGGGCGCATTCTACGACTACCAATTCAGATTACTACACTCCAGTGGAGTCTGAAACTGCTTCAAGTTATAAATCCAGTTTGACTGCTCGTCGTACTGCTTCAACTGCCCCATCAGACACCGGCAGTGTTGTCATTGACTTGACTAAGGACGGTTACAATCTTTGCATGATTAACAGAAGTAACTCCCAAATGTCATACAAATCAGTGATTGAGAAGACTAAGGAGGGTAAAGAGGTTGAGGTTGTGCTTGTCGAAGAAGATGAAGATAACGAGGACTCGCATTTGGACAGAGATGATCTTCTGAGTATCTACTCCAGATACATGCATGACTGGGTCAAGAGAAGTGATTCTATGAGCTCGATCGGTTCGGATGTTAGTGATGTTTCTGCTTGTAGCTGGGCTAAGTCAGATTCAAATTTCCGGGTGAAATCAATGGCATCGATTAGACGCAAGCAAACATACACCACTCCAACTCTTCCGTCGAAGTCCAATTACAAAAACAAACCTTCGTTTGCAGCCATTCCAGAGAATCAGGAAACACGCATTACAATGGGAACCAAAAGTCCTAAAAAAGTTCCAGGAGGACCAAAAGCACCACAAGATCAAAGCTATTTTGACTACACCACCAATCAAAGTTATGATTTTAAGACATTCATGGACCAACAAAAGTCCGTTGGTATATAATATTTTTAATAATTGAAGTGAGAACGAGCATTATATTAACTATTTAAGATTAGGGCTGTCGAACTCAGTTATAGGCTCAAGGTTGTATGACTTGTGACTAACTGAATCGTTGCTGTTCTCATACAAATGCGAATTTAAATGAATGCTGTAAGGTGAATGCTTTTGTTTGAATACCTCGAATGACTCAGACTCGGCATCTTCCTCAGTGAGCGACGTGCAAGATGCTGCCGATCTTGTGGACCCCATCCTGCTGATGCTTCGACTTGTTCCGTTCTCGCTCTTTGTACTGTTCGTTCGGTAGAATGTCACTGTCTTTTGGGGAGTTTCGATCTTGTTCTTCTGGTAGTTGTAGTCAACGACAGCTTTCTGGGGCTTCTTGTTGTATGAGTTCGATCTGTAGAATTCAGAGCCGTTGTTAAACTCCAGTTGTTCTTTCTCGTGAGCTTCGAAGTCAAAATCTTCAGGCAACAAGTTCACTTCATCGAGCAAATCCTCATCAAGCTGCCCATTGAGTTGATCAGGAACATCATCGTCTCCTTGGCTGTTCTCAACGTTAAACTTCGACACCTCATCGTTATTAAACCATGAGTATCTTTTGTTCTTCGTCTTGTTCGTTGGAGTGATTACCCTTTTTGGAGTGATGACTCTCTTAGGCTCAGTCTTTGTAGTTGCTGGTGGAGGAGCAGGGGCTTCATCATTTTCAATTTCAAGCGAAGCCAAAGTCTTCATCATCTCAGCAATCGAATTACGTGCTTTCTTCTTTGCCTCCACAGTTGGAGCGTCTAATGCACTCTCAAGACTAGCCAAAGTGTCCATCATCTTGAAAATCGAATTTCTTTGCGGTCTAGAAGGTTCCTTGGCTTGACTGCTCTTGTCCAATTCATCAAGAAGACTCTTGATATCTTGCACTGAGTCTCTTCTTTCGTCTCTTTTCTCAGGCACGTCAAGCGTTTTGGATTCCAAATTGCTCAATAAACTCATCATGTCTGCAATAGAATCACGCTTGTTAGCAGGTTGAGAGATTCCTAAGCCAATGTTACTTTCGTCATTTGGAACCGGCTTTTTTGGATCCTCAGATGTGAAGATACGTGAGTTTCTTCCTGCTCTTTGCGAGCGAGGTCTGACCTCAGAACCAAAGGTAACACCACTTATCAATGGTGAAGGAGTTTCCCCATCGGGAGATGTGTTGGCAAATAGCTGCTCGGGACGTGTGGGTGATTGTGATGAAGGCAGCTTTGCCAGGTCTAAGTAGCTGTCTAGGAATTCTTCATTGTAGCCAGGCGAGTTCAAATTGTTGGTGGAAATTTCCAATTTGATCGCAGGCGAGCCTTTCTTTCTCTCGATTGAGTCCAGGGAGCCTGGCGCTAACAAATTCGAGATATGTGACAGTTTTGAAATCTCATCCAGACTGGTGGAATATGTCATTGCAAAAGCACCAACGGAATCAACGGGATGGTCTGAATTTGGACTGAGGTTTTCGAAAATGGACTGTTCATCAAAGGATGGATGATCATTTTGATCATCATAATCGAGCTCATCGAAATTAGGATCATTATAGTCTGGATCATCGAAATTAGGATCATTATAATCCGGATCATCGAATCCTTGATCATTATAATCTGGATCATCGAAGCCAGGATCATTGAAGTCAGGTTCGTTGATTGGCAGTAAATCTTCACCATCGAGGAAATCGTCATAACGATTTGTTCCTTCGAAATCATCGAAATCATCATCATCGATCCCATCCTCATCCATTCCATTGTTATCATAATCATAGTCCATGAGTTGCTCTGCCTCGTAGCCCATATCGTCAACCTGAAGGTATCCAGGCTTAAGGGCACTTGCAGCAACGCTAGTGCTGGAAGACTTGGTCTTGTAGTATTTCACAGAGGTGTTTCTACCACCTCGTATGTCCTTGACAAAGGAGAACTGAGAAGATGCGTCAGACTCTTTCAGTTCGTCGTCATCTTCATAGTATGCATCCGTATCCACTTTACTGGATAATGCATCAGCTAAGCAGTCTTGAGACAAAGCCTGCTTTGCCTTGAAGTTGCCCTCTGAGTTTGCAATCGATACAACAGAATCGCTCCCATTTACAAGTGGAGAGGCCAATCCTTTGTCGAATATTATAGGCATTTCTTCCTTTTGTGGTTTCCCGTTCAGCTCCACGGAGCTATCTGAGTAGTTACTCAATGCTCCAATCTTTGGAGGAGGGAACTTGGTGGGGTCAGTCATGGAGTCTCTTAGAAGGTCCAAATGGTTCGAAGATGGGAAAGCTCGTAGCGTTCCCAAGTCTGGAGCATCTCTATGGAAGTCAGACAAGTTCGTGAATGAACTTGCAAACTTTTTATGGGTCTTTCTGCCTTGTGGAGGCATGAACTCGCTGAACACAGCAGCATTCAATGAGTCATTGGTGGCCACCACTCCAGGCGATAGGTTCGACTTTGAATGGTGGCCAAACATCTTTTTAATAGGAGTTAAGAGCTTCTTCGGCGAGCTCATCCCCGTCGCCGTACTTGAAATTGCTTGTGGAGGGGTTATATGGGACCCTTGAGGGATCACGGGCGAGTTCATGGGTGTGGTCTTGGACGCTCTGGACTTGGAGAAAGTCGACTCGGACGCGGCATCGGATGCAGAGGAGTCACTCCTTCGATGAGATTTGATGAGTGACCGCATGGTGGGGATCGTCTGGTTGTCCTAGAGGACGTAGTTGGTGAATTTGAATTGACAGGGACTGCACCAGTTATCGGATTAATGTACGCGCAGCCATATATGTAACCAAGAAAGGTAAGTGTAGAAGACGGCCACGGCGATCCACTTTTTCAAATAATTTTTTAGTCAGAAAAAAAAGCTGATTTTGGCTAGAGGATTAAAATGAGTCGTTAAGAGGTTTTTTCCCATGTTTTTCGGTGTTTTAAAAGGGATCTCGGTGTCTGTGGCTATTCTTAGATGTATTGTGTATCGGTGCGTATTGTTCTGAGACACCCGGAATACATTGCTACTTGGGGAAACAATAGCGCCGAATTCGATGGTTTGAAGGGGGTTCAGCATATGGGGAGACAGCAACCTGAGCGAAAATAGAAATAAATCTCTTAAACTGAAATTATCGTTTTAACTGTGGAGGATCTGGGGTTAGCGTAATTGGTCCCGGATTCCACCTAATAAATCCTCACTTCTTAGTACACTGTAGCCATGTGCTCTCATGAGCGCAATAAAGAGGTAGGCTTATAACGGAGCACAGATCATGCCATCCCTTTTCAAATCCTTTACCCTTTGCGCTCCTGCTTAGCGTGTTATGCTTTACGTTCCTGATTGGCGTTTTGACTTTTCAGCTCCTGCTTGGCAATTTGTGTGAGGACTCCTCTTAGCAATATGATTGTGCAAGTGAGACTTGTCTATAGTTAGAGTTCCTGGTGAGAATGCTCCATAGTTAAGCTTCTGGTGAGAATGCTGATCACTGACGCTCCTTTGAGGGTCCCTCACTCATGTAGCTCCTGATAACCTACACTGTAATTGCATCTCCTGCCACTCCTCTATACTTAGCTACTTATGTGCTTACACTTACAAAATGCTCATTGCTAATTCTTGGGTGCCGACAAAAGAAATCAATTGAGACGTTTCTCCTCATTTAGTTCGTCATTTAAATCACTTTCTGAAACATACTCTGTGCTTGACAGGTTATTACCTGAATTAGTACTCCTAGCAATACTTAGTGCCAATAGGA
The DNA here is from genome assembly GCA_030571295.1 of [Candida] citri. Lineage (NCBI taxonomy): Eukaryota > Fungi > Ascomycota > Pichiomycetes > Serinales > Metschnikowiaceae > [Candida] citri. The sequence goes on along the minus strand of JAJLXN010000004.1, from coordinate 778,198 downwards.
GCCACTCCACACAATTCATTAATCTCAGATAGGGATTTTTACTATTATTTACTTTTTTTTTGTCAATTCTCTCAGAATCAGGAGTTTTCAATTTTTGAAATATCAATTACCTGATCCCCATGTTTAATTGTGCTAACGGTACTTACTCCACTCATCAGGTCTCCGCATCCCTCACCTAAAGCCGTCCCTTACTTAGTGGCCCCTGGCCTCATTTCCTCACTCATTCACCCAGGTCTCAAGCCCTAACAAACGTGACCTCTCTCCCTTACACCTCGCGCCGGACTACACACCCGTACATCTGACCTCAAATAGCGACCTTGGCCTCCCTCACAGCAGCCTGCAGACAATCCCGGTCTTGCGAAAAAACTTCCTAGGGGAAACTTGAAAATTTTTGACTTTCTTACTTCTAGATAGAACTGTTTGACGTCAATCAAAAGAATTCATCATGTTGATTCCAAAGGAAGACAGAAAGAAGATCCACCAATACCTCTTCCAAGGTATGTTTTATTTGTGAACCGTTCGTTATTATTCCTCCTCGTTTCCCCGATACTTTGTTACCGTTTCCCATGTTGGTAGCTCCCATATAACCATCATTTCCAACAGAAAATACGAACCCATATTAAACCATGGAACATTATACTAACTCACATAGAGGGTGTTGTCGTTGCTAAGAAGGATTTCGACCAACCAAAGCACGAGGAGATTGACACCAGAAACTTGTACGTCATCAAGGCCTTGCAATCCTTGACCTCCAAGGGTTACGTCAAGACTCAGTTCTCTTGGCAATACTACTACTACACCTTGACTGACGAAGGTGTTGAGTTCCTCAGATCCGAATTGAACATCCCAGAGGGAATCTTGCCAATGACCAGATTGAAGGGTGCCCCAGCCTCCAGACCAAGACCAGTTTCTGCCAGAGGTCCTCAAAGAAGAATCGGTGGTGAGTCTTCTTACAGAAGAAGAGCCAGAGATTAAGCATGTCGCATCATGGCAGGTTAATGTTCATATGTATACTCCTTCTTTAATTAAGAACCAATTTGACTGAAGATGTAGAAGTACGATAGTAATCTGGGAATATTGAGTTCTGAGGAACTTCCTTATATTATCCAGAAATGAGTTTTTTGAGTATTTTTGATGTTAATTTTTGGACGTGTTTTTTGAACGTTTTTTAATGAGCATTTTAGTGAGCATTAGGTGACCGTTTTTATCGATTCTTTGTTAGGCCATACTTATGAGACTCCTCAAGCAGCCGTCCCATAACTACGCCAGCCACCCGGGAAAAAGGAAAAAACGTCCGTTTACATGAGCTCACGCTCTTGACTTTCCCAAATAATCCAAGAATTTCGGAATTTGATTTTTCTTGATTTCTTGGTGTTCTCAAGCCTTGTCGCCTTGTCTCTCCCTCTATCTAGCCCCAGACATTACCTTAAACATCCCCACTAACCAATACCCCAAAGTTGCAAAAATTAGTAAATGTAATATCTCCGGTTTCTACGCCTCCATCTAAAACAGTGCCTCCTTCCTGGCGTGTTCTCTGTTCTGTTCGGTCTAGATTTCGTTTGTATGGAGGCTGATATGGGTCCATAGTCGCAGTTACCTACCTCAGTTTAGTTAAGCGTAATTAGAGTGAGCAACAGGGCCCATTTTTGGCCATTTCGACGTGTCTTTTGAACCACGATCCTAATCACGCCTTATCCGATCGATTCACTTAAATCGAAATTTCAATCCCCGACAGAATCTCTACTTTTCCCTCCCTGCTGGTTTCAAGCTGAAACGGTTCACTCACATTGCGCCTCGGCAACCTGTATCTTCAAGCAGAAGAGAGCCACATACGACGGAATCTCGACCAAATCTCAAACAAGTCTCAAACAATCTCGAGATCAATGGGCCCCCCTGATCTGGAATAATGGACCTATGCGCTGCCACAAATTCCCGGTGAATACGCCCCAAAATGGCTCTTTTCCTTATTGGGCAATACGTGATCACGGAGATTTTGGTGTCTTCATGCACAGTGAGTAGAAGTGTCCTGTCACTCTGATGGCTCACAGGGAGCAAAGCCCGATAGAAAAGGGTAAAACACCGAAGAAATTTGCGGAGAAAAAAAGGGAAATTCGTGAAAAAACCTAAAAAATCACCATAAACTCGCAAAAAGTCAATATTCTCTTCTCCTTGTGCCCTATTCCGGTAACCCCAGATTTCGCTATGGCTCCTCTAGGCCTCCGTTTATACTCACTCCCCTGCACGTAACCACGCTCAGGAAAGGCTTAAGCTCATTTCCACCTCACTCTACCTCGCCTAGCCGATCGATAGCATTATGAAGCCAGACGACTTACCCATGTATCCGACCCCTCAGCAGGCAACTTATACCATCCCGCCGCAGCTGTCACTGTCTTCATCTCGTCGGACTCAGAGGCCTCAGCAGAGTCAACAGTCCCACCATCAACAACAGTATAAGCAACAGGCCCAGCTACCGCCCGCTCCAACTCCCGGTCAATACATGCAACAAAGTCAACCAAGTCAGGGGTACAGCTACGCTCCGCAGGCTAGACCTCAGCAGCAACAGCAACAGCAGTATTACCAGCCACAGCAGTCGCCTCCTGCCGTTCACCAGCAGTACCAGCAACAACAGTATCAACAACCTCAACAACAGTACCAACAACCGCCACAACAGCAACCACAACAACACTACCAGCAGCAGTACTCTCATGCTCCGCAGCAGCAACCACAGCAGCAACAGGCTCCTCAATCGCAGCAGTACTACCAACAACCACCGGCTCCCGTCACCAGTCAACTGAGTCTGTCTCCAGCACAGAGTTACTCCACGCCAGCACAATACGCTCAGCCTCAGCAATATCAGCAAGCTGCTCCATCTGGTCGCCATGCTTCCGCTGGTCTGGCATCGGCCGCTCATGCTCCTCCAGTTCAATCCCCACAGTACTCGACCCACTCGACTGCTCATCGTCAACAAGCGCCATCTAAGAAGCCTCCTCCAAGCAATCGCTCCAAAGATAGTCTTCCAGAGCTGACCAAGTCCAGTAAGCATCGTTTGGAGAGTGAGTTGCGTGCGACCTTCGAGAGAGTCGATGCAAATCATTCCGGACGTATTTCTGCCCATGAGTTATCGCTGGCCTTGTCCAACTTCGACAACACGCGTTTCCAGGACTCCACTGTTCGCTTAATGGTGAAGTTATTCACCACTGGTGGTTCCTCTTCGGGTTTGAACTTCGAGCAGTTCGTTTCTCTTTGGAAATACTTGACTGCTTACAAGAAGTTGTTCGTAGCTGCAGACACTAATAAGTCTGGTGACATCTCCTTTGGAGAGTTCCAAAGAATCATCGAGCAAATCGGCTACAAGTTGAACGTCGACTTGGTTCTTGACCTATTCCAAAAATTCGCCAATAAGGATCACGGCGGACACGATGTTGCTACTGTGGGTAAACTCAAGTTCGATGCCTTTATCGAGCTCTTGGTGTACCTCAGGAAGCTCACCGATATCTTTAAGCAGTACGACAAAGATCTCTCCGGAGTTGCTACAATTAACTACTCGGACTTCTTAAGAGAAATCAGTGATTTGACCTGATTGTCCTGTTCCCATTATCTTTTTCGCTAGACAATGCCGCTATGTCTATGTTTTGCGCCCACACTAATACTGATGAAGGTGTGCAATGTGGTGTGTGTTCCTGCACGCACCCGGTAGACCTTGAGTCACATCAGAAATTATCACTCTCTACTCGCTATATACTCATCATGCTTGCCCAGGTTCGCTTGTGTGGAGCCAAGCTTCCTAGGACTCCATCGGTGTACCGATGTATGACTACTCAATATAGACATTCGTCATTGACCGCGAAGTACCCCGAGCTTGCACCATCTGACTTCACCAAAGACGGTGAGCCAGACTACTTAAAATTAATCTTGACTTCTAGAGTTTACGATGTTGTCGACAACGCTGGCTCTCCATTAACGCCTGCTGTCAACTTGTCCCACAAATGCAACGCCAAAATTCTTTTAAAGAGAGAGGATTTGTTACCGGTCTTCTCTTTCAAGTTGCGTGGTGCTTACAACATGATCGCCAAATTACACTCTAAGACACCTTTGAATGGTGTTATTGCATGTTCCGCTGGAAACCACGCCCAAGGTGTGGCTTACTCCGCCGCCAAGTTGAAGATTCCATCCACTATTGTCATGCCAACTGCCACTCCATCGATCAAGTATTCCAATGTCTCCAGACTCGGATCTCAAGTCGTTTTGTTCGGAGAAGACTTCGATGCTGCCAAGCAAGAATGTGCCCGTTTGGGAGGCTTGAACAACTTGACAGATATCCCACCTTTCGATCATCCATACGTCGTTGCTGGTCAAGGAACTATCGCATTGGAATTGACCAGACAGCTCATCTTGGATGACTTGGATGCTGTTTTCGTTCCAGTCGGTGGTGGTGGTTTGATTGCTGGTGTGGCTACTTACTTGAAGAAGGTTGCTCCTCATGTTAAGATCATCGGTGTTGAGACTTACGACGCCGATGCCTTGTACCGTTCCTTGAAGGAAGAGAAGATGGCCAGACTTGACCTGGTTGGTGTTTTCGCTGACGGTACCGCCGTTAAGGTTCTTGGTACCGAGACTTGGAGACTTTGCCACAAGTACGTGGATGAGGTTGTCAGAGTCACTACCGACGAGACATGTGCCGCCATTAAGGACGTTTTCGAAGACACCAGATCCATCGTCGAGCCTTCTGGAGCCCTTGGTGTTGCTGGTATGAAGAAGTACATCCTGCAAAACAAGATTGACCACCTGAAGAAGACCTACATTCCAATTTTGTCTGGTGCCAACATGAACTTCGACAGATTGAGATTCGTCAGTGAGAGAGCTGTTCTTGGTGAGGGTAAGGAGGTTTCCTTCGCTGTCACTATCCCAGAGAGACCAGGTGAATTTGCCAAGCTTCAAAGAATCATCCACCCAAGATCTATCACCGAGTTCTCTTACAGATACACTAACGACGACACTGCCAACATTTACGTCAGTTTCAACGTTCTTAATAAGAGCAAGGAGGTTGAGTCCATCATCGAGGAGATGACCGACAGCGAGCACAACTACGAGGTTGTTGACATCTCTGAGAACGAGTTGGCCAAGACCCACGGTCGTTACTTGGTTGGTGGTAAGTGCGACCGCTCTGCCAAGGTTGAGGGTGAGCGTTTGTTCCAATTCGAGTTCCCAGAAAGACCAGGTGCTTTGACCAAGTTCTTGCAAACTTTGAAGAACAACTGGGACATCACTTTGTTCCACTACAGAAACCACGGAAACGATGTCGGTAAGGTGTTGTGTGCTTTCGTTCTTCCTCAAGAGACCACCGAGGAAGAATTCCATGCATTCTTGGAATCCTTGGGTTACAAGTACGTTGACGAAACTGACAATGTTGTTTATAGTAAGTTTTTGAGAGCTTGATAGAATGCGTCCTCTCAATATATACAAGTATTAATCTGGACCGTAAATCAGTCGGAACGACGCAAAAATGCCTGGTATGCTTCGTGGTTGATTTGAACTCTTCCTGAAGCTTTCATTTGTTTCTTACCCTCCTTCTGTCTCTCAAGCAACTTCTTTCTTCTCGAGATATCTGCAGCATGCAATCTTTGTGTGACATCCTTTCTCTTTGCCTTGATTGTCTCTCTTGCAATGACCTTATTGCTGACCTTGGCTTGGATTGCAACTTCGAAAAGCTGGGACTTTAAATACTCCTTGAATCTCAGCACATATTCCTTTCCTCTAGCTTGGACTTGTGACCTGTGCATGACCTGGGAAAGGGCATCTTGAGCAATTCCACTCACACAAAGTTCCATCTTGACGATATCGGACTTTTTGTAGCCGGAATCTTCATAGTCCAAAGACGCGTAACCCTTTGTAGCACCTTTCAATTTACCAAAGAAATCTTCAACCAATTGTGCAAGAGGAAGCTCATACTTCAACAAAACTTGACCAGTGGTAAGATACTCCATCTCGGTCTGAATACCTCTGTTATTCTCACACAAGGACATGACAACTCCAACGTACTCATCTGGAATAGTCATAATGGCATTGACATATGGCTCCATCAACAGTTCAATGTTGTGGGCTCTTTGGTCTGCTCCGGGGAATTCATCTGGATTAGTGATAATTTTCTCAGTTCCATCTTTGAACACAATCTTATATGGCACAGTAGGAGCTGTCAAAATGATCTTGGCTCCATACTCATTCTCAAGACGTTCCTTAAAGACAGAAGCGTGCAAAGAACCCAAGAAACCCAATCTCCATCCAAGACCCAAGGCACTGGAAGTTTCCTTCTCCAAGGTAACAGATCTATCGTTCAAAACGAGATTTTCCATGTGGTCGTTCATGACCTTGAACTCACCTCCATCAGCAGGAAAGGCTCCGACGAAAACCATTGGTTTTGGTTCTTCAAATCCAGGAAGCGGCTCCAAACCATCCTGATGACCATTTTGGAAGAAAGTGTCACCAATCATGGCTTCCTTTGGATTTCTCATACCTGGAATAATGTATGCAACTTGTCCAGCACGTACAACATCCATTGGAGTCTTATCTGGGTACATGACACCGACCTCCTTGACTTCGTACTTCTTGCTTGAGTGAGCAGAAACCAATCTCATACCTTTTTTGATCTTTCCATCGACTACGAACACGAGCATCACAACACCCACGTATGGATCGTGCCATGAGTCGACAAGCAATGCCTTTAAAGGCTTGTTAAGGTCACCCTGTGGTGCTGGAATATCCTTGATGATTTTAGGAATGATATTTTCGACATTCAATCCTGTTTTGGCACTCACCGGAATACAATCTTCACGCTCAAGTTCGAACGTGGTCTCCACCTGATCCATGGCTCTAGGAATATCAGCAGCATCCAAATCAATTTTGTTGATGATCGGAAGCAACTTCAATCCCATACTATAGGCCAAATAGAAGTTGGCGACCGTTTGGGCCTGGACACCTTGAGATGCATCAACAAGTAATAGAGCTCCACCACAAGAGGCATAAGATCTCGAAACCTCAGCTCTGAAATCGACGTGACCTGGTGTATCGACCAAATGAAGCAAATAGTCTTCTTTGGTTTCTGGATCTTGGTAAAACATCGTACATGTTTGTGCTTTCACGGTGATTCCTCGCTCTCTCTCAACATCTAGCTTGTCCAACACCTGTTTGTTGGCATCACCAGGCTGGATGACACCCGTGAGCTCCAAAAGACGGTCTGAAAGCGTGGATTTGCCGTGGTCGACGTGTGCCACAATACTGAAGTTTCTATAGTTGGAAATAGGGATCTTTTCGATCCTCTCTTGCACTTTCTTATTGTGGGCTTCTCTGTCTAGCGATATCCTTTTATCCTGGACCGCCACCGTCTTTTGAGTTGCTCGAAGGTTTATCGAGACCAGTAGATTTCGTCGACATAGTAGAGAAGTCACCGTCTGGCGTATTTGGGGTGGGAATCGGACCAACATGCTTCTTGGTGGGTTGGTTAGATGGAGATTTGATACTTAGTGCGCACTACCTGATTTGCACCCACATTACGTAGAATGGTTATCTATTTAGAATTATACTCAGATAAATTAATTGAAGTTCTTTAATTGGTCTTCTCTCTTAGTTGGAGTTCTCCTTGGCAAACTCCTCGATGTAGCTGACCAACAACTCAACACTTTGCAAAGTGACGGCATTGTAGATGGAAGCTCTCATACCACCAACAGATCTGTGACCGTTTAAACCACGCATGTTCTTCTCAGAAGCACCCTTGAGGAACTTGGCATCCAAGTCCTTGTTTGGCAAAGTGAAGACAACGTTCATGTTGGATCTGTTTTGAGCATTGACTGGCAACTTGTACAAGGATGGGTACTTGTCCAAAGCTTGGTATAAGATCTCAGCCTTCTTCTCGTTGTTCTTTTGGACAGCCTCAATTCCGCCTTGCTCCAACAACTTGTCACAAACCAACTCCAAGATACGACAGGTGAAGATTGGGATGGTGTTGTAAGCAGAGTTGTTGTCGACAACAGTTGGGTAGTGGAAAGCAATTGGAACCAATGGGATACCGTAGCTTCTCAATTCGTCATCGTAAGCTTGCTCGAGCAAAGACTTCTTCATGATGTAAATGGTCAAACCAGCCAAACCAACATTCTTTTGGGCACCGGCCATGATCAAACCGTACTTGCTGACGTCGATCTTCTTGGACAAGATGTTGGAGGACATGTCAGCGACCAACTCAACACCTTCTGGCAAGTAGTCGGAGCCAGGAGTGTCCTTGAACTCAATTCCGTGGACGGTCTCGTTGTCACAGACATACAAGTAAGCGGTGTCCTTGTCAATAGACTTCCACTCGGAGTATGGTGGGATTTGGGTGAAGTTGGACTCCTTGGTGTTAACAACAATGTCAGTCTCGAAACCCAATCTCTTGGCTTCCTCAGCAGACTTTTTGGACCAAGCGCCGGTAACGGCGTAAGCGGCCTTACCCTTCTTTCCAGTTCTCTTAGCATAGTTGGACATGAGGTTGTAGACAATGGAGGAGAAACCAGTGGTTCCACCACCTTGCATGAAGAACACCTCGTGGGTGTCTGGGATATCAAGCAACTTCTTCAAGCCTTCCTTGGTGTTGTCAATGACCTTGATAGCTGGCTTGGAACGGTGAGAGATCTCACCGACTCCAACGTCATCGTCGCCGTATTTGATCAAATCAAGTGCAGCTTGTTGCAAAACACTAGTTGGCAAAACGGCTGGACCAGCGCCGAAATAATTGGGTTCCTCACGGTTCAAAGTGCTCATGATGAAGACTAGTGGACTCAAGTTTTCAATGATGCACATCACCAATTTCGCACGAGTCAAGTTTGACTCATACTGAGCAACCACGCCACGCCCAGACTAGTCTGTTAGAGAGATTTATGTTTACAGATTGTGAAATTTGTATCTCCGTCATTAGCAAATTTTCATTATCAGATAATTTCCCCACATTGTCCCGAATTGGTAACGATGAGCTGTATCGAGACCAATTATCTCAATATAGGCCAATACTGTACTAATAATTAAGCACCTCAATCTTCCCAACAGAATACGAATACGACACATTCCTATAATTTTGAGCCCCAAAATATGAAAATCGTAGTTTTGATCTCTTAAGCTCAGTCAGAATCCATGTCTCTCGTTTTGACTCCGCTTATATAGTAGATCACCTCCACATCATCAGAGTCATCAAGCAAACAATGTATAACACAAGCTTCTTTATGGCACATTAGGAAGATGATGGTTTTACAGGTGCTGATAGTCTTAGCTGCCATCTTCCATTCTCTCAATTTGACAGTAATTTCTGTATCCCTTAATTCATCCAATTGAGTACCATCTGGGTGACTATCTTGCAATGCTGCAGCACGTAGACTATCACTATCAAGTCCAGCAGGAGGTTTTTGCATATCAAGCTTCTCGTTCCATGTTATTGTCACCTTAAATTTACCATCTTCTTGTAGGATAAACCCAAGGCTTCCTCCATTACTTCGACTGGCTCTGATAGTCACCAATTCTCCAGCCAAAGACTTTTTGAACTTGTCAAGTCTCTTGAACGTTGAAGAGAACTCATTCGGTAGTTTCACCATAAGATCAATACGAGGCAACTCTGGTTCTCGGAGCAATTCGTTATCTCCTTTGAGGATCTTCACTGGTATTCTGAAAGTATGATTGATAGTATTGGCATTGACTGTCACGTCTGAATAGTAAAGAGCTAACGACGCGTTTCTTCCATTTCCTCCAGAGGCTCCCAGAGCTTCCTTTCTCTGTAAACGTATACTTAGATCTTGACTGTTTGCCTTATCGAAGTTTCGGAGCGTTTGAAGGAACAACTCGATGTTGATCTCGAGGAAAATGACATTGTCTCGTAGACTTTGGATCTCTATTTCGCTGAAAATTGACAGCATTCGGAATTTACACCACACTTGTGGCTCTTGGTTGATGGATGAGCCATTGACCAGTATAGCCAAAAGCTGTTCTGGACTAAATCGAAGGACCACGAACTTACGGACGCTGCTGATCTGTGAAAAACACGTCTTTAGCGTCTCTGTACTTTGTGCTCTTAGTTTGAGCTTCATGGGATTGGATGTGGGGTATTAATTGGGATTAAGTGGAGGTATCAAGACGTGGTATATCAGTACCGCGTATAGTTGAGCAGTACATATGTCAGCTCCAGATTTGGTGCATCAAATTAATTGTATACGCATCTTGAATGGAGGAACCATTAATATAGACTATATTTTCTACAGCTGTGTTTCTTTATGCTATATTTATTCATGCTATTTTACATTGGTTGAGTAGACTGACACACTATGTATAATATCATGTCTAGTCACCTCAACACCTCACCAAAGAAAGACCATGAGTTGTCTTTATCTGGTGAAAATTATTGACAGAGTGCTCTGGCAGCCTACAATTCATTCAAAATGGTTTCCATCCTGTCAAACATACTTCAAGGATAGGAAGTAGGTGGCTGTCTGAAGTGTCTGTCGAAATGGCTGGCTCAACCTCTAATCCTGGTCTCCCATTAGACCTTCAAAACAATAATCACAGAATCACCACGCAAGAATAACTTGGCAATAAATCTCTCCTTAGATGTTGTCTTGATGATCTTACCCTTGGTGTTCTTCACTGTCTCAGTCCAGAGCTCCTTCACATCCTCTAGAATCAAGTTGCAATGTCTGTCAAAGGCCTTCACCTTTCCAATGAGCTTATGGTTGTTTCTGCAGTAAATCATGACTGGTGTTCCGTTCTTGACTGACGTTTGAATTAATGACATAGGACCATGGTTGAATTCAAACTCTTCTAGCTGTTGAAGCTCAACTTCTGTGAGCTCTGACCTTGGACGATCTATAAGTTCACTGTAATTGTTAGTAACATTACTTGATTCATTTGTTTTGAGTAATTTATCCATTACGTACGACATTCTTTGTTGTACTTATTGTATATCACTATTATCTATAGAGTATGTTATATCGCATCTACTTGGGTGCTACACGAAATCTTCTTGCATAGAAAGCCAGTATACTTCATTAATCATTAGACAGTTTTCCTTTGGTAGCAGAGTGGTGCAGCCAATTTGCATCCTCTTTTCACGATGTTTTCAATTCTATCCTTCAAAACACGGGATCCACACTCAACAGCAAGTGTTTGGAAATCAATTGTAGCCTCAGCTTTGCCAATTACAATCTTCGCACTATTGGCAGTAGGTAACGTCATCGCATCACCAAACTGAGACTTAAGTAAGGTAGATAACCGATGGATTCGGCTTGTGATGTCGCTTTCGGTGTGAGCACTCTTCTCCTCTTCAGGACTCACAACTTCATCCAGAGGTTCTTCCTTGATGTGCGAGTGAGAGTGAGAGTGAGAGTGCGATTTGGTGGTAAGTTTAACCGACACTGGAGACGAGTCCACAGAGTAAAGAATGGCAATGACACTGTCTGCCAAAGAGTCTGACATGCTGTTGTTATTGATCCATTCCACTGTAATGTCCAATCCGTCTGTGGATTGTGCTTTATCGACACTGATGTAGACAGTCTCCATAATGAGACACTCCCAAGTGGTATCAGTATCTTGAAGAATGTCAATGTGGCCAAACATCTGCTCAAGATGCCACTTGATTAAGAAGATAGTAGCTTGGATCTTCAACTTGATGCTGGACTTGACCACAGTGGTGGAAAGTTGTGTGAACTCATGAAGGTCTTCAAGTTGCAACAAGTTCAAGTCGAAGTCCTTCGAGATAAGAACACCAGATAATGTCACACCGGTGCTTATATGGTTTTCTGGAGATTCTTCTTCTCCCTCAGTCTTTGGCTTCTCGTCCTCCTTCTTGACACTTGGCTCAACCTTATCATTCTCCTTTGGCTCCTCTTTCACCTTAGTCTCACCATCTTCCATATCGTCATCTAGTTCTTCAATCTTATTCTGCTGAAGCTGCTTTTCTATAACCTTCCTTAGAAGCATCATCTCAGCTTCTGCTAGACTTCCGACAACCTTCGCAATCTTTGCGCCCTTGATTCCAATTAAAAGCTCCTCACAGTTTCTTGGATTGAACACCTTCACTTCCTCCTCTGTACCCTTTCTTGACGAGTATCTACTCAACAAAGCAGATTTAAGTCTACCCATAGGATTACTGTCACCATGAACGAGAATAATCTTTCTTGGGCCCACCTCCTCTATAAAGCCAGCATTTTGTTGGAAATCGACGTGAGCTGCGAAGGAAATCTCGTCAATGGAAAGACGACGAGGAATAGAGACTTCAGCATTAAAAATTGAGGGGATGGTATGAGGTTCGGCAAGCAATTCCTTTGCCATAGTACCCTCAACAGAGTAACCTGTCAAGATAACAGCATTTTTCGGGTCGGGTGCCCATCTCTCTAATAATTGACGAGAAACACCATTTTGCAACATTCCTGGCGAAGCCACGACCACGCAAGGTCCCATATCGTGGACCTTGTCTATGCTCTTGATGGATTTAATATGCTTGAATTGGAAAGGGTTTGACTTTTCGGAAGAAGAAGCTCCAAGTCTAATCTTTTCGTTCATGATGCTAGTATAGGTCTGGTAGACAGCCATACATTTCCGGGCAAGGTTTGAGGCGTAGTATATACTTATGTTTTGGATATCCTCGTTTTGTGACCAGTACTCTTCTAAAATCAATAGAAGCTCTTGGGCTCTACCCAAGGCGAAGACAGGCATTAATACACGGCCACCTTTAAGAACAGTCGAGTGGATGTTCTTCATCATTCTAGACTCTTTTTCTAATCTTGGCTCGTGTGTAGCAGTTCCGAAAGTGGATTCTGTGATTAAAATATCTGGTCTTACTGGTGGAACTTCTGCCACCTTCAAGTGACGATCCTCCTCTCTAGAGTAATCACCTGTGAACAAAACCTTCAAGCCACCGATTTCGACCAAGTACATACATGCTCCCAAGACATGGCCAGCATGGTAAGCTGTGAATCTGATTCCTTCAACTTCGATGGTGGAGTGGTAATCGATCGTCTCGATCTTATCGAAGGAACTCATCAAATCGTCATCCGTATACAAATTTGAAGAACCAGTATTGTTTTGTTGGGAGTTATCCATTGATCTAGCATCGTCTCCGCTTCCGGAAATCGAGGTAACTCTAACGAAATCCGTAAGTAACCATCTGTAAATAGCCTTTGTTGCGTGGGTCATGAAAACACGTCCACGGAAGCTAGTTTGTTGCATGACATAGGGCAACGAAGCAGCATGATCCAAGTGAAAATGACTGATTAAAAGGATGTCGATTTTCGATAAATCGTAGTCATCAAAGAATGGCAAAGAGTTCATTCCGCTGAGACCAGGATGAACACCAGAGTCCAACATGATCACCTTGTTCTTGTACTCGATGATATGGCAGGAACGACCGACCTCATTGCATCCACCGAGCCCGAAGAACTTAAAGTTGTCCGAGTCATCAGCCGCTTGGTTGTCGACGGTCATTTTCTGGTAGTTGAAGTAGAAATGTATGCTCGTCCCAAACTGGTAGTGTTTTACTGTGGAGGTGCAGTACCGTGCTTAATGAGCGGCTACGATATAGGTAGTTTACGATCAACGACATAAATTAGCTAAGCTAAGAAAAAAAGCGAATTTAAAAAACAGACTAAGTAAATCAATTACACAGCACCGTAGCATTGCTCGTTTTGCTTTTGACGCAAATCAATTACGTTCAAAACGGACTCTGCGGCCTTGACTCCGGAAAGGGCCATAGCTCCAAATGTAGGACCCATTCTGTTGGAGCCATCGACTTCAGCCAATTCCATACCAGCAATGACCAAACCTGGAGCAACTTCTCTTGTACCCTTGACAATTGCATCCTCGGCCTTGTTCATGTCGAGACCTCTCATACCACCCAACTCAAAGGCATCAGTAACACCCTTTGGTCTCAAAGTTTGCAATCTCTTAGCACAGAAGGCACCAAATGGACCATCGTGACCAGTCGTAGAGAGAACAACGTTACAGTTGAGGGTGTTTGGATCCATACAAGATTGAGTGTCGTGGTTCAAGGCCACCAAGGTCCAGTTAGTGACCACACCAGCAATTCTCAATTCGCCAGTAGTTTCGTCACGACGAGTAATCAAGTCCTCAACGGCAGTGGCATTGAACAATTTCACGTTTGGGAATTGCAAAACCTTAGACATCAAAGTGGACATGAACAAAGCTGCGTGCTTGACAACGACATAGTCACCTTCGTCCTCGTAAGCGACTTCAATCTCATCCAAGAACAAATGGGCTGGCTTTCTCAAGACCATAGCTGAGAAAAGTTGACCACCCAACCAACATCCTCCACCAGGGGAGACACTGGCCTCGATAATTGCAATCTTCAAGTTTGGTCTGTTCTTAGCCAAAACGTAGGCAGCTGATAATCCGGCACTTCCAGCACCCACGATAACCACATCGGACTCAGTGTACTTATCCAAGTCAGAAAAGTATCTCTTGGTCATAGCCCTGGAGACAGTAGACTCCCTAATTGGGGCAAAACTAAATTTCTCCCAATCAGCAAAACTAACGTTAGCATCAGCGGCATCAGAGGTGAGGTTGACAACCGGCTTATCGACAGAGCCGACATTAGAGAGAGGTTTCTGGATCATAGTTGGAGGAGACATTTTTGCAATTGTAGTAGCTACAGAGAGAATTGATACTACAAGGGTTAATTATCCCCTCTTTTATAGTGCTCCCATGTTGGATTGTAACAGAGATCATGCCGGAACTCCTGGTTGAATTGACTATTCCCATTAGTAAATGCTAAAAGATACCGCAGTTCTGTTCCCTGTAATTGCATAACTTTGTGCAATATCGCCTCTCCATTGTTAAAAACTCGCACCGGTGAGACCTGTAAGCGCATAATTTTTCTAGCGCCAATGCCATTGGAGGAGACTATCTATTTTTTGCTTTTCTCGTTGAAACTCTTAAAATAACGAACCCGGAAACTGGTTACATTATCCTTAAGCATGCCATTGGACGTCTCTCCTTTGTATTCTGCGTCTCTCTTGACGTACACCATTAAGCGTCTAGACCATTTGTTGAACTCTTGCTCTAATGCATAAAGCAATTCTAATCTCTCATGCTGTGGTATGTGGTGCTCAACAAATTCATCATTGGCTGTTGGCATCCAGAATGCCAATCTTCCCCCAACTGGGAGTCTCTCTGCAGCAAATTCAAGCAAGTCCTGTAGTAAGTTGGCAAGCTCGTACGGCTTCTTTGGGGCAATAAAATCCTTACGTAAGTGTCCCAATTCCCCCTCAACGATATTGTTTTCTCTTCCGGCTGCCTTTTCCGGATTCTTAGCTCCGCACACCTTAAGTCCCTCTCTGACACCATATGGTGGATCACACACAATAGAGTCTATCGTGAGAGTGTCTCTGAATGCATTGTTTGTGAAGTCCATCACCAATGTATCCATAAATTGGGATGAAGTTCCGTATTGCTTGAAATTAGACTTCAAGTTACATTGAGGGCCCTTGCCTCTGATTGATCTGACGTCGATATCCGATCCAAGCGGAAGTCCGCCGAAGTATGCTCCTGCCACCAAGAAGGATCCAGTTCCGGTGAAGGGATCGTAAATGATCTTGCCTGGCTTCACTTGACCAAGGTTGCAACTGATCAACGAAAGCTCTGCTTCGAACGAAGTAGTACCAATGTACTTTCTACGCTTCAAGTCGTACTGTTCGACGACTCCAGCGGATCTTGCACTCAATTGAACCTCACGACCAAACCAGAGGAAGTTTGGCTCATCTGCCTTCTCTTGTCCACAGACAAAGTACTCCTCCAAGACAGCGAAGACGACTTCAGGGTTCTTCAATCTGATCTTACCTTCAAAGCCCAAGTACTTGAATGTTTCAATAGTCTTGATCTTCTCCTCGGTGGTCTTTGTACCCATAAAACTGATGAAATCGAACTTGAATGTATTGTGCTTGTATAATGGGAAATTGTCAGAAGCCTTAGCCTTGACATCCTCGTGCAACTCGGGAAGAGTAGATCCTTGACCCCAAAGTTCATAAATACCCTTTGCCAAAACGGATCTTTTGATAAGTTTCTTGGCTTGTTCATCATCTTCCAATTCGACTATTAGGAATGGACTCTTTCCGTTGTGATTACTCAAATCCACGGACACGCCGAACATGTCAGCCAAGGACTCCAACTCTGGAACCCTAAAGTCCGGGAATGAGTTTGAAAAGCTTATAATATATTGCTTCATCGAGATATGGTGGGGTCTGATAAGGCAGCTTTGGTGAGCAGTGAGATGAGGTGGGAAAAAAATATAGAGCGCTATGTATCTGCAGTTGTGGGTGCAAAAAGTGCAGATATGGGTAGATTTGGGGGTTGTACACTGTTTTCATTGTTTATTGATTGTTCATATGATAGAGAAATGATGAATTATGTACCCATGTAATTTTTAGTTGGCCATTTCTAAATTTCGATTTATTTCGTTGTTTTGTCACTTTCAGTAATGTGCTGACTTTACTATACAAATATGCGAACAGACAAACTATAGTTGAATTCTGAGATAAAAGAGAAACGTGACAGTTTATAATTCATTTTTTTAAGTATTAAATGAGTCAAATAAAGAAAACAACTTTTCCCTTCAACTGTACATATATTTTGTTTATCTTATGAATATTTGCTTGATTTCTTCCAGTTGTTCCATACCCTTTGTGTTTGCTATTACAAGACTGTGTACGTGAGATAAAAAAAAAATGTTAAGAAAACAATGTCTATAAGAATAGCTATTGGTAACCACCTCTTAAGCTCAACTTTCAAATTCTGCAAATAGCAGCCCTTTAATAGCCATTGATATTGACTCTTTACTCAGAGGCAGTCTTCCCTAGAAATTAAGACTTCTGTGAGGAGTGTGCATCACCAATAATTTTCCGATTGAATAACTAGACCTAATTTTTTTTTTTTCACCAATATAATCATGTCAAGAGATGTTTGAAATCTCTTCTATCTAACTACAATCAGAATCCTAGATAGCCAATCCTGATGACGCAACCCTCGCATCCTACAACAAGAAAGGTCCCTTGGCCCAGTTGGTTAAGGCGTGGTGCTAATAACGCCAAGATCAGCAGTTCGATCCTGCTAGGGACCACTTCTTCTCACACGGGCGTGTGGCGTAGTTGGTAGCGCGTTCGCTTAGCATGCGAAAGGTCTCCGGTTCGACTCCGGACTCGTCCATTCTTTTTTGCATTTATTCTATATGTTTTTTTCGTTTCGAAATTTCCTTCTATCGCTTACTTATTAGCCCATATCAACATTCTCTGGGGTTCGCCCATGCATCACGTGACATCAGAACACCGCACGACCAGCCTGTCGAGCCTCAAAAAAGCTACTTAGCGGCCCACAGTGGCATCTTAGATTTTAGAATATAGCCAGTTTAGTTTAGTACTATACGTTATACTCAATAAAACGTTTCTAGGATTCATTCCCCTGTACTAGTTAGCAATTGTACAAGCCATGTCTTCCTTTGATGATGATGAAGCCCTCTTTGAGGACCTTTACGATGATGATAACGCCAACGACTCCAAGCCAACTTCTAAAGGCGAATCCGAGGTGAAGGGAGGCGAACTTTCAGCCACAGCCACACCTGATGCCCCAGAAACCACCACTAATTCTGATGATAAAAAGGAGTCCACAGAAAGCCAAGTTGAGGCACCTGTCAGTGCTCCAGAACAGAGCGCTCCAGCTCCAGCAGAAACTCCAAGCACTACACAAACTCCACAACAAGAAGCTCCAGAATTTAACGCATCACAACCACAAGCTCCACCACAGTCACAGCCACCTCAACAGCAATTTGGCCAGCAACAATATGGACAACAGCAGTATGGTGGTCAGCAACAGTTTGGAGGTCAACAGCAGTACGGACAAGGTCAATATGGCCAACAACAACCACAGCAACAACAACAATATGGCCGTCAACAAAATAACAACTCTCAAATGGCTCCATCCAACTTGGGAAGAGACAGCGGTAAGATGTTCATTGGTGGTCTTAATTGGGACACTACTGAAGATGGTTTGGTGGCATACTTTTCCAAATACGGTGAAATTTTGGATTACACAATCATGAAGGACTCCAACACGGGCAGATCTCGTGGTTTTGGTTTTTTGACCTTCAAAGACCCAAGAGCTGTTGAAGAGGTGATCAAGAAGGACCACATTTTGGATGGTAAGTTGATTGACCCAAAGAGAGCAATTGCAAGAGAGGAACAAGATAAGGTGGGCAAAATTTTCGTCGGAGGTATTGATCCAATGGTTAACGAAAAAGATTTCAACGATTTCTTCTCTCAATTTGGTCACATCGTTGATGCCCAACTCATGATCGACAAAGATACTGGAAGATCCAGAGGTTTTGGTTTCATCACATACGACTCCCCTGAGGCAGTAGATAGAGTTTGTGTCAACAAGTACTTAACTTTAAAAGGCAAGGCAATGGAAGTGAAGCGTGCTGAACCAAGAGGTCAGCATCAACAAAACCAACAGAATCAGCAGCAACAGCAGCAACAACAGTATAACCCTTACGCTAATGCTTACGGTCAAATGCAAATGCAATACGCTCAAAGCATGCCAAACTTCCAAAATGCATCTCCTGAAATGATGCAAGAGTACTGGCAAAGAATGCAACAATGGTACATGATGCAACAGCAAGCTGCCGCCGGTGGGGAGGACCAATCTGGCCAGCAAGCTGACCAGCCAGATCAACAACCATTAAACCCACAACAGCAAGATCTGACTCCTCAACAACCGGAGGGTTCCTACGACAAGGCATCTACTGAACAACCAAGAAATGACTTCCGTCGTGAACGTTTCAATGATCGCCGTAACTACAATGATCGTCGTAATGATGACCGCAGAAATGACCGTCGTAACGACGACCGTTCAGGATACGATAGATCTGGAAACGGCAACAACAATGGAAATGATGCTGGCCGCAGATTGAACTTGCCAAAGGGTCCAAGAAGGGCACCTCCTTCCGGACCATCGAACGGTGGTGGAAGAGGAAGAGGTGGTTACAGAAGCCGTGGATTCCATCCATACGGTGGAAGAGGAGGAAGGAGATGAGTTACAGAAAAAGTTATTTGGATATAAGTACGAAAAGTAATCAAAGGAAACCAGGTATTCTTATTGTAAGAAGGTTTGTCTCCCCAGATTTAGGTATACAATTTTAAGTTTAAGTATCCAATTCTATGCAATTAATTATATTCCATGTAGATGTCTAACGTCTCTTACTTGGACGAGCGTTCTTAGCCTTTCTCTTCTCCTTCAAGTTTCTAGCCTTTCTGATGTCGTCAGTAGACTTCAACTCCGAGCCTTGTCCTGGTCTCTTGAATCCCTTCACATTAACACCAGCTTCAATAGCCTTAGTAACCTTCTTCTTTTGCTTGTGGAAATCATCTCTGAACCGGTCTGGTGCCTTAGGAGCAGAAACCTTCTTATGCTTGAATCTCTTGTTGTCTTCTTGCTTGTTGTTCTCGGCCATAGCACTTCCAAGCGACGAGATGTTTCTTTGCTTCTTCCACTCGTCGAACTTACCAGATCTGAAGGTAGCTGGGATACGTTGACCACTCTCACCGATGATGTATCTCTTTCCTTCAACAGATTGACTGTTGATGTACTTACCCTTCTTTTTGTCCCAACGCATGACTTGAGTGTTCTTTTGCAACTTATCGTCGTTACCCAAGTCGAAAGTAGCCTTAGCAGCATCGTTGGCGAAGGAAGAGTGCAAGGAAAGTTGTTGGTCTTGGATGGCATCTGCGGATGCATGGTGACTCAAGTAGAATTGAGGGTCCTTGAAAGACTTTCTCTTTTGCTTCTTCTTCTCGATCAATTCGTCGGCATCCTCGAAAGCATCCTTCAATTCTTCATCATCGGCCTCAATACCGGTGACTCTGTAACCAACTTCACCCTCACCCTTCAAGATCTCGTCTTGAACAGTGTGACTCAAACCGGCGATTCTCTCCTTTTCTAGCAACTCTCTTCTTTCCTTGGCTTTACGCTGAAGTGGAGCAATTTGACGTCTTCTTCTTTGCATCAAGTTGACAAGAGAGTCCTCTTCCTTCTCTCTACCCTTCTTGGTGAACTCAAACACAGTCTCCTTGACGTTTCTGTTGAGCAACTTGGCAAGGAACTTCTCCTTCTCCTTCTCCAAGTTTGGTCCGAAGAGCAAATGCTGTTGATCCCAGGAACCAGTTTGCATGATCTCCTTACTTCTCTTGACAGACTCAACAGAAGCACCTTGTCTTGTACGGTAGTACAACTTCTCACCCTTGTTGGCAACATCCTTGATGACTCTCAAGTCGTAGTTGTTACGCATAATGGAATCGTACATCTCTTGGAATGTCTCGAGCTGAGCACGAGGGAACGCACCCAAAACGATTCTGTCGGTGTAAGGAATCTTTGGCTCGACATATTCGTCTCCCTTGGATGCCTTGAGCAATTCACACTTTGTTTCATGCATTGTTGTAAGCAAAATCTTCTTTCCGAGGAAAAGCTCAAGATCAAGCAAGTATGGAACTTCGTCTTCGTTGACGATCGAGTATGCCCAACCCTTGTTACCAGCTCTAGCAGTTCTACCCACTCTGTGGATGAAAATCTTGGAAGAAGCAGGCAAGGAGTAGTTGATGACGTTTGCCAAAATTGGGATATCAATACCACGAGCAGCAACATCAGTGACAACCAATATACTTGTAAGACCAATTCTGAATCTGTAAAGTTGCTCTTTTCTGGCATGTTGGTCCAAAGAACCGTAAATGTAAGAGGTCAAGAAACCAGCGTCACGCAACAAACCAGTAACATATTCGACATGATGCTTGGTTGGAACGAACACAATGGTGGAGTTTGGAGATGGCAACATGTTGGCAGGAGGCAATCTCTCCTTCTTGAATTTTCTCTTCTTACCCTTGTTTTGATGGTCATCTTCTTCGTCAGAGAGATCATCTGCCTTCTTACTCTCTCTCTTGATCTTTACCAACTCTTCTTGAGTGGCCAAAGGCATCTTAATGACATCTTGCAAAATGTAAAGCAAAGCAGCCTCTCTCTCGTTCTTCTTGGTGGAGAAAAATGCCATTTGTAAAAGGTCTGAGATCTTACTCTCAGCATCCAATCTGACCAACACTGGGTTAGTCAAACCAGCCTTCGCAAAGTCAATAAGCGAACGTGGCAATGTAGCAGAGAACAACAAGGATTGTCTCGAAGAAGGCAAAGCAGCCAAAAGCTCGTTCAACTGTTCAGCGAAACCCATCTCGAACAATCTATCGGCCTCATCGAAGACAATGTATTCGACAGTACCCAAATCCAATTGCATCTCGACTTTCAAGTGCAAGAATCTACCTGGGGTTGCAACGATAATATCTGGGTTAGACATCATAGAAGAGAACTGTTCCTCCAAAGAGTCACCACCAATAAGCACAATGGATCTCAAATCTGTGCCTTTACTGAACTCTTTGACTTGCTTATAAGTTTGCAAAGCCAATTCTCTGGAAGGAGACAAAATCACGGCTCTGGCACCAACCTTAGCGCTGTGTGACTTCAACTTCTCAATAACTGGCAATGTGAATGCGGCAGTCTTACCAGAACCAGTACGGGCCATACCGACCACATCACGACTCTCCATAATCAATGGAATAGTCTTTCTTTGAATTGGAGTAGGTTGCTTGTAACCCTTTTTGGCGATGTTGGCCAAAATGAATCTGGAAAGACCGAAAGATGCAAATGTACCAGCCTTAGCCTTCTTAGCATTTGGGTTGTTCACGGCAAAATAAGAAGCAATGTCCTTACTAGCTTCAGCGTTGTCTTCGTTATCAGAAAGTTCCAAGCTTGGGAAAGCCATATCCTTGGCTTTTGGAGTAGCCTTCTGTTTCTTCTTAGCAGGCTTCTCATCTTCATTATCGGAGATGATGTCTTGGACTTCTCCGTCGGAGAAACCCTCAGACTCGTACTCGGAGTCGGAGTCTTTTCCAGCAAGAGCCAAGGATCCAGCGATATCGTAATCTTCGTCGTCAGACATGGTGGGTGCTTAATATTTAAGGAAGCCCATCGCATAAATTCCTATAGAGATGGATCTGGTGCACGGGTGTTTTCATATATGGGTTGGACCAAAGGGTATAGAGAGGTTGATGAAATGATGATGAAAGGAAAGGGAATTTATAAATTAATATTGAATTTCTTCTTCTGAAGATGATTTGGTTTATTTTGAATTGCTATTCTCGACATTCGGATCTTTATGTAGAAAATCGTGATAGTCTACGTCTTAGTCTAACCTACACCCTAACCTACACCAAACTTACCTAATATTTGTATCATTTCAAGCTATCACGCTATTGAAGATAATGCCCTGCTTACCTCTCATGCTAGTATGTTCTCAAACTCATCCATGTTCTCCAATTCATCCTGTTGAGTCACCTTCTTGACAACTTCCTTCTTCGACGACTCCAAAATGTGCCCATCCAAAATCAATTCGTCCAATATATGGTAGGCCTTAGCAAATCCGAAAATAATGTCCAATTCACATACATTTCCATATAGTTTATCCATTTGTTCAACATATCTGTGAATGATCTCAAGGGCCAACAACCCATTATCCGAAGCATCAATACCAACAACGAAAAACAAAGACGCGTATCGACGATACACGATCTTCATGTCTTTATATTCTAGGATGTTACACATCTTGGCCCTTCTTGCCATGATTATCGTCGTCAACTCTCTTGTGATCTTAGCTTTCTCCTTTTGACTGCTTGTTTGGTACCATTTCGATAATCTGACTTTTCCCTGTCGAGATAACAAAAGCGCAAAATGGATTGCCATGATTGCGGTGTTATATGTGATGTATTTGTGGTATTTCTAGGGTGTTGTTGGTAGTATCACCTTGACCTATGTGTCAGTTACTCGCTCCCAGACGGGCCGTTGTGTACAGGTCAAGTGCTATCAATAGGTTGCAAATATATTATTGTATATCTCGAGTGTTACAGGAAAAACTAACACAAATGAGAGCAAACTTCAAGTTTTCCAATGAGACAGGACGTTATGTCCCAATTAATTTATAGTACAAGATGTCATTTGGGTGTCTCGCGGAGAAACTTGAAGTTTGGCGGTTCTTGGCTGTTTATACTTGGATCGAAATTTGCTTATTCGAGAGTGTGTTCTGTGTCTGCCAAAAAAGCCATGTGTGTCTCAAGCTCTATGCAAAGCTTTTTCCTGTCCACCTTCTTGAAGTTCTCAAGTTTGAGTTTTAAGTCGCATAGAAGCGTATGCATATGATTCCATTGGTCGGCCTCAAAATCGGTGCCTGTTCTCACCTTCATACCAAGTCCGTACAATCTGTAACGGTTGCCATCTGCATCAACAGTGTCATGCTCCACAGTAAGCTTCCATGGATCAAGCTTTGGTGTGTTGGCATGGACAAAGATAATTCTTGGTCTGTCGAGCTTGTCAACGGCATTATTGTAGTCGTCTCCACTTAATGTCTCTCTAAGCTTCTTCTTTTGCATGTTCAATTCGTAATCTTGAACTGGATCATATTGTCCCATGGCATTACCATTGAAGTTTCCGTCTCTAAGGTTTCCCAATGCGTCCAAGAATTTTCCAACTTGGTAATATGGCTTGTTAGTAGCAATGGTGGCAGCCAAAAAAGTCTCCTTGTCTCCTTCTCCTTGAGCACCTTGAGAAAACAATGGGTAGTAGTACCCAGGACCGTACAGGTTGTAGTAAAGAGCAAGAAGAAGCGAGTTCATGTGAGTTTTCTTCGAGATCATCAATTGTCCTGACTCAGATGAAGGATCAGGGATAGAACCGACACGTTCGTGGAATGGACTGTTTTGCCAGTCAAGGGTACCCAGGACTTCTTGGTCGAGGTATTCACCATCGCGCTCCAGGTACTTAGGAAGCAATTCGGTCTTGCTAACGTCAACTCCTGCAATTCTGAAGTAATCTGGTGAAGTGGTACGGTGCCAGAAATCTGGCCAAACGATCAATCCGCTCGAAGGGAATGGCTCCTTTTGGAAAAAATGCTCAGGTGAATAAGCTGGCACATTGTCACTATCCAACAAAAGAACATTCTCAAAACTGGAAAGTAAAATGGCCAAAGACTTATACTGGTAACCGGAAAACTTGAATTGTTTCGCATACTTTGAGTCAGCATTGAAAAGAGCAGTTGGCAAGTGGATACATCTGGCGTTCATAGCTGGAAGAATCCGCGAACAAAGCTCGAGCTCATACTCTTCCAAAGTTGGAATCAACACCTCAACTGGGAGCAGACATCCACCAGCTCTTAATGCTCTGATGGAGAGCAAAGCCAACCAGTTGAATTTGCCTCCACCCACATAAACGATACCGTTTCCTTCATAGAGTCCTTGTGGAGTGCTATCAGGAAGATTATTAAGAGCGTATTTATGGGACTCGGTCATAGCCTTGAGCTCGGTATTGTTCAACTCCAAAAAGTTCGATAAGAACTTCTCAGAGTACACGGTTTTACCCTCGGTTGTCTCAAAACGTTCCGCAATACACATGCCATTTGGATAACGGGACAAGGCATCACATCTTGGTTTGGCGTTGAGGATAACCTCCATGATGGCCTCGTAATATTTATGGGCGAGGGCCAACTTCTTCGACTTGGAAGGCGACGATGAGTAGTAGTTGTTGATATAGTCAATCTTGTCTTGGTAAGGGTTTGGAAGTTCAGACACCTTCAGAGCACCCTTCAGGCCAGTCTTGCCCGTGGGCGAGGTCAGAGGGTCAAAAGGCAATGCATTAGGAGGAGAATCAAATAAGCTGGTCAAGTCGCAAAGAAACGACGGGAGCCAACCACATTTTTCTTCTGGATTCGACACTGACCCAAGTGATGAAGAGGACTCTGCGGGCCATAAGTAAAAGATGCAGAACGTCGCAAGCAAGACCAACGAAGCGGCCAGAATGGCCAAATGCTTATGACGGCGGCGCTGCAAACGGATCCGGATCATCAAGTTGGAAAACAATCTCATAGGTTGGACAAGAGAAGACGGAGATATCGAAGCTGTTTTGTACTGGGTGACACGCCAGCGACTGTGGTGCAGGTCTTCACAATGTTTCGCGGCTTTCCTGTTGCTGTGCAGTGTAGCGGGGCTTGATAGGGAGCATTTTAGAGTTATCAATTCCAGGAAGACCGGCCTAGATGGGACCTGAATCCTGTATTCGTTTGAAGGCTAACGCTAATTTTAGTGTTGGAGGCTGTGGTGAAATTAAACTTTTACTGTTTGCGAGGGGTACTATCAAATACGCTGCCCTTCATGAGCGCGCTATACCCAGGTCTATCAAGTTCTAAATCTGGCAACACAGATAGGTCAGTGAGGGCACCAGGGCTCACAAGTTTTTGCTAGTTTTTTTCAATAGGGCCGAGTCGAGCCACTGACTTCACCACTGTTAATGCCTGTGGCAGGCGTGAAGCAACGCGGATCGCACCACACACCCCTCTATCTGCCTTGCCATTCCACCACACAAATGGTGAGCTTCATTGAATCACTTCACCATTGTAGAGGGGAGAAACAATGAAGATTGAGAACAGGAAGGTTGATGGTACAATTCCGAGAAAGACGAGAAAAGTCACTGATAAGTTTCCATCGTTCCAAGGCGTCGTGTGGGCTCTCCTGAGGAAATATTCATTACTGATCTTCGTGGCTTGCCAAATGTCTGCATGTGCCAGGATGTCTCACAATACCTGTCTAATTGGTGGACAATACACGCCCATTCGTAAACAGAAGTCAAGGAGTTTCCAAATGGAATGAGGAGGTAAAAAAACTCAACGGGGTGGTTCAATTTGAGAGTGGAAAGTACGGGTCAAAAGATATGAATGTGTCTATTTTTGGAACATTTTGATGCCAAGCTAAATGTCACCGTGCCCACGCGTACTGAGATTCAATTCCCGCGATGTTCCATGCAGAGTGGATAGGGCAGATATAGATTGGCCATAATGTACGCCGATCCAGATGCTAATGCGTATAATGCATGAATGAAGTCGTTATTTTTTTCTGCTTCACAGGCCAGATTTTGCAATGTTAAGAAAGTGGTTGGTGCAGCTCAAATGTGTCAAAGTGAAGTCTAAATTTTGATCGCACGCACACCGGTTTTCCACATACTGAGGACCCTGAGGACAATAGAGATAAGGCGAGTGATAATACCCCATATCGCCAAACCACCAGACTTCTTGACGCGACAAGAGAAATGCTACTGCTAATGAGTGTACGGGCGCGTCTCCCCATCTCTCGTAGAAAAATCCGCCTGCTTGATCAAGATGATTGAAGTAACCTTCATATTCTGGAGAATTGAAGAAATCGACCGCGGCGATCTCGAAATTCAGCCAGAAATGACATAAATTGTAGGAGCCATCGGGATTGGCAACAAAATCCACTAAGTTGTCTTCTGGAAGCAGTATACTCGAGAAGTAGTCTTGAGATGCATCCCAAAGCAGCGGAATTGTGTCTCTATACTCGAACATCGAGAGCACAAATCCGTATTTTTTCTTCTTCTCTCGCATGAACTTGAACACATCGTATTGAACATCGCAGAAGAATTTCACTCCAGGCTCAACTCTCCAGTAGTAGTCATATTGAGCCACGAGCGGATGCTTGTGGAAAAAACCCAGGTAAAATCGACACATATGTCTATATGACTCGCTGCCTCCATATACGACATCTTTTTCGACAAGTTCCTGTCGTTTTTGCCGTGCTAGATCCTGATCTATCCATTCTGGGTACAGCCAATGATGCTTTGGCACCTGTCCAAAACTAAGCTTGCCTCGTGGGATGAATAAGCTTACATAGATGATAAGCTGATCCAGGAAGGGTTCATCATTCAAGAAGACCCAATCGTGGTGGTAGTTCTTGTTGTATCTGTCCTCTATGTTCTGGATCGTCTCCATCAAGTCGTATATGTCATCGTTACGACACAAGACAAGGAAGGTTCCATTTTCCTCTGATCTTTTGTCTTGATCTTCCCCACTGCTTCCCGATGGTTTCTTCTCCGTTTTATCCACTGTAACCTGGAAATCGTACGACGTCAATGAGAGGTCTGTCTGCAATGTTACATGGCGAGAAAGTAACGCTGCCATGTCATCTTTCGTTGCGTTCCAGTCCCATATGAAAACCGAAGAGTCATTGCTTGGAGAGCTCGATAATGCAAATGCTATGAAGAACGAGAATGCTGCCACCCAGTGTCGAAGCATGGTGCTTGACTGAAGTACCTGGGGTCGTTCCTGAGGTATGCACGGGTCTCTTCGGAGGCTTAGTCATTGCAAGTGTTAGGGATGGGGAGATAGGCCTGGTAAGATAAGCGCCTTGATCATTTGTAGCAACGATGCATTGATTTTAACATGAAAATTGACGTAAACATGTTCATTTTACGTTCTGAGACCATTTCTTTTTCCAATTAGGAGCCTAGTGGAGGCTAAATTTTCAGGAACACACAATTGACCATAATTGAACGATCAATTGCAAAAGTGAAAGGTTCAACTGACTAACTACATGAAAATAGACGGGAAGAGCGTGGACTTATACTCTAAAATTTGTACTTCCCGTCTGGAAGTCTATTCCATGGGTTGATAGCTCTGAGGCTGATCGCCCATCGGCCATTGACCATGAGTGAAACACGCACACCGCAGTCAAATCTGGAAAACGGTCGTGACTATCTATGCCAAGATCGCCAGGGCTAAAAGAATAACAACACCCTTCAAGCGGTTAAACATCGACCCCACATGGCCCCAATGCGGTATGGAACCCACCACGTTCCTAAAAACGTGCGAAGTGGTGTGGCAGGAAATTAAGCGAGATCAGTAGTTTCCCCGTAGGGCGAGCATGAGCATGAGTGAGCATAAGCATGAGCATGGGGCCTCATATCAGGGCCCGAGCAAAGGGTACGCTGGCCCTAACTTCAAGGCATACACCGAAATTCTCATAACTGGGCCAGTGAATTTTTGCATTGTTCAGGCAGATGCTTTCAAGATCCGCCATTAATTATTCCCAGTTTCAAATTTCGATTCACGTCTTTGAACCCTCTCGTTCCCCTCTTAACAAGTAATTGTTCCTCGTATCAATGTAACTGTCGTTTGCTACGGTTCCCACCTTGCTCATCGAGTCCTTGTGGCCCAGTTCCTGAGCCTTCCTGGGGGGCAGAATTTGGTGCGAAGGTGGCCGTTTGTATACTACCCACTATCGCATTGACAAATTCTCACTGGCACCTTCTCATCTTCTTCGCCATATAGAGCACAAGGCGCCTTTTTATCGATTTCCTCCCCATTATTAATTGCTGATTGCATCTCCTGATCCCTCCAGTGCACTCATATGGCAGTGTTAACGTTACTACATTCTGTTCTGTCATCATGGAGCATGTAAACACAAAGATTGAAGACATTCCCAGAGTAACCGGAAGGAAGGCCGCCAGGTCGTTACGTTTGTTCCGAGGCGACTCTGACTTGAGAGACCCACTCATTGACCTTGATGGACACGATGTTGACGACGCAAAATCCGATACTGCTCCGATGGTTACTCCTCCTGAGGATGACCGCAGCGACGATAGAAATGACTCCCGAGGAGAGGCAAATTCCCATCGCCCCTTGCTTGAGCCGGTCTCCTCCGCCACCTACTTCCCACATACTCCCATTAAAGATTGTGATTACCAAGATAAATTAAGCGACAATAGCCCTGACACGGGGAACCTCCAGCACTTGATGGCTGATTTGGAGTTTGATAGAGGCAGCCACGGGGACATCACAAAGATTAAAAAACATAAACACGACGATGATGATACTTCGGAAACACACCGTAAAGTTGATTTCGCCGGTGATGTGGTCGATAACCTGCCCACATGGCACGACCACGATACCGAGGTTGACTCCATTGTTTCTGAGTATCCACTTACCGTGGAACTACGGCCTTTCAAGAACAAAGTCGGTGGACACACCGCCATTTTCCGTTTCAGTAAGAAAGCCGTGTGCAAAGCTCTCATGAACAGAGAAAACCTTTGGTATGAGGCCGTGGAACGGAAACATTTAGATCTCATTAAGTTCATGCCCAAGTATATTGGTGTCTTGAACGTGAGGTACTCTAGCATAGTGAGCGAGGAGACCACCTCGCCTAATTTGGCTCCTGCTCCTGATTCTGACCAACACATTTGTCCTGAAGGTCATCAGAAGAACCAATATCAACGCCGGAGTCTGTCATTCCCAGCATACGATAAGTCATTTAGAAAGGGCAAGCTTACTGACGATGACATGGCACCTGAAGTGTCTCTTGACGACAACAGACACATTATCCCAGATCTTTTGTGGAAACAGTACTCAAATAGTGCAGCCAGCTCCAGTGTCTTTGACGACATGTCTCTTTCTCCTAAATTGACTGCTTGTAAGCGCTGTGAGGAAGGTGAGACCGAAGACTTGAGCATTGGCTCCACTTCCGTCAACACGGCTTTGCAAGCACAGGTCATCCAAGAGGTGTTTGTTCCACAAGGCCGTAAGTATGAGGATATCTTCCAGATGGATGAGGAAGATCAGCCTGCTGTGATTGAGGACATGAAGCCAGAGTCTACAGAGATGCATGTTTTGAAGGATGAAGTTGCACCTTCTCCTACATTACGTAAACACACCAGATTTGAACGTTTCATCTTGCTTGAGGACTTGACCGCGGACATGGTTAAGCCTTGCGCTTTAGACTTGAAGATGGGAACTAGACAGTACGGAGTCGAAGCTACAGACAACAAACAGACTTCTCAGAGAAAGAAATGTCTGATGACTACATCTAGGGAGCTTGGAGTTCGTGTTTGTGGATTGCAGACATGGAACCAAGCCGAGAACCGTTTCTTCATGCGTGACAAGTACTTTGGCAGAAGATTGAAGCGTGGCATTCCTTTCGCCAAAACCTTAGCCAAGTTCCTCTACGATGGAGAAAGCGCATACTCGATTGCAGTCAAGATCCCTCCAATCATTCATCAACTTAGGGAACTTCTTAACACTTTCGAGAAGTTGAGAGGCTACAGAATGTATGGATCATCCATCCTTTTGATGTACGATGGCGCCTCTTCTCCAGACGAGGCTGATGTCAATCTCCACATCATTGACTTTGCGCAAAGTGTCATTGGAGATGATGATATCAGCAGCTACAGAAAGCCACCAAAGCATCCAGAATTGCCAGACATGGGATACCTCAGGGGACTCAAATCACTCATGATTTACTTCAAGGGAATCTTTGAAATCATCACTGGCCACAACTACGACAGCATTAAAGACGCAGAGTCATTTGTCAGGGAGAACAAAGAACAATTCGACATAGCATGCCACTGGATTGGCACATATGCTGAGGAAGATGCAGAAGACGAAGAAGCACATGGCCAAGATCCATACGGAGCCATGTTCGCAACACCTGACGAAGAAGAAGGCATATCAGACTAGCGGTGACCACCTGCTAGTAAGTAAAATGTACCATAATTGTATAGTATTGAGCATTAATAAACATTAAACTACAAAAAAATGTTTTTACATATTTGATTCTTTATTTAGTAAATAGTATGCATCCCAAAAGAAATAATACACCACAATGATACTATCTAATAGGTAAAAATCAAAGCATTAATATCGAGGGACAATATTCTTTTAGGGTCGTCAAGATGCTAAAATGCTTAATCAGCGTTTCTCTTAGCAATCTTCTTGGCGTGGGTAGCGGCGGTACCGAAGATCTTCTTATCTCTGTTCTTCTTTTGCTTTCTTTGTTGTCTGGATGGCTTCTCAACCTTCTCAGCCAAACCGTATCTGACCAATCTGTAAGCTGGCTCGAATCTCTTGGCGTCAGCAACGGATTGGTAGACCAAACCGAAACCGGTAGACTTTCCACCACCGAATTGGGTTCTGAAACCGAAGACGGAGACAGCGTCCTTGTCGGCCTTGTACAACTCAGCCAACTTCTCTCTCAACTCATCCTTGGAGACGTTAGCTCTGTTTGGGTGCAAAACGTCAATGACGAATTGTCTTCTGGCCAACAATGGGTTGGTGATAACCTTTCTAGTTCTGATAGTAACGGAGTCACTCTGAATAGTTAGTATTGGTTGGTGGTGGTTGAAAATCCATGTGGAGGCGATTCATCTAGATATGACAAAGTGAAGGGTGGAAAACGAAGGGAATTTAACACAAATTAAAATGGAACGGGATGTGGGTATTATGAACGGGACTCATGGATGGATCTTATGTTTGAACATGTTTGATAGTCACATACCATCTTGTAGTTTATAGTTATTAGGACGAAGTGAGGAAAAATTTGTCAAGAGAATTTTTGTTTTTTCCCGTGAGAGGAGGATGGTGGTGTGCAGGAGGAGCGAGCGAGGGCCCTAGAGAAGAGCAGTCACGGCGTCACGTGGTGTAATGAGACGGGGATGGATTTAGTGAGTGAGACGAGAAATTTAATTTTTACGAGGGTTTTCGTGGTTGACGAAGTGGACTTGAGTGAGTGATAGTTTACATTTTCTATATTTGGCCATTAGTGTTGAATTTACTGGGGCTTTCTTCAGTGTCGAGACCTCTTAGTGGGACCATTAATGTACTGTATAGTGCCGAGAGCCACCAGACACTTCCAGTGAGTTAATGGGTGGAGTGCGACCACTGTAGTGGACTGTACAAGGAGCAGAGTGAGCACTAGATCTAGAGGGTTAGATGTAGGACAAGATAGGACTAGATATGAGAGAGGTAGTTGAAGTTTAGAGGACGAGTAAAGAGTATGAATTTTAAAAAATGAGACGTGTTCTTCTTTTTTTAGAAAATAGATAAGACGCGTGTTTCAGAAATGGTAAACTAATTGGAGCGTGTGTTCTTCTACACAACTGCCTATGTATCTAGATATGTCTGGATCTGGCTGCACTCTATTAAAGGTGAGTGGGTCGTCTACCATAATGGACTCAACCATAATAAGTTCTGAGGACTTTTACATAAGAAAAATTATCTAAAGTCCCTTGATTTCTTGTCTTGAACTGAAAGCTTAAACCTCTGCAATAATTTCTAAGTAAAGATAATGCGATGGATGGCCTTGCTTGGTACTTTTCCACATCTATATCAGAGCCTCATATTAGCTGCACACCGATAAAGACCATCACTAAAGACCAAGCTAAGAGGATAAGAATTTGGCTCTATTGAAAATATAGAAATAAACCTTACTTCAGTCTTACCAATTCAAATGAATTGTGCAATTAGTTGCCCGAATTTCAACCAAAATTTTCAAATTTTCATTGTCCCACTTCTCCATCTTATCTTACATCCTCAACCTCAAATCTACAACAAATTCTCTTAAATAGTTATGGTATTCTCAATTTTTGGGGTCATAATTGCAGTCGTTCGTTTACTTCTGGATGGCCATTCTGACAGCCTTGACTTGGGTGTAGTTGTCCAAGACCTCTCTACCCATCTCTCTGCCCATACCAGATGCACCGAAACCACCGAATGGAACCATTGGGTGGAAGTCGTTGTAAGTGTTAACCCAAATGGTACCAGCCTTGAGTCTTCTGGAAACATCAATACAGGTGTTAACGTTAGTGGATTGGATACCAGCAGCCAAACCGTATTGAGAGTCGTTAGCCAACTTGACAACGTGATCAGCGTCTCTGAACTTGTGGACAGTGATGACAGGACCGAAGATCTCCTCCTTGACAATGGTCATGTCCTCAGTAACATCACCGAAAATAGTTGGCTTAACGAAGAAACCCTTACCAGAAGGTCTCTCACCTCCGGCCAACAAAGTAGCACCTTCCTTCTTACCGGTCTCAATGAATCCCAAAATCTTGGACATTTGGTTCCAAGAGTTTTGAGCACCTTGCAAGACTTCCTCGTCGAATGGGTTACCGACCTTGACGTTGTTAGCAGCCTCAACGAACTTAGCGACGAACTCATCGTAGATGTCCTCTTGGATGTACAAACGGGAACCAGCACAGCAGACCTCACCGGAGTTGTAGAAGATACCAGAGATAACAGACTTGACAGCAACATCGAGGTTAGCATCGTTGAAAATGATGTGTGGAGACTTACCACCCAATTCCAAGGTAACCTTCTTCAAGGTACCAGCACACTTAGCCATGATGTGCTTACCAGTGGCAGTAGAACCAGTGAAAGCAACCTTCTTGATGTCAGGGTGGTCAGTGATGGCGTTACCGGTGATCTTACCGAAACCGTTAACAACGTTCAAAACACCTGGTGGGAGAATGTTGTTCTCTTGGATCAACTTACAGACGAACAATGCAGACAATGGGGTGGTCTCGGAGGTCTTCAAGACGATGGTGTTGTTGGTAGCAATGGCTGGACCAATCTTCCAGGAGAACATCAACAATGGGAAGTTCCATGGAATGATTTGACCACAAACACCCAATGGCTCTCTTCTGGTGAAGTTGAAGTGGGACTCACCGGTCTCAACGACGGAACCCAAGATCTTGTCGGCCCAGCTGGCGGAGTTTCTGATACAGCCAACAGAGAGAGCAACATCACCTCTGGAGTTTTGCAAGGACTTACCGTTGTCCAAAGCCTCAATGTGGGCCAAGGTCTCGGCGTTGGCCTCGATCAAGTCAGCCAACTTGTTCAAAGCAGCAGCTCTGACAGATGGGTCGGCGGTAGACCAGCCACCGTCGAAAGCAGCCTTAGCAGCTTGAACAGCAGAGTTGACATCCTCCTCTCTGGCCTCGTAGACGTGGGTGATCTCCTCCTCGGTGGATGGGGAGATGACCTCGAAAGTCTTCTTTTGTTGTGGCAAAACGAACTCGTTGTTGATGAACAAACCAGTTGGTTGCTCATAGGTAGTACCGTTTGGCAAGGTAACTGGCACGTTCAATGGCAAGTTGGAGTACAATCTCACCATGGACGGAGCCATTGACCTCACGAAGGTAGGTCTGAGGAGGGTGGTAGTTCTGAGCATTGTGAACGAGAACAATTGAATTGAATAAAGTTCGGGTTTAGTATCATGGGAATTGGTGGATATTTATACCTAATCCCTCTAACAAGCGTGTGGGGAAAATGCCACTAACAACCGACCCCTCATCTCTGGTATGCCGAGCCTGGGCTGGTGTGCAGGGAGCGGGACATTATTGTCTCTAAACCCGAGAATGCCGTCATGAGCGGTGGGAAAAGCCCCAAAAAGAGCACTTCGATTTGGGACTCCATCAAAAGTCCGAGATGGGCCCAAAATTTTTACTGTTGGCTACGTGTTGGATAATTTCGTGTTTTGCAAGTGTCCATCGGCGCGCGATGGTGCCGACCTAATATAGCAATTGTGCCCTGGCCAGATTCGAAAAGCAATCGAGACCGCAAGACGCAGCAATTCACAATCGTGTCAATTAAGATAGCGTAATTAGAATGGGTCGCCGTGGAAACGGTTGCAATCGGTGTGATGAGCTCCGAAGTCGGCTCCTCAATATAGAGGAGAAGTTGGTCCTGGAGTTTACTGCCTGCAGTGGAACCGATGGGCTATCGCCGAAACTATAGGAGTGCGGAGGTCGGTGCAAGGTTTGTGTGAGGACGGAGGGTGAGGCAGATCGGAGGTTGCGTGATTTGGTCTGTGGGGAACAAAAGACTTTTAAAGAGGAATAAAGCCGACGAATTGGGTTTTACGGTTGTTGTAGGGTTTTTCTGCTTCTGCCTATTTCGTTTTCTGCCTCTATACTACCGCTCTCTTCGTCCCATTTAGGATCTCGGACTTTGCTCAACGGCGCGAACTTGGGGCCCAAAGTTGTGATGCATATAGTGGTTACTGAGGGTGGAAATAAGACGTAATAGATACTTTAGTGGCCACGCCGTACAATGGCTCGAGGTTATATGCCTCTGATTTTTAAGGTAGGGATCAATTTACCGTTTTAGGACCTCAATCTCGACTTTACAGTGGAAAAGTACTATTTCAGCGCAAATTGAGCTTTTTAGGGTAACCACTATAACCTCAACTTTTGCAAAGTGCTTACTAATATTATAACTATTGCCGTTCCTCATCGCCTCTTCTCTAATAGATCTCCCCCTCTTTTGCGCTACATACATTCCGCTAATAACCAGTTTATTATGGTGCACACGTAAATCTCCTCGGAAATGTCGGCTGGTCGTTCTGCAACTCAAGTTATTTTTTGCTCCTAACCATATTCTCTGTCTCAATTGAATTGACTCCCGTGACACCATACTAAATCTATGAACCATCGTGGCACTGTACATAAGTCATGAAGAACCCATCAACTACTCCTCTCAACATACAGGACCTCCAACTACTCACTTCTTACAATCTACTATACACTACCTTCACAAGCACATATCCATGTCTCAAGTGATCTGGATCAAGGGCCCCGTCTGTGGTATCGACAATTGTCGATCGCGGCTCTACCGGCTGAGTGCCGGTCGGAAGTTCTGTCAGTTCGGTCATGTTATGGAAGGTAACCTTGAGATCGATGACGATGATGGTGAGAACTATGTTCAAACAAGACGTCTTAATATTCTGCTTACAGATACTGGATTTGGTTCTGACGTTTCAAGATCAGCGACTCCGGTCCCTTCAACAGGAAAATCGAAAAAAATCAAGCGTATCTATGGTGAGTCCGGTAAAGTGCATTACCTCAAGTGTCTACAGTTCCTCCTAAAAAAACAGATTTCTGAGGTGCTTGACCTTCTTTATCCAAATTTGAGTCGATCGGAGTTACAAGCATTTCAAAAGGATGTTACTGCCATAACGAGAATCTTCTGGATTCGGTGTGTGGCTGACTCGCTTAAGAACCAGTATCTTGGATCGAGCGACTTGTATGTCATCATCTTTCTTGCAATTAGAAGATTGAACAGGTATCCGGTATACGTGGATGACATGATCTCGATATTAAAGTATAACAAGGTGTCGAATTTACGGCCAATTGAACAACTCCCAAAGAAAATGCTGGAGTTATTGTCGCTGGCAGGCATGGGTCAATTGACTAGAAGCATTGCACCTTTAGACGACGCGTTTTATCGGTACTTGGCTCGAATAGCCGGAATAGTCGAATCTGAAGAGTGCTGGAATTTACCAGTTGCATATTTTTATCCAAATGTGTTCAGATTGTTTGTGGACTTGGAGCTTGACTGTGCACCTAAACTACTAGTGGTGTTTCACAGATTGGCATCCAGAATCAACGATGGTCAGTTTAAGGGCTTTCTGAAATACACAGGACCGACTGGTTTCCCTGAAGGAGCATATTTGGGTCTTGCATATCTAGTCATTAAGCTCTATGTCGTTGGATCCGAGAGGATTGTGGACATTGATGATTGGATCTCATGGATAGGAAGACAACGTCCGAAACTTCGACTTTTTGAGAACAGGTATCATCACATGGACATTGATACGCTTATAGACCTCGATGAGGATCAAACAAATTCATACTGTGACTGGATTTTCGATAATCTTGTTGGCGGAAAGTATAAAGATGGAAACGACGATGATCTCACTACTATGGAGAAGAAGTTATTGAGAATCTTCCAGTATAGTCTGGAACCCGCCGCTCAAAACGACCAAAACAGCACCAAAACAAAGAAAAATAAAGAACTCATCGTCGATCCGCCTTTCGATGTTTTGGATAATTTCGTCCTGTCAAGTCAAGTGGCTGATATGGACATCGGGCTCTCGCGGTACTTCTGCAATAGGTACGGCTTAAAAGAACAGTCACTAGCCACGATGGTCAAACGAGCAGAAAAGGATTTATTAGCGATTATGGAAAACGATGAGGTTTTCATAGCTGGATAAAATGGAAATAGTTAAATTTAGGGGTTAATTTATTTTTTATAGGTAGGTGATGTGATAGATCCATCATAATGAGACTCGCAATGTATACAGATTTACTTATAAACAAACACACCATCACCACAACGCGACCAGGACCATCTGGCTTCATTCATTTAATATGCTGGAACCTCAACAAGATCCAGAGGGGCTAGAACAAGACCCACAAACGCAAAATGTTCAATCGGAAGAGCCAACTTCCCAGATTGAGTCCTCACATATAGACAGTCAAGCCAACGGCACAAACACCACCGAACTCACGTCAACATTGGAACCAGGAGACAAAAGTTTGAACATTTCAGAGACTGAAGACCTTCAGGATGAAGAACCAGAGCCTCAGGACTCAAGAACTCCAAATCTTGCCTTATCTAGAGAGCAAACTCCAGAGACAGATTACGACGAGTCAGCATACTCAGATTCACAAACACCACAGCCAGAAGAGGGTGAAGTCAGGGCAGGAGGATCCTTGAATGTGAGCAAAGCTGTTAAAAGAACAGTTTCAGAGATGGACACCGACTACGACCCAGAGAACCCAGCTGGAGTACGCAAAGAAAACATCAAGAGAAGAGTGCCTGGAAAGGTCATAGACAAGCTCTGGACCACATTGGACCCTGATGCGCTCAAGTCATTTGAGAATTTATGCCATATATCTATGGGTAAGGTTCTAGAACGGTTCCATGGCGTTCCTAGTCTGGAATCCAAGGTGGCCGAAACACAGCGGGTTCTTGCGAACGCTTGGCTCAGTGATAGAAACCCAAAGTCATTTTCAGCCAGATTGAACGTTTCTAAACTACCTCCGCTCAAATCTTTACAGACAAGAATTAAGGGAGTCAAAACTGACTCTCAAGATTCGCTCAGTATTGATGTGGTTCAACGAAGAAGAGCCACCTGCCAATCCTATCTTCTGGCAGAACAGACTCAATTAGCCTCTCTTGAGGCATATCACAAGTCTCTTCAAGCTGCCTACGAGCTGGATGCCAAATATCTCCATGAATTTGAGAAAACTACTAAGAGCTACCAGGCTCAGTATGGCGAAGAGAAAACGACCAAAATGAAAGAACTACATTTGGAATTACCCGAAAATCCCCCAAAAGACGTATACTTGACAAACCTGTCGACGCGTCCTCTAACGCAAGGTCCTCGATTCGATCCAGATGAGGACGAAGATGTGAAGAACCTACTCACATCCATTGACACTGAGATCACCCAGCTTGCAATCCCAACAGACAAACTCCTTAACCTTTGTGATCAATTGGATGTCATTTCCAGCAAATTGACCACTGCATCCAAAAAATGATCTCCTCAGGCGACGTACATCCAGTACACGGTCACCATGTAAGTCGAGCCTGCTTCGACCTTGAAGTTATGGTATCCATCTTTATCAGGATCACTGACGGTTCCGATTGTGACGCGTATAGCGAGATTCTCGTTGAAGTCTTCCAGAGCCTCGACTTCTGTCACCAGGACGATAAACTTGTGCTGAGTGCTCTTCTTGCTCAAAGCAGAGGCCACATAGTTGATGAATTGATTTGGCTCGCTCAATTTTGATTCGCCTTCAGAAATCAACTGTGTCAAGGTAGGAACATCCACTGGAGCCTCCTTCACGTCTGATGAGAATTGTAAGGTTACAGACATGATGATGTGGATTAGTGACTAGGTAGAGCCAAGCGTACTGTAACTAGTGCTGGTATGTGGAGCTACCTGTGTGCAAGGTGAGCATTGGAACGATAGAGCTGTCTAACATCTTTGGACATTTTTTTCTTTTTTTTTTTTTTCTTCGCTATTTGGAAGCTCTGTGAGTCTGCTCCGAAAAGCCTCTCCAAAATGAGAGATTTTTTTTCCGAATTTCTTGGGAATTTCACATAGCTTCCGTGGTGCTCTCCATCATAGCATGACGCGGCGGGACCCGGAGTTACCAGTACGGTCCATTGTCTGGTCTCTTTTCGGTGAGACCAAAGTGGATCGACACTATACGATTCAAAAAATGATCTGCAAAACTCAGGAACTTACGGAACTTCTTTCCAAATTGTCATCACTACTTGAAGGTCATATGACTCTATCGTCGAGGGTCTAATTTTAGCCTCCCAGCGGAGATAGTTCCTTCCGTGAATGCGCGCTTTGCAAGCTCGGGTCGGGTAGTGAATTTCTATTGTTGACAGTTGAGTTTAACTTCTTCCCTGTTGAACAGCAATGGCCATTTTTAGAAGAAAGGCAAACGATCTGGCCACTAGTGGCAGCTCTGCGGATGCTGACTCTGTGTCTGTGTCATCTAGAGGCACTTCTGTTTCGGCAAGCTCCAAGAAAGGGCTCATCAAGAGGCACGTCCCATTTGAGGAGCCTGTCAACCCTGTCCACCCTCCTGAGTTCAACTTGACCGAGCAGGAGCAAGAGAAATACGAGTACGTTTTGGCCCACTTCAAAAAGTACATCGAAAACGAGATTCCTGTCAACGATAGCCACAACGCTCCAACTTACCCGGTGACCGATGTTGAGAAGGCCTGGTTGACTAAAGAGTGTTTCTTGCGTTACTTGCGTGCTACCAAATGGAAGGCTGACGCCGCCATCAAGAGACTTGAAGATACCATCGTGTGGAGAAGAACATTTGGTGTGGTGGAGATCCCAGGCCACACTGACCCAAAGAAGAAGATCACGGCTGACCTCGTTGAGCCAGAAAACCTCACGGGTAAGAATCTTATCGTGGGTTACGACAACGACAACAGACCATGCTTGTATCTCAGAAACGGTTACCAAAATACTTCTGCATCCATCAGACAAGTTCAGCACTTGGTGTTCATGCTCGAAAGAGTTATCCAGTACATGCCTCCAGGTCAAGACACCCTTGCATTATTGATTGACTTCAAGGCTGCTCCAGAACACATGAACTTGTCATCTAAATTCCCCTCCCTTAGCATCTCCAAGCAAGTTTTGCACATCTTGCAAAACCACTACCCAGAGAGATTGGGCCGTGGATTATTCACGAATATTCCATGGATCGGCTACACATTCTTCAAGGTGGTGGGTCCTTTCATCGATCCTTACACAAGACTGAAGACCATCTACGATCAGCCATTCGAGAACTTTGTTCCTAGAGAGCAATTAGACAAGGAATTCAACGGTATGTTGGACTTTGAATATATTCACGACGTCTACTGGAAGGAAATGAACGTGATCGCTGAGAAGAAGCTCGAGATCTTCAACGCAAACTTCGAGAGATTGGGTAAGGAGATCGGATTGAGCGAATATGACTTGAAGAGGGTTGATGTCGCTGCATAGACTCATGGCATATATAAGAAAAACGTGCAATTTATTCGCATTGGTGCTTGACTCGGTTTGTATTTATGGCCATCATCGCGCATGCTCTAGTGCTCAACTGCGTGCACATTTGACTCACTCTAATTACTCTCTCCAGTTTATCTCCACTAACAGTCCACCATGGATAGCCACTCTTTGACATTCATAGCCCATGGCGACTCATTGAGTCTTTCTGAGCATGCCAACATTGAAAAATTCATCGCTTTGAACTTGAACTTGACCGTTTTGGCCAAGACTGAGCTCTCGCCTAACAGAGTGGTTGATTTCCAGGTTGAAACCAACACTCCTGAGGTTATTGACTCTCTTATCAAGAAGGAGAGAGAGATTTCCAACCCAGCATATGACATCATCTTCCAGAAAACAAGCGATAGAAAGAACAAGAAGTTGTTCATCTTCGACATGGACTCCACTCTTATCTACCAAGAGGTGATTGAGTTGATCGCTGCATACGCTGACATTGAAGATAAGGTTGCTGAAATCACCGAGAGAGCCATGAACGGTGAGCTTGACTTCAACGCATCTTTGCGTGAGCGTGTTCTCTTGTTGAAGGGTATCGATGCCACTACTCTCTGGGACGAGTTGAAGGAGAAGATCAAGATCACAAACGGTGCCAGAGAGCTCTGTAAGGCCCTTAAGAAGTTGGGTGTCGTGATGGGTGTTTGCTCTGGTGGCTTCATTCCATTGGCTTCCTACGTTAAGGAGCAGTTGGGCTTGGACTATGCCTATGCCAACACCTTGGGTGTTGACGCTGATAGCAAGCTTGATGGTACTACTCAAGGATACATTGTCAATGGTGAGAAGAAGGCAGAGCTTTTGCTTGAAATTGCTGAGGCTCACAAGATCGACCCATTGACTGCTGTTGCTGTTGGAGATGGTGCTAACGACTTGAAGATGATGGCCACTGGTGGATGGGGTGTTGCTTGGAACGCCAAGCCAAAGGTTCAAAAGGAGGCTCCATGTTGTTTGAACACCAAGTCTTTGCAAGATATTTTGTTCATTATGGGATACACCGAGAGCGAAATCAAGGCTTTGGTGGAGGTAGCGGATGATAGATAGAATAGACGAAACATAAAGAATTGTCAAGATGAGTAGAATTTGATTTTAAAATAACATGAGTTGATAATTTTCTTATTCACAGAATCCCTTAATTGTTCCTCTTACCACTCCAAGAATACCATTCAGAAGAAGAACGTCCTGTCCAACTTTTAGACTGTTGACCAGAATAGTTCCTTCTTTGATGTGGTTTTTCATTAAGAGGAAATGACGAGTGACTCCACAGAGTCCTCCAGAGGTAAGCTGAGGAGTAATCCATACACCTTCGTTGTTCTTGATGGCCATATTGGTGATAGAGCCCTCCATCACTTCACCAGAAGTATTCACCAAAAGCACCTCTTCACGGGCCAGCTTCTTTGGCAATGCCCTATCACGGGCCTCGGTATAAACCTTTCTAGACGTAGTTTTGAATGAAGTGAACGGAGAAGGCAACACTGGCGTCTTATCAACGTAGATATCGTACCTCTTTTCATCAGGGTAAACCTCATCAAGACCATCCAAGAGGTTCTCTCTATCAGGTGTAGCATACAATTCCACAACGACGTTTCCGTCCATTGATATAAGAAGTCTAACTTTGCATGGCTGGTCTAAGGAAATGCCAGAATCTTCAAGGCCTTGTGTGAGTTGCTCGAAGAGGTGATTTTGGGTCACTTCGAGTGGAATACCGGTGAAATCTGGCTGACAATCTTTAATAGCGTCATTGAAAAACTTCAATGCATACTTGATTCTCTCAACATGTTCTGGAAACAAGAAGAAATTGTCCTTTGTCACTTGGTCTGTAGATTGCGGCTTGGTCTCCGATAATCTTGGATCGTACCTTATAGTGGACAATATTTGGAACGATTCAGGGTCAATTTCAAACGAGCTTTCATTTCCCGAGCTCGAAATGAACGCCTGATAGGTAATTGGCGTGATAGGCTGAGTAGTCATGGATCAGGGTCTTAAGTATAGGGCTCTGATAGTATGTAATACTTGGTCGCACTGACTTGTCTGGTCACTTACTGAGGCGAAACGGGCCATGCTATTTTTTGTTAATTAACCGTTCTATAATACACATTGATAACCTAATAAGGTCTGAATCTCTTCTTTTCCTTCATCAACCTGACTCTTTCTTGGTCGTGCTTGAATTTCTGCAACAAGTCGTTCATCTCGGCCTTCTTACGTTCTCTCAATTGGAAACGGTAGAAGTCCTCCTTCTCCTTCTTCTTCATCTTCTTTTGAGCCTTCTCGACCTCGACGGTAGCAGCCAACTTCTGCTTACCCAAAATACCAGCTTTAGTCTTTCTGTGAGAGCCCACAACCAAGGTGAAACCGTCCTCATCGACGATTTCTGTTTGTCTTTGCAACTCCTCCTTGGACTCTTGTTCGGCCTGGTTGAACTCGGCAAGAGAGGAAGCAACATCGGCAGCAAGTGCTTGTGCGTCCCAAATCTTGGCCTTGTACTTGGAAAGTAAGAATGCTGATCCCATGGTAGGGAGAGGCCAGTTTGTGCTCTTCAGATCGCCAGACAACTTCTTCAAGGAGTTGAAGGCAAGTTGCAAGGAAGATTTATCGATGAATGTGACAATTCCACAGTGCTTTGGCAACTTCAGGGCCACCTCAGTGAGGTCATCCTCATTATACTTAAGGTCAGATGTGAGCTTTGTAAGGTCAACATAAGCGTCTTCCTCGGAGCGAGTAAGGATGCTAGGAATGTAATTTTCAATAGTAGCCCCAATAGCGACTTGCTGGAAGTATTTTTTCAATGTGATAAGGTTCGTCTCGATGGGGATATTGAATAAGAATAACAGCCGTCCACTAAGGTTAAGAGGGTTGGTTTGGCCACCTTTCACCTCATGTTTTCTGAAGTAGACATAGTGGGACCCGTTGCTCTCCGGTAGCCTCACTTTTAGGACGTGGAAGCCCTTGATTTCGGTGACAGCCATGGTGGAGGTGTGCAATAGTGAAGGGAAGAGCGGATTTTTTTTGGGGCTAGCGCTTGGGATGTGGTGGTGTGTGCAGGTGATAGGTTAGTAAGAGGAAGCAGTGAAGGCCATGAATTTGCATGAGATGAGGGACATCATGAATATTGGAGATTAATTTGGATATATTTTGATAGTTTGAAGATATTCTGTTATTTTAAAATTTTAATTTTCCATGAATTTGGTACTTTTTCAATGGGGTCTCATGAGATAGTCTCATGGCATATGAGACGATACACAGATCTGGACAAAATACCATTATGAAGTGAAAAATTCATGAATATCAA
Organism: [Candida] citri; assembly: GCA_030571295.1. Taxonomy (NCBI): domain Eukaryota; kingdom Fungi; phylum Ascomycota; class Pichiomycetes; order Serinales; family Metschnikowiaceae; species [Candida] citri. Next base: position 734,791 of record JAJLXN010000004.1, on the reverse strand, counting down.
TTATTCAAAGCACTCTCAATCAATTCTAATCCCTAAATTACATAAACTTCCCTTCTTCACCCCAATCTCCCTCTTATCTCTCTACCTTTGTAAATCACTACATACAGTAGTGCTATTTACCATAGGGCCCATACAGGCGTACTGTTTTGATTGATCCAACCATCATAGTTGTCCCAGATTTACACCCAAAATGATGGCCATGGAACCAAAAGGGAGGAAAAAGGACTCTATCGAGCAGTTCATAGAACTGCCGCAAATCATCTTGGAAAATAGTCTTTCCCAATTGAGATACATGATCCTTATTGAAGGTCTAAGTATTCCAGAAGGATACGAACTGTGTCCATATAGATCATATGTGTGGTCGATTCTTTGCAAGACGCCCGTCTTCCCTGTTCAGAAATACTCCAAGATCATCTCCAGCATCACTGGAAGCCTCTCGCCAGAGCTATATCAGAAGATCAAGAACGATACATTCAGAACACTCATGCACGATCGTCATTTCCATTCCAAAGTCAGTGAAGAGTCCTTAATGAGGATATTGGCTGCTGTTGCCATCTCGACACCACAAAATAAGGTCGGCTATGTCCAAGGAATGAACGTTCTCTTGGCACCAATCGCCTATGTCTGCCACAGAAGTGAGCCTCAGGCCTTTGCCCTACTACATCATATCGTCACCCAGCAGATCCCAATGTACATCACTCCAAACTTGGATGGTGTCCACACGGCATTAAAATTGGTCGATATCGTCTTAAAGATCATTGATCCTGTTTTAAGCGAGTATCTTGACTTAAAGTTCTTGAAGGCTGAAATCTATGCCTTTCCTTCAGTGTTGACGTTATCGGCATGTACTCCACCATTAAAGAGCCTCTTGAAGTTGTGGGATTTCTTGTTCGCTTATGGAACACACATGAATATCTTGTTCATCGTGGCACAGTTGATCATCAATAGGTCTGTGTTGCTTCTGTCGCCTCAACCGATGAAGATCCTACGCAACTTCCCCAATCTTGAGGAAAATGACATCATAAAGCTAAGTCTAAGCTTTATTCCTGAACTACCTAAAAAACTCTATGATCTTGTGGCAAGACATGGCTACGACGAGAAAGTTCCCGGTGAATTGAAGCTATTCCTTCAGGAGTATGACCTTTGATCCTAGAGTAATCCCAATAGATAGTCCTCGTGACTATAGAATGCACAAAGAACAGTTCTGTCATTATATGAGCGGCCCGCCAAGCCCATAAGTGCACTGAGAGCGATCTTCTCGTCTTCAAACTCAATGTACACCTTGCCTAGTCCTGGCTGGTTGAACTGTTGCAATCCTGGCGTATAATCGTGAGGAGGCTTTGGAATTTTGATTGAGATCACCTTACCAAAACCATTTGCTTCCTCTTCGATATCCTGTTTGATGAAGTTGTATGACTCCTCATTGGCCAAGTCAGCAGCGGTTACAATATTTATGAGTTGGATAACCTTCAGTTTTGGATGGAATGGAACATACTCATTTCTCACAAGTGATCGAAGCGTCTTCAACTCAATTGGACAGTCTTGTATGCTTGTCTCGATACCCTTTTCGCTGGAGACCTTGACACATGAAAATTGGACATCTTTCACCAAGTCCAATTCCTTGGCCTCATCCACATAGTCCACAATTAGCTTTAATGCAGCTTTTGTACTTGGGTACCTTTTAGGATCAACGTAAAACTCAGCAAATGCAATTCCCATAGGCTCTTTTGTTCCCACTTCTCTCAACAACTTAAATGCTTTTAGCTTAGCAATAGAGGTCAATGCTTCTGTCAATGCTGTCTCAGTCACGGACTTTTCAACAAAAATTGTAAGTTTTCTAGGACTGTCGGCCACATCTTCTGCAACATCATCGATATTTGCATCGTATGGAGGAAGACATTGAACAACGTACTCGCTTGGTCTTTCCAATTTCAAAACCACATCTCCAGAAGGTGAGCTCTCATCCAACGCTAGCTGACCCATTGGAATACTTTGACCATTAAGTGTGAGAGCCAAAGTTGCACAAGCATTGTTTTTGAACTCAATGATCATGTTGTTGTTGTCTCTTGTCTTTCTCTTCTTCTCAATATTGTTCGTAAGAGAGGTATCCTTCAAGTCAGCGGAGCAAAGGAACTTATTTAGGTATTCGGCCACCTTGAGGTAGTCGACTTTCAGGAAATCGACGTCTTTGAGGATAACAATGCATGAATTTCTGGAGTCTGCTGGGTCGATCTTGGAAGTAGCCAAAAGGACACCTGATTCGGTGGAACCATCCTGTAGTAAACCTTCCAATTTGGTCACATCAACAGGACGTGGAGCTCCAGCAAGTGGGAAAAGCCCAGAAAGCTTAGCTCTTTGAGCAGTGACGTTTTCAAAGCCTTTAGGCTTGATACCCCACTGAGAACTCACCACTGGAAAGTTCTCAATTGTGGGGTGCTCTAGCAGGTTTGCCAACATTTTTTCATACTTGGCAATGATTTCTTCCTTTGAAAGTGCCGCATCTGGATCCGCTGGCTTTTCACTCGTGGGCTTTACTCTTCTGTCTTGGTCATTTCTGCCTCCATAGTTGCCACGGTCATTGTTGTATCTTCCACGATTTCCACTGAATCTGCCTCTTCCATTAGATGACTCATCTCTGTAATTGTCTCTGTACGAGTTACCATAGTTGTTTCTGTAATGGTACTCTCTTCTGACTCTTGGGTCAGTGCCTCTTGTATCTCTTTCTCGAACATCTCTATCTCTGGGGTCTCTATCTCTAGGATCTCTGTCCCTTATATCGGGTCGTCTTGGTCTATCTCTTGGAGTATATGAGCTCTGGTAGGAGCCACCTCTTCTCGGGTCTCCGGAATCTCGGTTGTAATTCATTCCGATGTGGTGTTGCAGTGTATGGTTGTTTCTATTATGTGTGGTCAATTAAGTGCGCTTCGCACTCATCGCATACTTAACTAGAGAGATTGGAATCACTGTGATATGAGAGCACAATTACTTGGAAATTTCGTGGGTATAACTATCATTTTGTATTTATTAGTCGTGACATTTCTGAGAAATTGGTTTCAGAGAGATTTTGTTTTTTGCTGTCTTGCTCCCTCGATTATAACTCATCGTGGTCAACTGGCTCGTCCTCAGAAGTCTCAACTGGCTCAGTCTCGACAGTCTCAGTCTCGACCTCAATCTCAGTTTCAACAATCTCAACTGGCTCAGTGAAAGACCCGTCTTGTTCTGGGGCAGCTGACTTTGTCTCGGAGTCAATCTCCTCTTGTGTTGCAGTTGCCTCCTCGACAACGATTTCGACGCTTCCCAGAGCCTCCTCCTTCAACTTCTTCTTCAATTCTCTTTGCTTCTTTCTCTCGGTAAGCTTCTCGAATTGTCCCAATAAATAGTTGATTCTCTTCTCGTGGGCCTTTTGAAGAGCCATGACGTCCTCGGTCAAGTTCATCAACAAGCTCATCACTGCCTCACTGGTGTCAAAGAGCTCCTTCTTGGCAATTTTAACATACTTGCTCTTAGGAAGAGTGACAAGTGCAGCAAGGTCTTTCAATGCCTGCTTGAAGTCAGAGAAGTGGTTATTCAATGCAAAAGCACCCAGCTTATCAGTTCCATAGATCATCTTCATGACCTTATCGTTCTCCTTGTCAAAATCAAGCTCTTCCTCCTTAAACTTCTCTCTGACCATGTTGACTTGCTTTCCGTATTCCAACAAGTACTCTTGAACTTGACCGGAAACCTCCATACCTTGTTGGTAAGCCTTCTCAAGAGCAGTGAATGACAAGTCAGAGCTGACCATCTTGATAACATCCTTCAAAGACTTGTCTTGGTCAGTGATCTTTTCGAGCTTTTCCTTAATATCATCGAGAGTTGAGTCGTCAGAGTCAAACTCCAACCATTCAACGGTGTCACTTGCGAGGGTCTTGGCAGCTTCGACGACGTCTTCATCGATTTCAGCAATAAGAGCACTGAAGTTGTCCTCGACGTAAGAACGCAAAGCATAACAAGCACTCTCCAACACGTTTCTTTGCTCCTCGATGACAATCTTCTCAGAATCTCTGTTCTTCAAAGCAGTCAATTTCTCGACAATGGACAGTCTCTCGGAGTTGGAGAATGGTCTGAAGGTCTTGAACTCTGGCAAAGGAACAGGGATCTTGGTACTCTTGGCCTTGGAATCCTTCTTGGTGGTGGAGTTGGAAGCAGTGCTAGAAGACTCGGATGACTCGGAAACCTCCTCTTCCTTCTCAGAAGAACACTTAACAACCAACTCATCTAAAGTGAAGACCTTGCTTGGGTCAACAGAGAATTTGGCATACAAGTTGCTGGCATCCTTCTTACAGTTCAAAGCTTGAGCCTTCTTCAAGACGTTGGAGACAGAGTAAGTAGCGAACAACTCGCCGTTCTCGTACAATCCAATTTGGTACTTGTCCTCAGTAGCTGGGCCCAAGTTAACTCTCAATTTGGAGTCAGCAGAGGCACCCTTGGCAAAAGCGGTTTCAAGCTTGTCAAAGTCATTCACAGAGTACTCGAAGTTGTTGAAGATTCTGTCATTGACAACAGTCTCAGTAGGCTTAGCGGAGACAAGCTTCAAGTGGTAAGCTCTGTAAGCAGTTCCCAAAGCACAAGCCTCATCAGTGTTGACAACCTTGGCAATCTTCTCTTCGTCACCCAACAAGGAAACCAATTGCTTTTGAATGAAAGGAGTTCTGGTAGCACCACCGTTCAAGATAACAGACTCAATGTCTGCGACAGTCTTTGGACCGGTTGGGCTGTTGTTCAAAGCATCAAGGATTGGTTGGATGTAACGCTCAAGAACATCGGCGTTGTATTCTTCGTACTCTTCTCTAGTGATGGTGGCCTTGAAGTCCTTGTCATCGTAGAAAGTCTCCAAAGAGACTCTAGACTCCAAGTTGGCAGACAAGATAGTCTTGGACTTCTCGGCAGTGTCGAACAATCTAGAAGCAAGCTTAGGTGGCAATTGGAAGGAATCCTCGAGACTAAATTGCTCCAAGAACTTAGCGTAAAGAATGTCGTAAACAGAACGAGTCAAGTACTCACCACCAAGAGCCTCGTCGAATCCTACAGACTCAACGTCCAACAAGACGGTCTTGTTCTCAAATGGAGTGTAAGAGAACAAAGTGGCGGTAGTAGAACCAGCACCAACATCGTAGATAACATGGTAGACAGTCTTGCCATTGTAGTCCTCTGGCTCGAAGTTCTTGTTTGAAACGTAACTCAATGCCACAGCGGTACCTTCATCGACCAAACCCAAAACATTGGAGAAATTCGACAAGTGGAGGGTATCGAGGTAAGCAATTCTGGCGGCTTGAGAAGCGTATGGGCCAATAGAGACAGCCACATCGTCAGCAATTGCCTTGGCTTGAGGGTGCAGAGCCAAAACCTTGATCACTCTGTCCTTCAAATTGTTCAAGTACATAGCACTAAGTTCCTCGGCAGAAAACTCATCAGAGTTATCGTTAGAGCCCAAAGTGAAACGAACAGAGTTGTTTCTAGATTCGTCTCCCAATAAATTAACACCAAAGTGGCGGTTCAAGTAGTCTGCAACAGACGAGTGGTCAACAGACTTACCGATCAAAGACTTAAGGTTGGCTGCACAAGAGTCGGGGAATCTTGAGCAAAGAGAGCCGATCTGAGATCCGTAAGCTCTCTCAGCATCGTCAAGAATTCCATTCTTCTTAATTGGCTTCAAGTGAACTGCCGACAAATCCTTTCTTTTGCCTTCATCAGTGAACACGATCTCGAACGGTATACCTGGAGCGGCCATGATGGCCTTGGTATACTGGTGGCCTAGATCGATTCCCAAGAGTGCAGCATATGAGACTGCAACGATGCAGAGAAGTGCTAAGAGCCTCATAATTGCAAGTTTCTATAATGAAATGTAGTAGTAGGGGGATTGAAGTTTCGACAATGGTTTAGCGTGAGTTGGCACTCTGGATTGTCTGCAGTACCAGTATAAATATGGAAGAAACGTGAGCAAGTGTGGGGAAAGAGTAAAGATATTGAAATTTTGAAAAAACAATGGTGTTGAAAAATGTGTACTTAATTCAAAACTGGTCAATTATTCCATGATATTTGCCATAAAAATCATTTTTCATGGCCCCTTTGAGTGGCCCTAGCCAGGGTGTTGTTCGCAGCCATTGCCAAACATAGTAATAATTCACTATGCAGATTATTCTTAGAAGGTCTATGGCGGGGTGAGACGTAACCATCACAACATGACAACAAACAGGCTCTAGCGAGGGAAAAATGTTGTTTGGGTGTTTTTAAATGGCATGTTTTTTTATCGATTTTTTTTTTTCGTTTTTTGTTTTAAGCGAAAATTTTATAATGTGGGGATCATCATGAGACATAGGTCATCACCTTAGCGAGGATGTAAGCCTCACAGATACCCGAAAACAGATAAATTTCTAAAGCGAGAAAGACACAGTCAAAAGTCTCAATCAACGAGAAAGAACCTTATAAAAAAAATCCACCCCGACATTCCCGGATCTGCCATTCTATGTAGTATTGTCTTGACTCCACGTCCTCTCCAACGGTTCCGTGCAGTGCCACCGGTAGCAATGCCGCGGGCCTTCCGATGCCAGTTGATGGGATGAGACACCACAATTCCCCTGAATTTCCATCAAAATGACCTGTCAAAAAAACCACACATATCCATGAAATAAAGCGCTCTCCAAATTCATTTTTACTTCTATTTTCGTGTCTCAGATCCTCCTTTGACCCCACATGTTCTCACCCCATACGGAAACATCATCACTCATTACAGAAAAAAAACCTGCGCGAAGCGTATATATAATTGCCCTCCTCTGCTCAATTACTTCCGCTTGGGTATACTCCCCTTCCGTATCACAAACAAAGTAACACATTTCAACATGGATAACGCAGAGATTGAAGCCTCTAAGATGTACATCACCTACAACAACATCCACCAGTTGTGTCAGGAGACATCTGAGAAGATCAAGGCCTTCAAGCCAGACTTGATCATTGCTATTGGTGGTGGTGGTTTCATCCCAGCTCGTATGTTGAGAACCTTCTTGAAGGAGCCAGGTCAGCCTAACATCAGAATTATGGCCATCATCTTGTCCCTTTACGAGGATATCGGAACTGTTGGCTCCCAAGTCGAACAAGCCGGTACTCAAGTTGTCAGAACTCAATGGATTGACTACGCTCAATCCAAGATTGACTTGGTCAACAAGAACATTTTGATCATTGACGAGGTCGATGACACTAGAACCACCTTGCACTACGCCGTCTCTGAATTGAAGAAGGATGTCGCTGAGCAAGCTGCCGCACAAGGTCAAGATCCTGAAAACACAAAGTTCGGTATTTTCGTTCTCCACGACAAGAAGAAGCCAAAGAAGGCTGACTTGCCAGAAGACATCATCCAAAACAACTACTTCGCTGCCAGAACTGTTCCAGATGTCTGGATCGCATACCCATGGGAGTCTCAAGATATCGTCTACCACACCAAGAGAGCCATGGAACAAGACAACGATGTGTTCCTCCCATCCACCACTCCACAATAGACGTGTACATTATCATACTCATCCAATATATACATATATATATCATTCATCGCTAGTCATCAAGGTTGACCGGGTTTTAATCATCGATCTCAATGTAGTCTGGGCTGCGCGAGTGGTTCTTCAATGGCTGGTGGTCTGCGCCTTTGTTTCCCCGTTTCTTGCTTTGCCTTAACGTCTTGCCTTCTCCCGAGAATCCCGTAGTAGGTTTAGCCTCGTTCTCTGAGTTCTCGGGGGTAGGAAGAGTCACTGGCCAACCCAAGAAGATTTGGTTCTCAGGTAAGTTCAAAGGCACTGGCTTCGAGTCTGGGTCCAAATCATCGATTGTGATCTTCTTGGTCTCCTTCTTTTCTATGCTCTTACCTGACAATTTCTGTCCCTCGCCATGGTAGATCTCCTTGGTGGTTCCATGTGCCACAAGGTTGGCATAGTCAATCGATCTGGCCATGGTTCCAGCACCTGCACTACGACTGACTGATGAAGGGTCAATTGGGGTGGTTGTTGGCTTGTGGACCTTTGGTTGATACTCTGGCTCCACATACCCAACTGGAGGAGCAAAGTCAGTCTCCAAATCGGTTTCAACCACACAGATACTGCTATTTGAGCTCTCAGGCTTAACCTCCAACACCTTAATACCGTATTTGGTATCGTTATAATCGATTTCGATGATATCTCCAACGGTCAACGTAGAAAACTTTCTCAATGCATTCTCCAAAACAGCCTTGGGGTCAGAAATATCTAGAAAATCAACCGATTGAGGCTCGATCTTGACAAACTGACCATTAGGCAAGTCACAGTTGGCGATTTTCACCAACATTCCTGGCTCCATTTTTAGCGTTGCCATCATCCATTGTGGGATATATGCTCTACCTTCTTCAGCCACGAACTCCAACACACCACTGTGAGTTCTCACGGATCCAACCTCGTTGTTCAACTCAAACAACATGGGATATCTGATATGGAGCATTGTGAGCTTGTTTAATGCTGAAGGTGGGAGGAAGATTTTGCCTCCATAGTTGGCATCATCCTTCCTAACGTTATCGGGCATCATTGCCACAGGGTAGCAACGGAAGTACTCTTCAAACTTTGTATTCACGGCAAAGGGAGTATTCCCAAAGAAACCGGAGCCGAAACCAGAGAACATATTTGATTAGTGACTATGGTAGGTGAGGGTCTATAAATGGTAGGCAACTGATATACATTACCACCCAAAAGTGGGGGACTGCACATTTCAAGGGCAGTCAGTGCGACAGCCACTTGCACCCAATTTACTTGAGTTGCTGGTGGTTGATCTGAATGATGCGGTTGGCAATCTCTTTTTGAGAGTCGTCCAACATTCCAAAGACTGCTTGGTAACGAGACACGTCTTGTTGTTGCAAAAGAGATGCCTTCTCGGCGAAAATACCAAATGCATTGATAGGATCAATAGGAGTCTGTTTCATGGCCTCAAGCTCAGCTTCATCAGCCTCGAAATCTTCATCGTAGTAATCTTCATCGTATTCGTCATCGTCATTGTCATTCTCGAAATCCTTGCCGCTGGTCTTGACTCCGTTCTCCTTGTCGATGATCTCTTGTCTGGCCTTAATGGCATGTGGCAAGACGTCCAAGTTGGAGATGAGAAGGTCAACGATCTCACCCATCAAGTCTTCAGATGGGAGCAAGTTCAATGGAGCATCGAAAATGATAGCAGAGGATGCCAAGATTTGGAGCTTACATCCGTAAACACTTTGGAAGTCTCCGCTGTACTTAATCCACAACTTGAAGAAGTTGTTGGTGAATTGCTTTCCATCCAAGAATTGCAAAGTGATGGATGGATCCACATAGAAGCATGCAAAGAAGATCTTCAAAATGGACAAGTAGTGCAACATGTAGCCATCGAAGGCGTCCTGAGCCTCCAAAGCAGAGAAGATGTTGAAAATCTCAGTCATGAACTGAGGCATGAATGGAGTGAACTTCTTGTTCAAACTCAAAATAGAGAATTCAATCAATTCGAATGCAAGGTGGGCAAACACAGGGTCGATAGACTCGCCAGACAAAACTTGGAAACATACCTTGAAGAGGGATTGAACGTGAGGGTTGTCAATAGTGATTGCGTTGGTTCCGAAAGAGGTGTTGATGACTGTTTCGAAGAATGGGTGGAAGGTGTCGAAGAAGTCTTCGGCGAATGTGTCGAAGCAATCAATGCAAGTTTGGAAGAGATCCCACATGATAGGTGACATCTTACCGGTGCTGAAGACAATAGACTCCAACATCTCCATCACCTCAGTCAAGAACAGGGACATGGAGTTCTCCAAAATGAACTTAATCATGTCTTTAAGGAGAATCTCCAAGTTCTCAGAAACTTGAGGAGAAGCGTTCATGGAAATGACCAAAGAGGTCAATGTGTTAAGGATACCTGCTGCTTGGTATTCCTTGTCAATGTCGATGGTCTCATTACGGGCAGTAGCCTCCAAGATCTCGTGGGCCAGCTTCAAGAACTGGTCGACCAAACGAGTGGAGAGCTCATTGGCATATGGCTCCAAGTTAGCAGCGAACTTTTCAACGAAAACATCCATGACGGTGGTCAAGATATCACTCTCGAAGTTCTTGGACATGTCGAGCAAAGTTCCCATCAATTGAGGAGCCTGCTCTGCAACTTGGGCTGCGACCAAGTCTTCCTCCACCAAAGTACGCAAGGCATCAATGGCAGTCAATTGGATTGGGAAACGGTCTTGTTGTTGGAAACAGTGGACAACACCATGGAATATATCTTGCAAGATAGCTTGGTCATTGAATTTGTGAAGGAACATGGCAATGGTGTCACATGCTCTTGCTGTAAGCCATGGAGTCTTCTCGATGACCTCTTGAGAAAGCTCTGGGTAGACAATAGTGTACAAGAGCTGGTCAATTTGACCCTTCACAGGACTAGACTTCTTCTCCAACTTGTAGGAGATGGTAGCGAGAACACGCAAAGCACCCTCGGTCTCAATGGCGTATTGCAAGTTGTTTCTGTCAGACGCTCTTCTTTGGAAAACGTCGTTGATGATGTTAAGAAGCAAGTTACCACAGCTGGAGAACTTTGTGGAGGACAATCTGAACAAGAAGTTGATAGAAGCAGTGTCAGAGGTAGTGTTGTCTCTGCTGACGTCAAAGAATCTTCTGATGTACTCCTCAGACTCATCCTCGTACAATTCGATGGTCTCTTGCGATGCATTCAAGGTTGGAAGAATTAGGTGCTTCACGATAGCTTCAATTCTAGCCTCAATCAAAGAGTACATTGGGGTCTCGATGACTTGCTCCAAGAAGGAGATCAAGTGGTAGAGAGAAGCTTCAGAGAGCCAAATTTGCTTGGAAGACCACTTCTCGATGATAGTCCAGTAAGCGTTCAAAATCTCAGGAACAAAAGTGGACAAGAACATCTTTGCAAAGTCGCTCTCCTTGTTCTTGGAACTGATACCACCACCGTGACGCAACAAGAGTCTATGCATATTACCGAAACACCACTTCACAGCCTTAATTCTTGGGTTGGAGGTCTTCTCCTCGGTGGTGTCAGCCTGCAAAACGGAAGCAGGCAATGGCTTGTTGATAAGCATGAGGTGGAAGTTGCACCAGGTACCAAGCTTGGCCTGGTTTTGCAAGTAGCTTGGCAAGGTGGAGAAAGTGGAAAACTTGAAGATCTTCATGATCAAGTACAACATCTCATCTGCGATGACGGACTCCTCGTTCAACAAGTTGGTGGTGAGGTCCTCCAAAATTGGGAAGGTGGATTCGGCAACAGACTCCAACACAATGTTCTTGGAGTTGGCGGTGTCGAGACCTGCGTATCTATAGTTCTTGGTGTACTCAAACAAGCAGATCAATCCAGTGTACACATGGTCAACATTGGAGGTATCGCTAATGAGCTTGGGTATCATGTCAGCGAGCTCATCCCACTTGTCGTGGTTCAATATGCTGCTCACAGCTGTGGACAACTGCACTCTTAGTTGTGCGTTCTTGTAAGTCTTGCTCAACACCTCGATGATCTTGCCTTTGATGGCGCTCTTCTCGTCATTCTTGATGTATCTGTCAGTGGCGGTCTTAAGCTCTGGAACCTCCCAGTAGTTGGAGATTCTGTTCTTGAAGAAAATGGCAGCAGATGTTTGCACACCAAAGTTCACAGATGGGTCAGTGATAAGATCGAGCAAGTAGGCGGTGAAGCCAGGCATGTGCTCGAAATAGCTCAACTGCTCCTCGCTCTGTTTTCTCGTTTGAAAGCTGGCATCGAGAGTGCCAGCCAACGATTTAAGTAAAGTGTCTTTATCCATGGCCGGTGATAGGGCTTTGTAGAGCTGCACTATGGCTATTTACTAAAAAAAATCCGAAAAAAGCGGGCGTGCGTACACCATGAACCCTTAGTGACACAGCCAACGATGGTTATTGTTATTGCGTGTGAATTATTGATAAAGGGGATTTTTTACAATGTTGTTTCGGTTTTAGCAACTTTTCTTTCACGTCACCAATTCCACATATAATGTGTCGTAGGGTAAGTTTAGCCTTGGGAGGCTGCGAAGTAGCGATCCAGAGATTGCTTATCGAGTATAAGGAGGGGGAGATGTCAAATAATTTTTTTTCACTTCTACCATTTTACTTAAGGTAAATTTAAATGTTTCAGTAATTTTTTATGGGCTTTTTCAAAACTTTTCATCATAAATCGTATCACCTATACTATACTCGGCTCTCAGTCTAGCAACATATCGCAGTTTTTCTCATTCTGTGAGGAAACTCTACAGAATCAGCTGACAAGAATTACCACGCTAAAAATACAAAATTGGCAAGAAATAAGCGAAATTCAAGATAAGAGAAAAAGTAGCGAAAATGCACTCAATGGAACATTCAAAATGAAATTTTATTCTCTCCTTTCCCATAATTCGTCCCCCTCCCTTCAAATTCATACCCTCCTTACATTCTGGTGTACAGGTGTAGGCCTATTTAAACCAACACGGTGACATTTGCGTCTCGATACTCCACCCAAAATGTTTGGCTTGGGAAAATTACTCTATGTGATCGTCCTCAGTATAAACGGTGTTGCCGTTTTGAGTGAGGACAGATTCCTAAACAGAATTGGATGGGGATCTCCTTCTGCATCGTCATCTCCAACCCAGTTCCAGAACCAATATGGGATGCAAGCAACCTCCAATGAAACGTCGGTTAAGGCCAGAATGATCACTCTCATCAGTGCTATTAGAACGTTGTTGAGATTACCATTGATTTTCGTCAATGTTTTGATCATCTTGTACGAGTTGATCTTGGGCTAAATCCGCCTACACTGTACCATAGCTGTAATATACACATGTTCCGAGAAGAATCTTGGGTTTTCGATTTTGCTATTGTACAATTGGCCATGCTAACACAGCCATAACTAGTATACACGGGTAGCAGTACCAATTCTAAATTTCCTGCTTGATTTCAGCTCCTGGTGAGCCACTGTTCTGCAATCTCGCACGAGATTTCTTGAACAATTCCTCCTGCTGTCTCAACAACTCCTCCTCACTCAATCCTGAGTTGAGGAACTTGTTATTCTTCTTCTCTTTGCCCTTCAAGAGCTCCTTGTGCTCCACCAACACCTTGTTGATGATGTCTAGGTAGTTGTGGAATCCGAGCTCCTCCAATGCCTTAACAACGTGATCTGACGCAATCGTCTTCTTGGCCTCCTTCTCAGCAATGTCATTCAGCTGGGTGGATAAAATCATGATGAATTCTATGCTGCATTCGGTGATAGCTTCTCTGGCCTCTTTGGAGATGGCAATATCTTTAGGCAACACCTCTCCAATGATCTTTTGCACAGTGGCCTTAGGCAAAGACAAGTCCTCGCCCGAGTTCGATTGTGGTGGGCCAAACTCCGACATTTATAATTTGGTATAGTCGACTTCGAGGTGTAGGTCTTGCAGCTTTGGGAAACTAGCGTGCTCTGTATAGGTGCGGAACCAGGTCTTTATATATACAATGAGGTTCTGATTGCCTGCTTATGTAATCAAATTCCCATGAGATGGGAGAGAGCATATGAAGAGGACGGCGAGGATGATAAAGTTTGGGAGAAAAAGGGTATTCTAGGTGCCCTTGAGAGGAGTTTCCACCACGAATAATTATTTCATATAAAAATCTGAATTCTTCCTGATTTCACTCCCTGATATTGATTGGGAACCTATCCATGCATGCAGGAGATCATCAAGACATTCGGTGCACTACAGGATTACGAGAAATGGCAATTGGACTGATATAATGTATTTTAAGAATTGTCAGATTTTGGATTATTTTTGTGTAATTTTGGAAGTTACAAGATTTTTGAAACTAAAATGAGGTTTGATTGATTACGATTATGTAATACCGATTTCTTGTCTATTCAGCTAACTCTATCTCATTTATGCTCTTATATATATTAGTATGAGCAAAGACACCCGTAAATCGACTATCATGAAAAATAATCAGCATAACCACTGTCTAAATATGCATTATATGTTCAATTCTCACTCTTCCCCTCGTTCGAGCCCTCTGTGAATGCGATCATCTCCTCAACAAACTCATCCGGCCTCTCACTTACTAGCCAATGTCCAGCATCGAAGTCAGTCACCAGGAAGCGACTAAAGTGCTTAGGGAAAGAACTTTCCAATAGCTCATCCGTCACAAAGTCTGATTTGGTACCTCTCATGACCTTCACCTCTCCATTGTACTTTTTTCCATGTACTTCCTGGGGCCATTGGCCCATAGCAGAAAGGGTATCATGCTTCAAGAAATTGAGCACTGGAACACGGAATTTGATAGGCAGCGAGCGGTCATGCTTTGACAGTCGTCTTTGGAGATTTGACATCAAGAAGAGCCTCACCATTGGGTCCTTCTCGTACTTATACAAGATCTTGTCTATCTTCAGCAACAACGTCGCATGTGATAGATCTAAGAGAGATCTGTCCCTCTCAACATGGCACATACCCAATAAGTCCTTGGTAAATTGAGAATCTAACTTCAGATCGACGGGACTGTTGTCGATAACGACCAATTTCTCCACCAAATCTGGCCTGAGCAAACTCACCAACATCGACACTTTAGCGCCCATCAGATGGCCCACTAATATGACCTGCTGCTTCAATTCCTCTAGGTAGTTGATTGTATCGTTGGCTAAATGCATATAGTCGTGAGGAGCGGCATGTTCTGAGCTGCCGTGATTTCTCATGTCTATGCCTATCACTTGTCTCTTTGTGGCTGACGCTATGCGACGCCCAACAGAGCTATAGTTTTGTTTAGCACCAAATAAGCCATGAATCATGACCACAGGCTTTTTTTCCTTATCAATTTCGGTTTTTCCGGAGAAATTCTGGCTGGAAAGTGGGATAACACTGTGGACCGGTAAGTCATGTACTTGGGATATTCTGAGCGACTCAAACTCTTTAGCCATATCAAGTCTAGAGCATCGGAGCCTGGAAATGGAGAAGAAACGCTTTCCGAAGACTCCAGTCATGAGTGTTGCTGTGTTCATGGCTGGTGCTTGTAGTAGCTTTTCTTACTATAGGTAGAATTCGCAATGCGATACCGTTTTACACTACTAGATCGTTATCGACAAACTGATATCGACCAAAAAAATCAACCAGATAATTTGAATTTGTGAGGGTATATAAATAGCTTGAATAAGCGATTTGGACCGATGCCCATGCCTGTTTCAAACCGAATTTCTTGCTAGGTTCTACTGATCAATCAAGTCCTCCAAGTACATACTTGGAAGGGTCTTCTTGTTGGCTCTAGGCATGTAGCCATCCTCACGAGGTTGTCTGGCCTGTGCTTGTGCTTGTGCGAGGGAGAGGTCACTGCCAAAGTCCTCGTTAAGGTACAAGTTAGGAACTTGCGAGTGTCTGTTGACAGCAGGCGATGTGTTGGTCTTTCCGTAAAGAGACAAGTTTGTCACGGAAGGATTGTAATTTTGAGAACGAGTTCTGTTGTGTGTCATGACCTCCTTCGTAGGAGAAATAAACATTTGGGTCGAGTCGTGGTTCATGGTTGGCTGGAGATAATCGGAATTAGTGATTGTAGAATTGTCAGCTTGGGAACCACCAAATGCAGATTTCGAAGCATTTCCTTGGAAAAGCGACATCTTGGCCACAGAGCCTCCAAATGGGTCTGCGCTGAATGTTGGCAGCGGACTGATTCCATAGGCACTATTGTTGTTTCTAGCAAATCTTTGGTAAGTGAACTTCTCGTTGGCAACGGCTCTCTTGGCCATTTGCGACGATCTGAACGACTTAAAGGCATGGTAAAAAGCGAAAGCAGCCAAAATGAGACCAACAACGCATCCAACTGCAATAAAAACAGTTCCCAGCGGGTTTGAGGATCTCTGAATGTATGGGTTGTTGTTCGAAGCAGGAACAGACACTGATGGAGTGGTATAATCAACAGAAGCCGAGGTACTTGTAGTAGAAGTGGTAGAAATTGTTGGCATACCATCTGTGGTGGATGTGGATGTGGATTTGGATGACGAAGATGATGAAGATTTGGATGATGAGGACGAACTAGACGATTTCGAGGAACTAGACGACTTGGATGATGTGGATGATGTAGAAGTCGTAGATGTGGTGGCTTTGGAGGATGAAGTGGAGGTGGTCGATGTGGAAGTTGTGGAAGTCGAGTCCGCTCTGGCAAGGAGCGTATAAGACCCCGCAAACGTAGAGACAACGTCGGCCATTTTAATGAAAGTGAATGGTTTATGAGAAAAGAATGTATAGACGGGAAAAAGATGTGGAGGGGGCGGGTGGTGTTTCAAGATTTAGCCGCAGGAGGCCTATTCTGGATTTATTATGATCTTAAAATAAACATTGAGAAAAAAATATCAAACAAAAAAAGAATGCGCAAGCCCGGAATCGAACCAGGGGCCCAACGATGGCAACGTTGGATTTTACCACTAAACCACTTGCGCTAAGAAAGGTGCTCCGCGACGGGGAATTGAACCCCGGTCTACCACGCGACAAGCGGTAATTCTAGCCACTAAACTATCACGGATGATTTCTTGTTGGTAACTTGAGATGAGGTGGCCCAGTAAGGATGATTGAGGGTGATGAGATTTTAGAGGTTATTATTAATAAGCAGATGGTCAGAGGCGGTGGAGATTAAAAAGGAAGGCATATCTCCTTTACTTTTTATTTCGAGACAAGGTATCGTTTAAAGCTTCTAAAAATGTAAGAGGTTTGTCTTGTTAGCTTGTCTCCACACTTCACTGTACGTAATCACCAACCCTCTAAACATGTCATTGAAGTTGACAAAATGGGACGAATTTTGTAATTTCCGCTTCCAAAACATTTTCAGAACATGTCAAAAATCAACTTTGAGTAAAAACTTTCATAAACCTTCTCCATCCATGTCCCCACCTTTTTACTCTGGGGCATCACGTATTTCGCATCCAACTGATTACGATCAGCACTATAAGCCTCGAGATAGTCCCATTATTCCACTTGCTTAACCCTTAAATCTCCAATATCTCAACACCAATCAACTCAAAACAAGCATCTATACTCATCTCCACCTTTGAAAATTCTTTTCCCTCCAAAATTTCATTGTTTTACTACACCTTCTTACATACTATAGTGCCGCATCAATGCTGCATCTGCACCTTCTATTTACATACGCGATCCTCGAGTCAATTAGATACCCATGCCTAATCCTCGACCCAAGAAATATCTTTGTCTGTTTGATGGCTGTGACAAAGCATATAATCGTCCAGTTCTTCTACGACAACACGAACGTTCCCACACAAATGAAAGACCATATAAATGTCCTGTTGATGGATGTGGTAAGACATTCCTAAGGAAGTCTCATTTAGATGTCCATAGACATTCACACCAAGAAGACGAGGAAAAACCGTTCCAGTGCAAGATATGTGGCAAGGGTGCCATATCGCCACAGCTCCTCCGGCGTCACGAGCTCACTCATACCAAGAAGTACGAATGTACCTATGAAGACTGTAATAAGGCATTCTACCATTACCAGTCACTCAAGCATCACATCGATATTGATCACAAACAGATCCTTACGTGTGAAGAATGTAATCGTCGATTCCAAAGACCCGTGCTTTTGGCTGAGCACCAGTCAAAACATCATGGGAAACCAATGGAAATGATTCCATGCGAACATCCAGGATGCTTCCTGTCATTTAAGACACCTACGGCTCTAAAACAGCATATAAAGCAAGAGCACCCCACATTGAAATGTTCAGAATGTGGGGAAGAATGTGTGGGAGAGAGAGCCTTGAAGACTCATATGTTAGTGCATGATGTATCCAAGACAACTCAATTACTCAAGTGCAAGCATTGTGAAGCAAGTTTTGTCACTAAACCAGAGTTGAGAAAGCATAAGATAATCATACATGCCGAGGAGGACATCTCAGAGTCTGAAGATGAAGAGGAAACCGATGTTTTGTCTCAAGCTGTCTTGAAAGGTGAATCTCCATCATTGGAAGCTTTAATGAGGAATCCAAGATTCAATGCGGAGTATGATGAAGAGGATCTTCGGTCGCCTACCAGAGGAAGACCTAAAGTTGAAAAAGTTGCTCTGATAGGGCCTTTGGATGCAGAGACCTCGATTATAGACTTAGTGCTGAAGAGCTTCTCAAAGTCTTACATTTGTCCGAGAAAGAACTGTAAGCGAAAGTTCACAAGGCGTCATGCGTTTGAAAAACACTTGAAATGGCACGAAAGGATCATTCAAAAGGCAGAGATTTTCTTGAAAAGTTTAGAAACGCCAGAGGAACCACTGGACAATTTGGAGGGGACCATGGATGATGAGCTGGATCATTTCTCAGACATTTCAGACATGGAAGATGTAGAAGAAGACATCAGAGAGGAGAATAATGAGAATGAAGAGGACGCTAATGGACAATTTATTAATAAGGAAGAAACAAATGGAGAAATGGATACTAATGAGGGGCTCGAATCGAGCAGCGTCTCACAATCGGAAGAAGAGCTTGAGGAAGAACTAGAGGAAGAGTTTAAAGAGGAGCTTGAAGAACAGCTCGAGGAAGAGCTCGAGGAAGAACTAAAGGAATCATCCTTGGAGGATGAACTTATGAAAAAGCAACTGGAATTGGATGCTCTACTCTCAATGGAACTTGAAAAAGTGGACTAAGGAACGTCCCAATGTACATTATATTATTAACAAAAATACTAATACCTTTGTCTTTTGTCGTATTCACGCCCTCCCTTGGCGTCATACCTTCTCTTGTTGTCGTTTCTGTAGCGACCTCCCTGGTCATCTCTGGAGCTTTCGCTTCTGTCTTTCGAAGATTGAGGTGGTGGATGCGAAGGTGGAGCAAGTGCACCTCCAGTTGGAGTTGATCTCGAGCTTCCACGTGGATTTTTGTTGTAGCGACTGCCATAACTGTCATTTCTTTCACTTCTGTAGCTTGGTCTGGAGTCTCTTGGTGCTTGTTGAGGTGGAAGAGGAGCTCTCTTTGGAGGTGCTGGAGGTGGTGGCACAGCAGCAGGTGTCAGAGAACGAGAGTTCTTCTCTCCAGCAGAAGCGGTAGATCCTCTGTCTCTAGTGGCCTGTCTGGAATTAGCGTTGTAGCCTGTGCTCGAAGGTTCCCTCGAAGCGTCTCTTGAGGTGTCTCTTGAGGCATCTCTTGAGGCTCCGAATTCTCTTGTCTTCGCATTCTCTCTCGTTTTAGCAGTTTCTCTGGTTTTAGCGTTATCCCTGGTCTTTGCATTATCCCTTTGGTTTGGATGCTCTCTTGAGTTTGAATGTTCCCTTGGGTTTGCATTGTCTCTTGTCTTTGCCATCTCTCTTGTTCTTGCATTATCCCAAGTTCTAGCATTATTACGGGTCTTTGCATTTTCTCCAACATCATTTGTCTTGACGACCGGTGTTGGTGGTGTTGCTTGGAATCTTGCTGGTGGTGTTGCCTGGAATCTTCCAGCAGATGCAATAGACCCAGAAGATGCTGGACGAGGACCCTTTGGAGCTTCGGTCTTCAGCTTGAATAAATCGTCCGAGTTATCAGTTGAGGCTCTCAGTTGTTGCTGACCACTTGAAGAGCTTTGTCTGGAAGTAGTTGGTGTAGAAGCGCCTGAACCGGCTGGACCACTTGGACCATTTGGAACAGCTTGTGGTTTCGATCCAAAAGTAGAAGTAGCTCCGTTCTTAGGTTTGGCATCATCAGTAGTCTGTGGAACAGGACTGTAGTCTCTTCCAGCTGCAGGCTTGGCTGTATCAGTAGACGAAGTTGTAGGGGCAGGTGTAGACGTTGATGTATAACGAGCGTATCTACCTCTTGCAGAGGTCTCATTACGAGCTGGTGTACGGTCAGTCTTGACCTTAGACTCGTCGTAAATCAATGCACTGCTTGATGCTTGCTTTTGTTGTTCGGCACTTCTCTCTTTTTCGAGTCTGGCAAGACGTTCTTTTTCTCTGAGTTTATCTTCCTCCTTCTTCTTTCTCATTGCTTCAAGTCTGACCTTTTCTTCAGCCTTCTTACGCTCAGACACAATCTTTTCACGTCTGGCGACATTTTCAGCCTTCTCATCATCTGTCATCTTCATGAAGTCCCAAACATGCACCCAAGATGCTGCACGAGACTTAACATGTCCAATCAAAGCACTGGACGACAACTTCAAGTCATCTCTCTCTTCACGTTTGGATATATCACTGATAAGTTCAATAACAGCCTCGCAGTGATCTTCAACGGTTGGATAGACACCTAACAAGTTCTTCAAGAATGTGATGGAGTTCCTTCTTGACATGTAGTTCACCACGTTCAACGCTCTCGAGACATCATCCAAAATGTCGGTATGGATTCCATAGAGTATAGCACGGAAACCATCAAAATCAACAGGCTCGTTGACGTTGGTCAAGAAAATGTTGGATTTACCCACTTGCTCTATAAAAGTTTCCTTCTTGGTCCATGCATTCAATTCCTTAAGAATCGAAGAAACAAAGAGACCAAGGTTTTCGGCTTCTGTAGGCGTACAGGTGAACAAAGTGCCAAACAAGATCTTTCTCTTGAAAATGAAGCTCAAAGCCGCAAGAATCGAGTAGTTCTTAGTTCCAATTTCTTGGAGAACAAAGAGGAATCGAGATGCAAATAAAGCGTCAAAGGAAGAATGAACTGCTCTAGGCAAAATACAAAGCAGGACAAAGTTTTGGATGCTTTGCAAATCGTCACCTTCCTCGAACCAGTTAGATGATACTTCTGAGATTTCCTTGACAATTTGCTCGGACTGAATTTGATGCTGTTCCTTTTGAGATGGCAAGTCAGCTATGAATTTTTGTGTTCTCAAGAGGTCATTTCTCAACAGCTCAATGTAATCTCTCGACACGTCTTTATCTCTTCTGGAGAAAGCAATGTTCTCCTTGATGCTGGTGACATTTGCTTGTAATTTCTCCAACTCAGTATCGTAAAGAGATGCAGAAAAGTTGATATCGTGCAATTTCAACTTCCAAAAGGTGACAAGCAAATTCAGCGAAAGGGCAGTAAAAAGTTCTGGGAACGCTTTTCTCAATGATTGTTCAGCTGAGGAGAGAACATCAGAGTCAATGTATGATCTCCATAATTCGAAAGCCCATGGAATTGGGACTTTGTAGGTGCTCACCAAGTCGCCAATTGGCATAAGAAGCCTCGAGAATTCACTTTCTCCGAAAAATCCAATCAAGGTGCAGAGCAAATGCATGACAGCGTCCACATCGTCGTTCTTGTTGGCGAGAACTTTCAAATGCGAGTATTCATCTCCAGAGATGACCTTTGCATTTAATCTGCAAAGAAGAACAAGAAGCTCATTGACCACATCAAGATCGAACAATGTTTGGCAAAGAACCCTACCTGACTCTGTGCTTTCGTACCTAAGATCTCCAATAGTCTTGTAGACAATCTTTTCCAAATCGAAACCACAGTTGATCATATTAATTTGAAGCAGGGTCAAGTTACTGATGCTTTGAAGTCCTCCCATCGAGCTCAAAATCTCTTTAAAGACAATAAGTCCTGAACTCTCGTTAGAGTGGAAAGACTTAAGCAAGTATTGGACAATTGTTGAAAGATCAATGGAGTTAGGATAACGATGACAAATTTTACCGATGAAAGAAGCCAAAGATTGAATCCATTGACGCTCATTCAATCCATTAGCTTGCACATTGCTTCTACCCGAGGCCGTAAGTCTCATTAGAATGGCAAGAGTTAAGTTATCCCAACCGTAGTCATTGAAGTAGCTTGCAGTTTCCACAACCAAAGTATTAAGGTTGTCGTAGGATTCAATTTGTTGCAAAATTGTCAAGAAGCAAGGAAGTGGGTTTGAGAAACTGATTTTGGCCAACTTTCTCATCATTGGCTTGACATTTTCCTTCGAAAGTCTCTTAAGAACATCCTTAGTTGCCTTTTCAGCTTTACCGTAGTTGATCTTCACGTAAAGATTGTTTTTAGCAAGAACTTGGTGGAGTTCTCCATAAAGATTGAAACGATCTTCAGGCTTATAGAATTTAAGGATCTCAAAGACGTTCTCAACAGGAACAGATGCATCTTCAATTGCTCCAATGGCGGGAAGAAGGAAGTTTCTGAAGTAAGTGAACCATTTTTCTTTGTTTTCCTCTCCGGAATCTGCCTTAAGATCTGCAACCACAATCTCACAGATCTTCTGGAAGTTAGCAAGATCAGAGGAGATAGACACACCGAAAAACTTGATGAACTGTTGAGAAATCAGTATAAGATCATCTGCTGTGTTTATGAGTGGGATTGAAGCATTCCACTCTGTGTAGAAATAGACAAGCTTCTTCTCACTGAATGCCTTGGCAATTGGATTGAAGCAGTAAAGGTATGATGACTTTGGATCCTCGTAATTGACCTTGTTCATTGGACGAGTAAATGCAAGTGGTCTCTCTTGTTGGAAAACGGCGAGATCCGATTTGGAAAGTGGCGATATCTGTTGATACAATGGCTGGAGCATGGCACTTAATAATCTGTGCATAAGCTCACATATGTCTTTGTCGACGAATGCAAGGTATGGGTAGTTGGAAAGGATGAAGATAGAAGGCCAGTATAAGCCGTTTCCAAGACATGCCTTCAACATTTGATAGGTTAAGTTGTGCTTTAGGAGACTCTGTAGGGATACCTTTGGAGCTTGAGCATCTTGGGTCTTACCCTTCGTCAGAGCGTCTCCGTTTTCATCCTCATCGTCGGCAAGTGGTGCTGCCAAGGCCAAAGCGCTTGCACTTGCACGGAAAACTGTTTCTTCAAGCTCTTTCTTGTATGTTTTCTCCAATATCAGCATCTCATCTTCTGATCTTGTGAAATATTTGTATATGGAGCCAAAACTGACGAAACCTTCCTTGACAAGAATGGCAATCATGACTTTGAATGTTTCTGGGTACTCACGATCCTTAGGGTACTTGATCAACTTCAATGCTATCAGTCTGGCTGCGGCGGTGCATCCACCTTCACTCAAATGGTCTAGACCCGAAATGCAATCGCCAGGAGTACTTGGCCACCATCTGGAAGCTTTCAAAAACTCGATCATGAACTTATGGTTGCCCACCAAACTGTTACTGAAGATATCTAGAAGCACATCTAGAACACGGTTTGGATCTAGAGCATAATGACCAATCATCAGCTCCACCATTTGCACAGCGTACAGCACTTGGAACACATTTTCGTTATTTTTGATAATATGGAAGAATTCGTTGATCAATTTGGAAAATCCTTCAAATTCTTCATGCAATAAGTTGAACTTTATTTGCGTATAGAACTCGTCTCTCTTGCGAGTGTTCAATTGACGAACTAACGTATCCTTGGCCACAATTCCAGCCAGAATCAACGTGTCCGAACTGATGTATTGTGCAAATGTCACTGGTTGAATTGTTTGTGATTCACTGATCATCTTTAAGAGCTCTTGGAGGGCATCAGTCAATGGGAATACATCAAAAATTTGGGAGAAGGCCACTGCTTTCAGCTCTTCAGTAATTGCAGAATTCAAAAAGTCCACCACTTGCTTTGAATCAATTCGTCCTTCATTGTATACCATGAGTAACTCGGTGAATACTTGACTTGTTATATCATCAGCCTCATTGTCCAGAATATCTGGAGTTTGCAAGATCTGTATAAGAGATTCTGTACCAGAGCCTCCTATATTCTCTATAACCAGATCAGAAAAGTACTGGTATAACTCTGGTTGAGGTTCTGCCATTGGGTTTACTGGATTATACTAACAAAGGCTTGTCGACCATAACTCTTTGGTGTGATACTGCAGATAACACCAGATGATATTAGCACTTTTCCACCAAAATGCGGATGAAGTAAAGAAGATCTGGTCTAAAACGATTAAATTAAGGGAATTATGAAGGAAAGACGTGTTGATGTTTCGTGTTTTTAGTGCAATCTTTCATAATTCTTAGGGATCAATTTCAGGCATGCTTCGTTCCTCATGGCCCAATGGTCAAGGCGTCTGGCTACGATTAGTAACCACTTCTGGAACCAGAAGATTCCAGGTTCGACTCCTGGTGGGGAAGCATTTTTTTTCGATCTTTCTAGTCTTGACTAGACGGGTCTTTCTTTTTTTGCAAACTCAAATTTTATTACTTTTGAATCGCCAAATAATTCTGTTCCAATACTGCTCTATTGTTAGACAAAGCGCCTCCATCGCTCGTATACATTATGTACCGGCCCTGGGTCCCACCCATTCTAAGCCTTGCCTTGGGGCAGCACCACCCAAATTTTCCGCCCCGCGCGAGTCCAGTTGGCCCTGGAGAGATCCATCAGTCTTCCAGAGGGTCCGTGTATTCCATGTCATTTGCACATTTTTTACACAGATGACAAGATTTACCCAGGAATATCATCAAAGACTTGAGTGTCTTCCTTTCAAAATTTTCAAAATCCACCCCTTTCCCGGGTTTCTCGAGTAGCAACTAAATTAATAAATAGACATTGAACTGCAGCGGTGCAGGCGCCGGACTTATTCTGTGCGCCGACTTGAAGGAACTTCTCGGATAGAAAGCAAGCCACCCAGGACCCTACGGTCCATGAAATTCATAAACCCAACCAATTTGGAAATTTAAAAAATGATGTTTCGAGTCTACATACTTTAACAAATTCTCTCATATTCTCAAAATCCCCAAATCCCCAAAACCCACCAATTTCACCCTCCCCTGGTGTCTCACTTTCCTCCCTCCGCCCCACCACAGGCATGGGCACCTGTGTCGCGGAGCCCCAAATGGGGTACATAATTACTGGAAGTTGCGGCGCTCACCTGACTGGGGCACCAAATATATACCCTTTAATTCCCAAAGAGAAATCTCGAAATTGCCGGACCTACTTCACATTTTTTTCTTACCACCCAACTCAATTGCCATTCAATTTATCACAACCATAAAATGTCAAAGTCCGTCCTCTTAAGACTCTCGGACTCGGGAGAACCCCTCAATACTGAAGCTGTCCATAATGGAGTGTTGCTCTTGCCAGCATTGGCTCCAGCAAAGGGCCACAAGAAAGGCGACGCTCTTTTCAACTTGGTGGTTCGTCTCAATGCCGCTTCTGAAGTGAGCAGAAATGGTTCTTTCATGACAAACCTCCCCAAATCGGCCGATTCCGAGTTTGTCAGGGACTCCTTCGAGGAGTACCCATTTTCCAGTTCATTCCACCAGGACATTTCACTTTCAGTGCCAATTTACCGTCCTGGCCCTTACTGCTACTACATCAAGTACGAAACTGCCAACGGAGAGCTTGCCAAGACCGAAAAATACTACTTTACCCTTCCTCCGCAACTCTTCATCGGAGACAAATACCTCCCATTCAATGCTGTCAACATCCAGACCGTTGTCTCCAAATGGGCTGGCCCATTGGACGATTGGGCATCATTGTTTGGTTACATTGCTAAAAAGGGCTATAACATGATCCATTTCACTCCGTTGCAACAGAGAGGAACCTCTAATTCTCCATACTCTATCTATGATCAGCTTCGGTTTGACCCAGACTTGTTCAAGAGCAACGATCAAGCCACTCTGTTCATTTCTAAGACAATGAAGGACAATGGGTTGTTGGCATTGACTGATGTCGTGTGGAACCACACTGCTGACAACTCCGAGTGGCTTCGTGAGTACCCAGATGCTGGTTACAATGCAGAGACTGCTCCACACTTGAGAGCTGCTATTGAATTAGATCAAGCACTTTTGGATTTCTCCGATAAATTGGCCGAATTGGGCTACCCTACAGAAATCAAGTCTGAGGATGACTTAAACAAGGCCATTGAAGGCATCGATAAGCATGTTTTGAGCGAGCTTCAATTGTGGCAATACTATGTTTTCGACAAGAAGGAAACTGTTGCCAGTTTGGAAGAGCTCTTCAGCAGAGATGCTACTGAACCTGCTGACATTCCATCTTCGGTCGATGTCTCGAACTTGAAGCAATTGGCTGCCTATGTTCTTCAAGAGGCTAATGTCAATGAGAAGATCATCTTGGAGGACCGTTTCTCCAACAAATTAGACCCTTCTAAATTCTTGAGCATATTATTGTCTTTGGTTGGCGATATCAAGCTGAATTTCCATGATATCTCTGGAAAGGCTTCGGAAATCATTGACGAAATCAACCTTGATTTGTATGCACAGTACGACGATGATAACAAGTCCATTAGAAACCAACTTAAAGACAGAATTAGATTCTTGAGATTGGCTGACAATGGACCAAAGCTTGGACCTATTACCAAGGAGAACAAGCTTACAGAGACATACTTCACTACCTTCAAAGACAAGAAGGGAAAGCATTGGGCATTGGCAAATAACGGTTGGATCTGGGGAGGTAACCCACTTGTGGATTTTGCCTCTTCTCAATCAAAAGCATACCTTCGTAGAGAAGTCATTGTTTGGGGAGACTGTGTCAAGTTGAGATTTGGCTCTAAAAAGGAAGATTCTCCTCATTTGTGGGATAGAATGATTGAGTACACTAAAATGTGTGCTCAGGCCTTTGACGGATTCAGACTTGACAACTGTCACTCCACTCCTTTGCATGTTGGTGAGGCTTTGTTGGATGCAGCAAGATCAGTCAACCCTAATTTGTATGTTGTTGCTGAATTGTTCTCTGGCTCTGAGGAGATGGACAAGATCTTTGTTGAGAGATTGGGTATCAACTCCTTGATCAGAGAGGCAATGCAAGCATGGAGCGTGGAAGAGTTGTCCCGTCTTGTTCATAAGCACGGAGGAAGACCAATTGGATCTCTCTCATGGTTGCCTTTGGACGAGTTCTCTTACCCAGCTGAGAAAGAGCCAGAAGTTGGAAAGTACTCTGAGAGCAATTCTGAGTTGGAGATTCCTAAGGTGCTTTCCACACAAGCTCCTCATGCTTTGTTCATGGACTGTACTCACGATAACCAAACCCCTGCTCAAATCAGAACCATTGAAGACACTTTGCCTACTGCTGCATTGGTGGCATTCTGCTCCTCAGCTGTGGGTACTGTTTTCGGTTATGATGAAACTTATCCTAAGTTGTTGGACGTTGTTGGTGAAACCAGAGAGTACGCTTACAATTACGACTCTGGAATTGCCAAGGTTAAGCTGAAGTTGAATGCTATCAGAGACTCACTCGCTTTGGAATCTGAGGATGCATTCAACGACCAAGAGATGTACATTCACCATGAGGGTCAGTACATCACAATTCAAAGATACAACACCATCACAGGTGAAGGTTGGTTCTTGATCGCTAGATCCAAGTTCGAGCAGATCCCAGGCTACCAAGAGTTGTCTCCAGTCGACTTGAAGGGAACCGAGGTCAAGGCTGAATTTAGTTACACTTTGCAAAAGACCGGAGAGTACAAGGACGATGAAAAGGAACTTACTGGCATTCCAACCGAGCTTGTTGAGATCGAGCCACCACACATTGAGTTCAACGGAAGCGATTCTGTTATCAGAGTCAATGGCTCTTTCGTCCCTGGTTCTATCGCTGTTTTCTCCACCAAGATTCCTACTGCCAACGCCGAGTTGGACAAGTTTGTCAAGCAAGGTGCCGTTGAAGCATCTTTGGACTTGAATCTTTTCGATTTGAACGCCATCTTGTACAGATGTGAGCCAGAGGAGAGAGATGCAAGTGCTGGAGCTGAAGGAACATACAATATTCCAGGCTATGGTACTTTGGTTTATGCTGGTTTGGAAGGATGGATTTCAGTCCTTAAGGATGTTATCTGGAAGAACGAATTGGCCCATCCAATATGTAACCATTTGAGAGAAGGTTTGTGGGCTGCTGACTACATTGTCAACCGTTTGGATAAGTACGCTAAGGAATCGGAAGCTGTTGGTAAGTTCCGTGATTGGCTCAAGTCTCGTGTTGATGCTATCAGAAAGGTTCCATACTTTTTGAGACCTCATTACTTTGCATTGATTGTTGGTACCGCTTATGAAGCTGCTCGTTTCAGAGTTCTCAGACAAGTGGATGACAACATCAAGAGTGCCACCAACTTTGTTCAAAGTTTGGCTTTGACCTCGGTGCAAATGTGTGGTTACATGAACAACACCTCGCTTCTCCCAGACAAGAAGGTTGCATGTTTGGCAGCAGGTCTTCCACATTTCAGTAACGATTACATGAGATGTTGGGGTAGAGACGTTTTCATCTCGTTCAGAGGTTTGTTGATTGTTCCAGGTAGATTCGAGGAGGCCAAGGAACACATTCTTGGTTTTGCAAAGACATTGAAGCATGGTTTGATTCCAAACTTGTTGGACGCAGGTAGAAACCCAAGATACAACGCCAGAGATGCAGCTTGGTTCTTTGCTCAAGCTGTTCAAGAGTATGTTGTAAACGTTCCTGATGGAGAGAAGATTTTGGAGGAGAAGGTTACTAGAAGATTCCCATTGGATGACACTTACATTCCATGGGACGACGAGAAGGCTTTCAGCTATGAGACTTCGATTGGTGATGTCTTGTATGAGATCTTGAGTCGTCATGCGAAGGGTATTAAGTACCGTGAAGCTAATGCTGGACCTAACCTTGATTCCCAAATGAAGGACGAAGGTTTCAATGTCGAAGTCTACATTGACTGGGAGACTGGTCTTGTTCATGGTGGCTCTCAATTCAACTGTGGTACCTGGATGGACAAGATGGGTGAGAGTGCCAAGGCAAACAACAAGGGTGTTCCAGGAACTCCAAGAGATGGTGCAGCTGTTGAGTTGCAAGGTCTTATGAAGAGTACCTTGAGATTCGTCAATGACTTGAACAAGAGAGGTTTGTTCAAGCACACTGAAGTTGAGAAGCCAGATGGAAGCAAGATCTCCTTGAAAGACTGGGAGGAGTTGCTTCAAGCCAACTTTGAGAGATGCTTCTATGTTCCTGAGAACCCAGAAGAAGATGGCGAATATGTGGTCAACCCAGATGTGGTCAACCGCAGAGGTATTTACAAGGATCTTTTCCGTAGCGGAAAGGAGTTTGAGGATTACCAATTGAGAGCAAACTTCCCAATTGCCATGTGTGTTGCACCAGAGCTCTTCACTCCAAGCAAGGCATTGACTGCCATCAACAACTCCGACAAAATCCTTCGTGGACCTGTTGGTATCCGTACTTTGGACCCATCCGACTGGAACTACCGTCCATATTACAACAACTCCGAGGATAGCGATGACTTTGCTACCTCTAAGGGTCGTAACTACCACCAGGGTCCAGAATGGGTTTGGTGCTTCGGATACTTTATCAGAGCATTCTTGTACTTTAACCACCTTGATCAACAAAAAACAAAGACTACTGGCGACAACAAGCCATCCATTGAGATGTTGACTGCTCTTAACGAGCGTATCAAGGGCCACATCAAGTGGATTCGCGAGAGTCCATGGGCCGGTATTACTGAATTGAGCAACAAGGACGGTGAATTGTGCCACGACTCGAGTCCTTCGCAAGCATGGAGTACATCTTGTCTTTTGGACTTGTACTACGATCTTTGGAAAGCCGAGGCTTACGTCTAGAGCAATTAGATGATAGATGGGTACAGCCGCATCTATGGTGGAGTGTGCGTCGCAGGCCGTATCGGGAATTCGCACCGATAGTGATAACGAATGCCGAGGGTCCACGAGTGCACTGAGATATTCCGCTTAGAGAAGACGGAACGATATAAGAAATAAGAGAAGAAAATAGAAGAAAGAAACAATTCGAGAAAAGGAGAAAGAAATAGAGAAACGGAATAATTAGACAAAGAACTGAAACAATCAGAGTACTCTCCCATTCCGCTCCTCGAGGCCCGCGCAATTGAAATGGTGGCCCAATTAGGCATGCACTAGCGTTCTATCGCCCCACCAATTCCGATAGCTAACTAACGGAAAAACGTTTGATTTCCAGTTGTTCATCTCTTCCATGCTGCAAACCGCTTCCAACTCGTCGGAAATCCCACACTTTCCCCCATCTCACCCCCAATTCCATGAGGGGTAACAATAGCCACGGAAACAGTCTGAACATTTGCTCGTTCTAATGGAGGGCCCAGTACCACTTGTACAGGCGTCATAGATCACATGGGCGTAAAAGCGGACTGAGACTGCCGCAGTGTCGCGCACCTCCACCGTATATATAAATCACCGTGGCCCTCAACCCGATTTCGGAATTTCAAGACTCTGATCAACTCAACCGGTTTCAAAAATTCGGGATATCATCATGTTGAGGAATTTGACCAGATCAACTCGCTGCGCCCGTGTGCGCTTGTCCACAAGATCGCTTTCTACGATCTCGCTCACCTCCAGTGTGGAAAATTACCCCACAAAACACTTGGAGCCAGGGACCGAGCCATACTTGACACCATCTTTCTACAACAACGAGCTTGTGAAGTCCGAGGCTACTACTTGGTTCGACATCCATGATCCAGCCACGAATCAGGTCATTGCCAAGGTTCCACAGTCTACCCCACAAGAGTTGGAGGATGCTATCGATGCAGCTGACAAGGCCTTCCACACATGGAAGAACTACTCAATTATCAAGAGACAAGGTATTGCCTTCAAGTTCGTTGAGTTGTTGAAGAAGAACCACGACCGTATTGCCGCTATGATCGTGTTGGAGCAAGGTAAGACCTTCCCTGATGCCAAGGGTGACGTTTTGCGTGGATTGCAAGTTGCTGAGGCTGCCTGCAATGCTCCAAACGACTTAATGGCTTCCTCTTTGGAGGTTTCCACCGACATGGAGACCAAGATGGTCCGTGAGCCATTGGGTGTTGTGGGATCAATCTGTCCTTTCAACTTCCCTGCCATGGTCCCATTGTGGAGTTTGCCTCTTGTCTTGGTCACTGGTAACACCTGCGTTATCAAGCCATCTGAGAGAGTTCCAGGTGCTGCCATGATCATTGCTGAGTTGGCTGCCGAGGCTGGTGTTCCTCCTGGTGTTTTGAACATCGTCCATGGTAAGCACGACACCGTCAACAAGATCATCGAGGACCCAAGAATCAAGGCCCTTACTTTTGTTGGAGGTGACAAGGCTGGTAAGTACATCCACGAGAAGGGTTCTGCCTTGGGTAAGAGAGTCCAAGCTAACCTTGGAGCCAAGAACCACTTGATTGTGTTGCCAGACGCAGACAAGAACCACTTCATCAACGCAGTCAATGGTGCTGCCTTCGGAGCTGCCGGCCAGCGTTGTATGGCCATTTCTGTTCTCGTTACTGTTGGAGAAAAAACCAAAAAATGGGTCGAGGAGGTTGCCCAAGATGCTGCCAAGTTGGTTGTTGGATCAGGATTCGACAGCTCATCCGATTTGGGACCATTGATCAACCCAGAGTCATTGACCAAGGCCAGAGAAATCATTACTGACTCCGAGAAGGCCGGTGCCACCGTCTTGCTCGATGGTAGAGAGTACTCTCCTCAAGACAGCAAGTTTGCCAAGGGTAACTTCTTGGGTCCTACGATTTTGACTGGTGTCAAGCCAGGCATGAGAGCTTACGACGAGGAGATTTTCGCCCCGGTTTTGGCCGTCGTCAACGTCGACACTTTTGATGAAGCCATTGAGTTGGTCAATGCCAACCGTTACGGTAATGGAGTGGCCTTATTCACCCAGTCGGGAGCTGCGGCCCAAAAGTTCACCAAACAAATCGCGTGCGGCCAAGTTGGAGTGAATGTGCCAATTCCGGTGCCATTGCCAATGTTCTCCTTCACCGGTAACAAGGGCTCATTCTTGGGAGACTTGAACTTCTACGGTAAGGCCGGAGTCACATTCTTGACCCAGCCAAAGACAATCACCACATACTGGAGAACAAGCCAGGTTGATGAATTGTTGAAGCCATCCACTTCGATGCCGGTTCAAAACTAGGTTTATAGGAAGGAAAATACAATAGCGTGGGGCGTAAGTGCCCCAGGAAAAGCGGAAGCCGGTCGGAAGACAATGCGTAGAGATGGGCCAATTTCTGCACTGCAGCGCAGGAAGTTGTGGGGGAGAACACTGGGCATAGCCTGGGGAAAATCACGTTATAGGCAAGTTTACGATGAAGCGTAACCTAGGCTAATTATAGGCGTTCTAGTAAGCCCACACTAAATCATCGATGGCACCGTTTGACTGCAAATGCTCTGCAATACTGTTGGGTTAGCTCCAGCTGCATCGAGCCAATTTTGTCACGGGATGTGCCGCTATTAGCGCGTCCTACGGAATCGGGCACTTTTCTCGTTGGGGCCATCGCGGCCATACAGGCGATCCGCGGAAGAGGAAGCCCAAGCCCTCCAGACCGGACGAATAGTGGGCCGAAAAAATAATAATAGGAGAAAACTCGTATATCCGAAAAAGTGCTGACGTAGAACAATCGCACCAGGGAGCTCCTGAAAAGCACCATCCCCTAATTATATCCCCTGGCACATCATTGCTCCATGATAACCTTGTTATCTGCCTCGGACGGGAGCCACCCAACCCACTCCGGTTAAGGTTAAGGGTGCACGCACTCCAGCAGAGGCGCCCCGGGCTCAAATGGGCGGCGCCAGGAGGCAGCAGGAGCCAGGGATTTAGGCGATCGTCTGGCACGTGAGGATTCCGCCAATAGTAGCGATGCCAAATAGTTCGGGGTTTAGCCTGTGCGAGTCATCGTATTATGGTACAGGCTGCCAGTGGACGAATTGACAACAACAGTAGCAACCAGAAATAGGGGATGAAATGACCAAACTTTGGTTATACGAGCCCCTCTACAACCACCATTGGCTAA
>JAJLXN010000004.1:0-102074 GCA_030571295.1 [Candida] citri | reverse complement strand
AAGAAGGGAAAAAAAAGTTGAGATACAAAGAAAAGCTTGAAGAGGGAGGGAGAAAGAAGAGCAGGAGAGTATATAGCATTGTTATGTTTATTGTTTAATATTTATTGTTTATTTAACTTTTTTTTGCTTTACTCCAATTCCAGTTTCAGTAAGAAACAGTCGAAGATTGAATTTATGGTCTATCTTTGATAGTGCAATAATCTCTTCTATACACCTACCATTACGGACATATTTAGGCATGAAACAGCATCTAAATTTTATGGAGAAGATAATGATTTAAACTTCAAAGTAATGATGGATATAAGTGCTTCACTCGTAGCTCTATATGGTTTATGGATTAGTGTCAGCTATAGTCCGAATAGGTGTACCCCAGGCTCTTTTCAAGCGAGATCCCTTAAAAACATACTATTACTCGCTTCAATGGTTGCTCAGCTCAAACCAGAGACTAAAAAGTCTTATCAACACTTCAAATCTTGATTATTCTGACAATGTGGCTTCGTTACGTGCTGCCTCGATTATTAGGCTCATCAATCTATTAACTGTGGCTTATCTAAAGGAAGCACCAAAGATATCATCATAATAAAATCTGGGCAATTTGAATTTCTCTGAATTGCAAAATTGCAAAAATGGATAATTTGATGAAATGTTAAAATATTTATCTGATTATCTCGTAATTGTTGGCGATTTAGCACTGATAACAAGCCTCGGTGTAGAGTGCATAATTTCCGAAGGTTAGATACAACATAGATTGAGTCACCACCCTGCATCTCGGTAAAAAAACCGTCACGGATCTATTGTAAACCTTTAGCTCTGGTCGTAAAACTTCCAGAGGAGGGTCGTTCAAGGATGGTAGAAGAAACACGTCTTTCAAAAAAGCCAAAATCGGTTGTGCCCGATGGCACCCACTCCAAGAAGAATCCAGAGAACCAAGAGTCATCCACACCTATCAATGAGAGCCAGAGCGTTGAAGAAAAACCAACTGGATACGATCGATTCTCCTCAACAAGAAAGAACTTGTTCGTGATGATAGCAGCTTTATCGTGTCTCTTATCACCATTAAGTTCATTGGCTTTCTTACCTGCTGTGGCTGAGATTGCTGATGATTTCCATACAACTGGTACTGTGATCAATGTCTCCAATGCGGTCTATTTGATTGTTCTGGCAGTTTCACCATGTATAATGGGTCCATGTGGAGACATCTTTGGAAGAAAGATCATTTTTGTTGTTTGCTTACTGCTTTTAACAATCATGACCCTTCTCACCGGACTCTCACAGAACTTGGCTCTGTTCTACGTTTTCAGATCACTTTCTGCTTTGTTTGGAACAGCATTCTTCTCTACGGCTGGCTCCGTTATTGGTGATATCTATCCACCTCATCAAAGAGGTGCAGCTATGGGCTGGACCCTTCTTGGATCTCAGGTAGGTCCTGCTTTTGGGCCGTGCATTGGAGGTATCATTGTCACATATACTTCATGGAGAGTAATCTTTTACGTCTTGGCTGGCTTCACTGCATTTGTATTGGGTCTTACTTTGATCTGTTTGAAAGAGACCAGTACTACAACAAAATACATGGAGATTAGGGAAGCAACAGGAAAGAAGTTCTTCATTATTCCATTCAATCCATTCAGAGTGGTACTTGCATTGAAACACAAGAATTTGCTCTTAGCTGGACTCATGAGTGTTTCACTTCACTACAATATGTACGCTTTACTCACACCAATTCGGTATGTGATCAATCCTAGATTCAACCTTGATAAACCAATTTATGCTGGTTTGTTCTATTTGTGTCCTGGTATGGGCTATCTCACGGGATCATATTTCGGCGGACATTGGGCTGACCGGTACGTTAAAATGTACACCGATAAGAGAGGCCGGAGAGTTTCAGAAGATAGACTCAGGTCAGAATTATGGGCTCACGGACTTGTTCTTCCTGCCACAATTCTTATTTATGGATGGTGCTTGAAGGAGAAGAAAGGAGGTATTCCGCTTCCTGCAATAATGATGTTCATGAGTGGATTCGCCCAAACAATTTGCTTCCCTAGTTTGAACACTTACTGCGTGGACTCAATGCCTCAATTGAAGGGAGACGCTATTGCCAGTAATTACATGATTCGGTTCATCTCTGCAGCAGTTGCAACAGCTACAGTATTGAAACAAATTCAAGCAATCGGAGTAGGCTGGACATGCACAATTTCAGCATTTGTCCTTTTTGGAGGGTTCCTCAGTTCACTCACATTGGTGCTTTATGGGGAGAACATGAGACTAAAACACACAGAGTAATTTTAATGAGAAATGAATTTTATAGAGATGTCAAAATAATTTCTTAATGATTAAATAAAAGATTGATGAAAGTAAGAAGAAAATAGAAAAAATCATAAAAAATATTACAAGATCCCCGGATATTATGGTGCGCTCTCCAGACAAATACTTACTAAAATCTCCATATAGGACTGAGAAAAATTGTCACCTATAGATTAGCCCTCGCTGGCTTTACCCCCTACATCACCCAAAACAATGCATAAAATTGATTATTCCGAGGATGGATTCAGGTATTATTCCTTTGATCCATCGTCAGAGAGCCATTTCTCCGAGATTTCGGACCTAATTGCCTCACACTTATCAGAGCCATACTCCCAGTATGTGTATTGGTACTTCTTCCATCAATGGCCCCAATACTGTTTCCTAATTAGCCCCGAGGGGTCCGATAAGATTATTGGAGTGATTATCACTAAGGTTGAACCTCACAGAGAGGTCAGAATGAGAGGATATATCGGAATGTTGGTGATTGATCCAGAGTACAGAGGTAAGGGACTTGCAAAGCATCTTGTCAAGTTAAGTATAAGGAAAATGATTGCCTGGGGCAATGCCGATGAGATCATGTTAGAAACAGAAGTCAGCAACGAGGCGGCATTGCATTTGTATGAGCTGTTGGGGTTCATGAGAACTAAACGAATGCATCGTTATTACTTGAACACAAAAGACGCATACAGATTGATTTTGCCCGTGCTGGATAAACTGAGTACCAGAATTGCATTTTTGCCTCCTATGGCTCAAACAAATGGAGTCGAGGCTTTACAAATTTGATGAAACGAGGAACCGAATGAACGATTGGAACGAACTGTTTGGTGAGAATGAGGATTGTTGAAAAGAACGTGAAGAAAACTCAAATTGACCGATTAGGGCAGAGGCTGGTCTATTTATACTGGTTTCTGGCTTACAAACCATAAGAATATAGCATATAGAGAAGATATAGATAATGTGAATTAAGAGGGGGAATTGATAAAAGAAATGAAGGTGATTTTGTAAATTATTCACGGTCAAAACTTTGTCATGACAACAAAAAATTTGAGGCTTCTTTAAGCTTATCATAACAATTGTGTTGTAGTAAAAGTAACCAAACGCTCACCTCACCGTGGGATCTCTAAGTAGTGCTCACTGTATTTGGTCTTGAGTATGTGAGCCCCAATGGAGTCAAGAATTCACACTTTTAACAATAAGAAATCAAAACAAAACAAATAACTCGGTAATTCTTGACTTTTAGATATTCTGCAAATTTATTACCTTTTCAATTTGTTTATTGTGTACCAATTTTTTCATTCCTCCGCCCTCCATACTTAGTTTGTAGGCGGCCCTCGCACAGATAATCAACCATCGGCAATAATGATACCATGGCCTGTACACAGCACACCACCTCCACCCTCTATCAACAGCCATTTACCTCCTTCTAGGAAGAGCCAAATTTCCAACTTTTCAATTCCTAAAAAATGCTAGATAGCAGATCTCTTGACGTGATCTCCAAGTTCAAACTGGCGCTCCTCACGCGTGCCCAAAAACCGGACCCTCCAGCAAATTTACCAAACTCCAAC
This sequence comes from [Candida] citri, assembly GCA_030571295.1. NCBI lineage: Eukaryota > Fungi > Ascomycota > Pichiomycetes > Serinales > Metschnikowiaceae > [Candida] citri. Next base: position 98,208 of record JAJLXN010000004.1, on the reverse strand, counting down.
AGAGGTAAAAAGCTCCCGCCCTTAGGCACAAAATCCCAAGCTCTAACGCCAAAAGTTGTGGAGTACGATGGCTCAAATCATCTCATTGTCACAAACGATGTCATTGAACGGTCAAATTACAGAAACAAACGTCGTTGGCTGGATTACTACAGTGCTCATTATGGGAAAAACGACGATGGTTCATCGGGGCCATTCAGTTCCGACTCGGAGGAAGATGACGAAGAGAGTGATAATGAGGCTGGAGAAAATCCAATCAAGAAAATGCGTCTTAGTGAAATCCTCGCCCCTTTGTCCCATCCATCCGAGTTGGTGACCCATCCAGCAATTTCTAACACATACAAACTGACATGTCTCTCGACGTTGGCTTCCGAGCTTATAGACCTCATTGAAGTCGAACAGAACACACTCAATCATCTTAATAAGCTTTTGCAGGTTTTGGACGGAGAAGACTGGTACTATTTGTTGGAGGAAAACATGGGTCTTCCTGTTTATGACCATGGCTTGGATGAGTCCATCACGAATGCAGCCAAAGAGGCAGAAAAGAATAAAGATACTCAAGAGCCAGAGTTGCTCAATGGAGCAAACGGAGACTCCGAAAATAAGAGAATCACAAGGCTCTCCACATCTGCACCAGAAGGTCAAGTCCAAGTGACAGACCCATTCTTTGCTCTTCCGAAAACATTGGCGATCTACGAAGCATCTCAGCAGAAACAGATGGAGGAAGCTGAGGAGGATGCTGATGAACTTGAAGCTGTGCAACAAGATCTTGTCAATTACCTCCAGGTCAGCATACAGCGACAATTCGAGTACATCAAGAACCTCACAACGCTCAGAAATGGAATTGTAAAGGTTGACAGGTATAAGAGTGACCTATATAAGTGGGGTAAGGAGATGAACGAGAAGAAGAACTAGAATGGTATTGAATGAATGGAGAGGCCAAGAGCAAGTTGAAGGTTTGCATGATTTTTCGAGGAAAGTTGATATTGACATCTTTTAAGATGACGAAATAGGTTTAAAAAGAAAAGCAATTTTGAAAAAAACAAGTAAAAAATGGTAAGTGATTGAACCCCACGATTGGCAAGTTACCTGTCTAATCAGAAGCCTAGGGCTTGACAGGGCATGTGACTAGGTACGTGTGACGGGTGTCACATGACATCCATCAGCCAGACACCTCAAATTTAGGACGCGCTTCAACGCGCTTCCTCCCATTATTTCTCCAACTATTCACTTTTCTTCCCCAATTAATAATGCTTGAAGGTAAATTCGACGAAGCCAGTCTTCTCAAAAAAATTGTTGACTCCATCAAAGATTGCGTCAAGTTATGTAACTTCAATTGCACAGAACACGGTATCACTGTCCAAGCAGTGGACGACTCCAGAGTGTTGTTGGTCTCTTTGCTTGTGGGACTGTCTGCCTTCTCTGAATACAGATGTGACCGTGACATCACCTTGGGAATTGACTTGGACTCTTTCTCCAAGATCATCAAGTGTGGTAACAACGAGGACTACTTGACTTTGTTGGCTGAGGACTCTCCAGACAATGTCATGACCATCTTCGAGGACAAGAAGAAGGAGCGTGTCTCCGAATACTCCTTGAAGTTGATGGACATTGACTCCGAGTTCTTGAGAATTGACGACATGCAATACGACTCTGTCATCAACATGCCATCCACAGAGTTTTCTAAGATTGTCAGAGACTTGAAAAACCTCAGTGAGTCGCTTAATATCACTGTCACCAAGGACTCTGTCAAGTTCAGTGCTGAGGGAGAGTCTGGAACTGGTTCTGTTGTCTTGAAGCCTTACACTGACATGGACCACCCAGAGGAGTCTGTGTCCGTCAACTTGGAGAACCCAGTTGACTTGACTTTCGGTTTGAAATACTTGAATGACATCATCAAGGCAACTGCATTGTCTGGCACCATTACTATCAAGTTGGCTGACAAGACGCCGGCTTTGTTTGAGTACAAGTTGGATGCTGGTGGATACTTGAGGTTCTACTTGGCTCCAAAGTTTGATGAAGATGACTAATCACCCAGGTGGTCAAGGCTAGGATAGAGAATAAATGTAAATTATCGGACTATAAAATGTCAGTATCATTCGATAGAGTCAAACCTGCAGCAAAATCAAAGATAGGCACCATTTACGAGGTGCAGGATAGGATCTGTCAGTCTTTGTATATACCGTTGAAGCACGGCCAAAAAATACTATGCTGGGTTGCTGATGATCTTTGAGCCCTTCTGGGGAAACCACATTATTGGGCGGCTTCCGACTTCAGTTTCAGGACGATATTAACAGATTCTTCCTTACATGTAATCATATCGCACACAGGACTCGGCAGAAAATAATCGGCCTTTCATGTATGGTGAACAAAACTAAGACATGGGACCAGCCCAGAGGAGGACACAATGGGGGCAACAAAGAATATTATATTAAAACAGCAAAGATCGAACAACCGAGAAAGGGTCCCTCTGGAGCGACACGAAAGTTGACTTGCAAAAATTGACTTTGTAGGAGTATCGCACCTCTATTGGCTAATTTAGACGGAAAACCTGCTCTCCGTCTAAAATTTACTACGTAAATAAAAAGAAAGCCGAGTCAGCCGCTTGCGCTTCCCTTTTTAATAATGGTCCTTAAACGGTTTTGTATATCATTCCCGTTTACGACAAGCTGGACGACACGATATGCCTGTGTTTTTGTTTTGGCACCCTTTTGCCGAGGCAAGTGCTACTAATTATACCCGCCTTAACGAGAAAAAGGTAAATAGTTTCTGCGAGCAATACCGAGAATTTCTGCCAAATTAGCAAGATGATAGAATTTGTTGGGCCATGGACTTCGTCTAGATCAGAGCTCGAGAGCTCGCTTGCTATCAAACATCTACGTCTATCTCTTATGCAAGTTGCGAGCCCGCGCCTCGTCTTCATGCGCTATAGGATACCATCATAGGGAAGAGCCACCAAAAGTTGCCAAGTCGGGCTAATTCGAGCAGGAAAATCCTCAGCCTCCAAACTGCGGGCACTTTCGGGAAACCCCTACCCAAACAAATCAGTCTGCCTCCTGTCTACGCCGCAAGATCATTACGATATACCAGAGTTGGGGGAAAGTATTCATGCAGGTCGCTGCCGACTGGTAAGAACGTCAATGAGTAGACAGTGGTGTCAGACAGTATTGTTTACTTTTTAAATTTTCTTGCCAACCTCTTTTCCGCCATCTCTCCCGTTTGCCTCGACTCGCGGAATCTGCACCCTTCGTGTTGTGTGGTTACATCTTCCTATTCCTCAATACCTCCCCTCGCCCCAGTGGTTGAATTCCGCCCATTCACCTCTTAATACTCCGCTTCAACAACCACCTTCCTCCCACTAAACGATGTTATGTCTGTGGACTGTGTCTCAATTCTATTAGAAACTGACCTTTTTCCGTGCTCCTTCAATTCTTGGTGACATGTCCCGGAATCCTCCCAATAGACATAAGAGACAGCGATCTACAGCACAAACTCAACAGTTCAATCTTGAAGACCCCTCGCAATACCTGTTCCCGCCACCTACAGGCCTCTCGCAGGATGGCCTGAGTCTGTCCTCTCAAGTTCCTGACTTTCTGCTGCTGCGTCCTGTCCCCCAGGTGTTCCCTGCCCCGCCCTACCATGATTCCGCCTCCACCATGTTCAATCTCCATCCCCAGCCCCAAGCCCCAACGAATATGCCCCCTGGGCCGATACTACATGACCTAACTGCTGGCGATTATAATCCTCCGCATCCACTGTATCCATATACTACCCTGTTAGACGATACCACCAGTGTGTTTCCTTCGCATACTGATCTGGTGTACCATAGCCACGAATACAATCCCTCCTTCCCGTCAAGGCTGAACCCTCAACCACATGTGCCTAGCCAAGATGTGTTCAGTCACACTAAGAATATCTCCATCTCATCGCATTTGGACATGTTCAACTTTGCTGAGCCGGCTCATTATGAGATTCCGGGTCAACAAGGAAGGCTACCGTCAAACCCACTGCATTCACAAGACATACAACAGTCGTTTCAGCCACTGCGGTCCCTGCGGCCACCTCAGCATCCTTTGCAGCCTCTGCAAACATTGAATCCAGTTCACCCTCTGCATTTGCTGGATCCCATGCGACCACCTCCACTGGGCCAATTCAGTGCTCTTGGCCAGGCTCAGGCGTATCCAAGGTCGCTATTTGCTTCACATCAGAACTCCCAGCCGCATTACTTAATCCAACAACCACAACAGCATATTCCGTCTAATTACGGGAACCCTTCGGATGAGAGACAAGTGAAGATAGAGAGTCCTAATCATGATACTCCCGAAGAAATTACTGCTGCAGATACGACTTTGACAAGAATTCTTGAAAAGGTCGTTGGCGTGGATGCAAATAATTTTAACAATTACTTGTTGACTATTTTACATGAGCTTGACCAGCCACCATCATTGGATGATTTTTACAATTTGTTGTATAACAACGAAAACTTTGCATCATATCTTTCACGAAAGGATTCTACTAACAAGATTGATAAGTCTTCTATTGAAGACGATAACTCCTCAATCAATCTCATCCACCGTGTTTTAGACGTTTTCAGGGATCCTGAGTCACTTTTATTATATTTCCCTACATTGGATGTGACACAAATTAAGTTATTTAGTGTCAATTTCCATGAATTGCTTCGGTCATTTTTGGCTTTGAAGATACTCAGTGATTCCATGATTGAGGTGGGTACTCCAAGTGGCGCTCTGGACCCACCAACACTCCCAAGATTCTCCATTTACAAAGTGTACTACATTTTGTGTCAAAAACTCATTTTAAAATACCCAACAGAGTCCAATAGTACCAGTCTCCAGCAAAAATTGATTTTGGGTCAATCAAAGTTGGGAAAACTCATCAAATTGGTTTATCCAGACTTGGTCTCTAAACGGTTGGGTAGTAGAGGACAATCCAAATATAATTACTTGGGAGTGAAATGGAATGACAACATCATTGATCAGGACATTATTGATCTATGTGAGTATGACATTCCCGAGCTCACACACTTGTTCAAGGTGGAAAAACGAAGGTTGACTTCTCAGAACAGACGGGCCCTGCCCCAGCGCCAACTGCACCTGTCACACAGCAGAAGACATAGTCACCATCGTCAGCATAGCAACACCAGCACGGTCATTAACGTGTCTGATTCGGCGCCAACTCGGAGCCAACTTTGCTCTCATGTCACGTTTGTTCAAACTCAAACTAAGTTCCCGACGCAGGGGCTCTCTCCATTGACATTAATTGACAACCCAGAAATCATCGACCCAAAAATTAGTTGGTTTGGCGCCGCTCGTCATCATTCATTGATGGCTCTCCAGGACTTCGACATCAATTTGAGTTTCTTCAGAGAGGTCATCCTTGACTCTACAAGCTTAGCCAGTGATGAAAACTGGATTTTCCATCACATTGTGGAGAAAATCGACGCAATAATTCAATCTCCTTATCGTGATGACAAGGAGTATTTGCATCTCTTCCTAATATTGACCATTGAATTGCTCCCTCACGTTATCATATACGATGCGGTGGGAACAAACAGTGACTACGTTTTGATGATCAAAAAGAACCTTAGGAAAGTATCCTCGCAATTTGTTGCGAAATACTCGGACATTGCTGCCATCGATACGACCGATTTGAAAGCCTATGTGGGTGTGATTGACCGCATGGTGCATCTCATTGAATTGCTTGGTTCATTCTGTCGTAGTGGGCTGATCGTCGAGTTGATTTCTGATATGAATGAAGACATTAAGAACCTCGTAATGGGTTCTGACGAGTTCGGTGGAGCTCCTTCCAAGCAAATAATTAAGGAGTCCATTGTGAAAATCTTAATGGCCCACCAGTTTGTATTGCATGAGGATGGCAGACCCATGTCGCCCTCCAGAGCAGTCGAGGTGATCGACGAGGATATCGAGACTTTAGATGCCGCCATGCTGAAGGTCATGGATTACTTTTTCGACGAATTAGTAAAGGGACCTGGTCAAGATGAGTCAGTCACATCATTACGTGATATCAGCACCGAAGTATCCAGAGTACTTATAAAAATTCTGCATCAAGAGCTACTTGTCGAGTCGCTTGCCAAGCGATATCCAATTTTAATATGGAAGGACCTCATTACTTTCCTTCCCCACCAGGTACTCACCATCATCTACAAAGTTCACTCCAATAATTCAACATTCAGACACTGGTGGGTGCTTGCGACCTACTACCAAGAATATATCGCGTTCTTGGGTGAAATCGTGGGCCTCCATGAATCGTTAACAGTTTAGCGATTGTTTTCTGCATTCGTTTTAATTTTATATTTTTTTTGGCATAATCCACCAACACATGGTGATGTATTTTACTTAGCCTCTCCAGATTACCACTGTTGACGCATCCAGTTACCGCATCGGGTAACTACGGAGATCGTAAGCCGCATTTCTACTGATTACAACAATGTATAATTTGCAACAAATCCCGGACCAATTACTCTCCTACTACTTTGGAAAGCATAGAAAATGAAACATCAATCTGTCATAATTATCGGTGCCGGGATGGCAGGTGTCAAGACTGCATTGGACTTGTACCAAGCAGGTGTTCTCGACACTGTCATTCTCGAAGCCAGAGACCGCTTAGGAGGCAGACTTTTATCACAAAAATCCACATTAAATCCGAATTTGAGTTATGATTTGGGTGCCTCTTGGTTCCATGATGCATTAAAGAATCCTCTTTTGGAAAAAGCAAAGAAATTGGGCAACATTGACTACTTCTGGGACGATGGAAAGAACGTCTATGTCTCGAAAGATTCTAAGGAAGTTCCAACGTGGAAATTCGAACGTGTTGTTGATGAAATCGGCGATTACGTGTGTCTTGCCTATGAGGACCCTTCCAAGAAAGATGTGTCCCTTCGTGAAGTCTGTAATGAGTACATTGAGAAGTTCAAACTGCAGTTGACTGAGGACGAGCTTAAGTACGCCAAACAAGTCGTCAGAATGTGGATGGAGATGTGGGACGGTATCTCTTGGGAGGAAGCTTCCGCTAGACAAACCACAACTGCTCTGGGACACTATGGACGGAATGCATTCGTCAAGAACGGGTACTATACCGTGTATCAAAATGAGTTGAATGAATTGCCTCAATGGTACAGAGAGAACAATATCAAGCTCAATTCCCATGTTAAAAAGATCGACTATAGCAGTGATAAGTTTGTGAAAGTGACTTTAGCCTCTGGTGAAGAGATCACTGCTGATTACTTGGTCAATACTATCCCTACCAGTCTTTTGAGTTTGACTGATCCAGAAGATGATTGCTACGTCTCTTGGAATCCTCCATTGCCTTCAAAATTCACTGATTTGTGGCCAGACTGCAAGTTTGGATCATTAGGTAAGGTGGTGTTTGAGTTTAAAGATTGCTTCTGGCCTAAGGATACTCATAGATTCTATGTCATGGCTGATGAGGACTCTTCGGCTGGTGAAGCAAGACCATGGCAGCATCCAACACTAATCGTAAATTATTACGCTATGTCTGGAACTCCTTCCTTGGTCTTCCTCACTCAGGAGCCGGTCTCCTGTCAAGTTGAGAAGATGTCCAAGGAAGCCATCTGGGAGCTTTTCAAGCCAGTTGTCGAACAGATTGCTACTGGAAAAGTAGAAAAACCATTCAATGTTCACAATACGCCATGGAACAATGACAAATTTGCTCGTGGCTCTTACTCTTCTTCCAGAGTTGGAAGCGTTGATCTTTCGGTCATTTGTGATACTTTGGCTAAGGGGTTGAACGACAGAGTTCGTTTTGCTGGTGCAGAAACCATTGATGGAAGTTCTAATGGTTGTGCTCACGGTGCTTGGTTCACTGGAGCCAGAGAGGCTGCTCACATTGTGAGACACATGAAGGTTTCCTCAAAGCTTTAAACAATTGGGGAGGATTAACAAAAATATTCAGAATTTAAAATTAAGCGGAATATTCCACTCAAAAACGTTTCATAAAATTAAAAAATTATGGCAATAAACAATCAATTGGACCACATACTCACTTAAGCAGTAGTCCATACCAAGCACTGCACCTTTCTCTCAGTACTATAAGACTTGCCTTCTTCCATGAAAGACCTCCAGTCGGCCGTTCATAGGACTATAAATAATTACCAGCTTACTTCCAAGTCCAAACTGCTCAAGAGACTCAATCCTAAGAATGAGGAAAGAATTGTCAACACAATCAATCTGAGGCATCAGAGTAAGCACTTGCTTGAGCTCATCCAAAAAAGAGACTACTATAATAACAAAATCTACGAACTACTAGATAATTGTGCAGAGCAAAGCGATCCAACGTTGATAGAGGATGATTTTGAGGCTGAATTCTATTTGAAAAAGAGGTTTATGAAGTCTAGAGAGGACGTTGATCAGGTCAAGGCGATTATACGAAAGCATGAGCAGTTTCAACGGGAAATGGCAAGGGAACATTCTGAAATTCTCGAAAAATACAATAGCAAATCAACGGCTGGTGCTGGCCTTACGAAATTGGCTTCGATGAATATGGCACAGGAGGCAAGTCGAAGCCTAGCAAAGGAGAAAGCATTGACACAGTTGTATGAGAAAGTGTCTCATAAACAGAAGGAACTCTCGAAAGAATCAGACTTATTGCTCCGTCAATTAAAAGTTCCGTTTTTCTGCTTGAAAACCGACTCAATGGAAGAAGAGGAGCTCCGCAAACAGAAAGAGAACGTCATAAAGTTTCTCTACAAATTGGTCATGAAGATATAAGGATAATCACAGGGTATTAATGCATTCAAGGTAAATACTTGATCTATTTTGTTCTCACCGTGTAGTCGTCACCGGACTGGGTGATGTAACGAACCCATGGATATGACTGGTATTGTAGTTTTGGCTCATTGATACGTAAGTAACGCACCTGGATACCAGAGGTTGTGAAGTATGGAATGGAGAACTTCACCTTGATTGGTTTCTTCAGCACAATATCTTCTTGATCGGTGACTGCTGGCAATCCCAACTCTGCTTTCATGTGGTACTGCTTCCCTCCAGGGAAAGTCTTCAATTTCCAAATCAAGCACGACTTTTCTGGAATCCATTTGATTGTTCCGTATTCAGGGACAAATTTAGGGGTATCTGCATCTTCGGGTATTGGAATGATGACCTCCACGTTGTTTGCGGTGGACTTTTTCTTGATCTGTGTCTTAACAGAACATAAGATCTCGATACGAGAGTGTTTGTGAACGACGGTTTTGCAATTCACCAAGATGAGAGGCTTCATCAAGAATTGGGCCGACAGCAATCTGTAGGACATGACGGTAAACTCTCCATCTGGAGGAATAAATGTGATGATTCTCTCATTCTCAAACTTGGACAAACGGACACATTGATGGAACTTGATATCCTCCATTTCGATCTTTTTGGAGCTCGAAACAGATTCAGAGGCGGTATCGTCATCCATTCCACTTGAGAAAATACCCTTGTCGTTAAGACCCAAGCGAAGATCTGGCATACCACTCAACTTAGACTTCATCTTGATCTCACCCAAGATCTCACTGTTCAAGACCTGACCGTTGGCGTTAATCAACATATTGATTGACTCAACAACATCCAAAAATGCCTCGTTCTTTTTGTAGGAAATTCCGTCTTTTCTCCAACTGACTGCGTTGGTAACTGCGTTAGGGGGTTGGACTATTCTGGATGGAGTGTTTCTGATCAATTTATAGTAATCTTGTGTGATGTATTCCTTGAGAATTTTCGTGTCTGTGGTTTGTGGAACACCATAGTCCATCATTTCATCCAACAATTCGTAAGTGATGACGAAATTGTCTCGAATCGACTCCTCCTCCAAGCTTTTGAAGTACTGGGTAAGCACCTCGATCACTTTCGAGAGAAACACGACGATGGCCATGACATTTTCGTTTTTTCGAGTCAATGCACAAACGTACAAGTTGTTGTGATAAATGTAGATGTAATTAATGCCATTGCTGTTGATGTATGGCCTGTAAAGTGATTCGTCTTCCTCGTTCTCTAATTCCAAGAGAAGAAGGGGAAATGTCTCGATGGCATTAGAAGGAATGTCGCCTTTGTAGTCTCTCGAAAGAAGCGGTTTGCCCTTTATATCGAGGAAATGGATTTGAGACGCCATTGGGTTCGATTGTGGGATGGGTAATATGAACACTTGTTTTGGTGTGGCCTGGCGGTGGAAAACATCGGTACCTCCCAGCCGTATGGTAGTAGTGGGAGTCAGCAATTGGGTTGGGTTTTGGTGAAGATGGAGAAGTTAGGGGTGAATTTGGAAAGTTAGAGGAATGTTGGGTTGATTTTGGTAATTTCGGATTGTTTTTATTGTATGATGTGTCAAATGTGGTGTGGTGGTGTCGGACCATTGAAGGTATGGAAGAAGAAGCAAGTAAAGCATAGAGTATATTATAAGAACTCTGTTCCAGATCTTCAGCTGTCGAGTTCTACCCTTCGTCCTTTAATCTTTTTAGTTTATAGTCAAGGGTGGGGAATCTAAATTGGTTGGATATGACTGACCTGGTGAGTCCTATTATTAGTCGCACACTGGAGCATAGTAGCCGAGTCAACTGACCAAGGTGTCAAACAAAATCATAAGGAAAAAAAAACTCATAAGCGAGAGTTTGATCTATTGTTCATTCCAAACGTCAGATCATACGCTTTGTGAATAATCTATGACACATTGCAATTTTCAGCTTTTTAGGGGTTTTCCTATTGTCTCATGTACCCTCACTGATGTATCCCATGTACGACTGAGTGAGGCTCAACAAGGAAATTGAGGAAATCCCCAAGACCACATTGAACCACTGAAGAAAGCATATTAAAATCGTATCAGAATTATTCGTAAAAAGCAATCAAAACTCACTAACACAATTTTTGTGGAATAAATCTAGATTTCGATTTTTAAAGCGTGTTTCAGAATTGTCACGTTTGTAATTTTCGCTCATTGTTGTTAATTTCTCGCACTTTACTGAGGGATAAGGAGAGCAATTAGGGAGACAATAGAAAACACAATTTGATAAAAAGGGAATAGAGAAGAAGAAAATAAGCATAATAAAGCCTCTTATCGAAATTATAAAGTTGCAACCTTAAAAAAAAAAAACTTGGAAAACTTTACCTTGCTTGATCCTACCCCCACCATGACCTCAAGTCCTGTAGCTTCACCGAGGCCTGCTTACCCCTACATGGTGGGGCTAAATATGTAGTCGAAGTAACATTACAAAAATACATCTGTCTCAATATTGAGACATAAAAATAGAAACCATCCTCAATCACAATCTCTTACACTTTCCTAATTTCATTACCCATTTCGACAATTTCCCTCATCTACAACTCCATCCTCATTGTATTGCGTAAATATTGTCCGCATGGGCTTCGCTGGGCTTTGCGTACTTCTCCGTACGGCACCACCTCTCAGCCTCCTCCACATACAATCCACAATCAAGAACCCTCTAATGCCAAGGTGAGGAATTGCTCAGCCTTTGAGAATCTTGGTTCTCGGCAGCTTAGTATATGTAATATCTCTGCCTTGCGCTTAACATTCCCACCCCCCGCTTGGCGTCACTGCCTCTGAGCTGCATCTTAGCATTGGCGATGTTTACATCTTGGAAGAAACATCCTGCACATCGCTCGTAAATCTAGCATATTATATGGCTTCATTAATTGCTATACATATCCCACCCTTTGTCGCTCATTTTGATTACCTCATACCATCTGTGACTTTTTATACCCTTGGGACTGCCACCACTTTCCCTTAACTTTTTTCAGTTTTTCTTATCCGTTCCTTTCTTCGTCAGAACTGGTGATTCTTCGCCCCCACCTTCGCTAATGTTCTACGCTTTCATTCTTTTGTTTCTCCCTTATTTGGCTTTGGCTCTTCAGCCTATTGAGGCCAAGGGAAATGCTTTCTTTGTGAAAGGGTCCACTGAGAGATTCTACATCCGTGGTCTCGACTACCAGCCGGGTGGTTCGTCCAAGTTGTTTGATCCATTGTCTGATCCAGATATTTGTGAGCGTGATATCAGTTACTTCCAGGAACTCGGCATCAACACTATCAGAGTGTACTCTGTCGATAACACTGCTGACCATGATGAATGTATGGAGAAGTTGGCCAACGCTGGTATTTACTTGATCTTGGATGTCAACATTCCTGATGCGCTGATTGCTCGTGATAGTGGTGCTAACTGCTCTTACAACACCAGATACTTGAATGAGGTTTTGGCTACTGTTAAGATGATGTCTCAGTACAACAACACCTTGGGATTCTTTGCTGCTAACGAGGTCATTAACGATGACACTACTACTCCTGCTGCTGCTTATGTTAAGGCTGTTGTTCGTGATATCAAAACATTCCAAAGAAACACCGACTTGCGTCTCATTCCTGTTGGATACTCGGCTGCTGATATCGAGGAGAACCGTCTTCAATCGGCCCACTACTTCAACTGTGGAGACGATGAGTTGGCTCGTGTGGATATGTTTGGTTTCAATGACTACTCTTGGTGTGGTAAGTCTTCATACACCCTTTCTGGTTATGATCAAAAGGTGAAGTCTTACAGCAACTACTCCATTCCATTGTTCCTTTCTGAGTTTGGATGTAACAAGGCTAGACCAAGACCATTCACTGAAATTGAAACTATCTACTCTACCAAGATGTCGTCTGTCTTCTCTGGTGGTCTTGTTTACGAGTACTCTGAAGAGGGCAACAACTATGGTTTGGTCACTCTTTCCTCCGACAATGTTACCGTGACTACTGGTACTGAGTTTGATAACCTCAAGGCTGAATTTTCCTCGGTCAGTAACCCTACTGGAGATGGTGGATACCACCTGGACTTGCCATACTCTGAATGTCCAGATCAGACCAGCACTTGGGAAGCCAGCGACGACATTCCAGACACTCCTTTGGGCGCTTTGAAGTACATCAATGGTGTTGTTGACCCAGAGGGAAGTGGATTTGACGCTAACACTCAATGGGCTTGTGTTGCCTCGGGTAACTATGTTGATGACTCTGATGACTACTCAAGCACCTCTCGTTCTACCAGCTCGAAGACCTCTACCAAGACCTCTTCGTCTTCTTCTTCAACTTCAGACTCCGACTCCCTGAGCTCCAGCTCCTCCAAAAAGAGTTCGGCTTCAAGCTTGGACCCATCATCTGTTCTCGCAACAATCTTGGCGCTTGTTTATGCCGCAATTATGTGATGACAGACTTTCTATATAGTCAGTATTACAATCGTTCGTTAACTTCATCTATTATACTTATTGCTTTTGCTTGATGCCGTACATCATCTCCTCCTTGTTGATCAAGTGACCAATGCTGTCAACTTCCTCTAACAATTTATCGACGTCGTAGATCCAGCTGTTCAACAATTCATTGATGTTCTCACTGTTGCTAGACACTTGGGTAGCGCCTGCGGCAGTGCCATGTTGCAACTTCTCGAACTTGATGAGTCCCTGTGGTCTGTTCATCTTAGCGCTGATCATTCCGCTGTTGACCAACTCACTGACGTATGCCTCTGCCTCTTGATGCTCAACTTGCAACAAGTATGCCAAACGATCTAATTTAATGAAGGAGTAGTATTTGTTGATGATGCGCAAGTTGTGCTCGATTATTCTCTTTTGCAAGTTCTTCTTATTTTGCTCGTTGTTGGCAAAAACCTCAGACTTGCTGAAGTATTCATCACCGTATTGGTTGTTGATGTTGTCCCAGTGAATGAGCTCGTTGGTTGTGAAGATCTCCAACAATTTGAAAACCTTTGGTGGGACGTTCTTGGAGAAAACTGGGTTCTTCTTGATCTTTTGGATCAAGTCAGATTGGAAGTTGTCGTATGGAGACAAAATGATGTAGTAGACAATTGAAACCAACAAGTTCTTGTAGCCCTCGGCTTCCTTGATAAGATCAATCTCGATCAAAAGAAGCGAGTTCTTGACAACCATGATGTAGTCGTTCTCGAATTGGTTGATCTCCAACAAGTATTTCAAGTAAGTAGCCTTGTACTCCTCGGCCTTGTCGAAGTTCTTCAATGTCTTCAAGAGGATCTTCCTACTCAAGACCTTGGCCTGAGCATAGTCCTTCTTCTGCAATGTCAACTTGATTTGGTCCAAAATGTAAGCAATTTTGGTCTCGAAAGGCATCAAAGAGTATGTCTCGACCTGCAAATCACACAAGATCTCAGCAGCCTTATCCAAGTCATTCTTCTTGGTCAAATATATGTCAGACAAGATCTTGGACACTTCGGCACGCTCAACCTCAACGAAAATCTTCTTGTCTGTAACGGTACGAATGGTCTCAACGATCTTCATCTTGGTCTCCAAGTCATTGGCGTTGTTGTTGTCCAACTTGTCCAATTTCAGGATGACGTTTTGAATCATAGTTTGGATGGAAGTCTTCAACTGGCCATGTTTCTTGGACAAAACCGTGATCAATTCATCCAAGTAAGTCCAGTCATTCTTCTCCACTAACGTATCAACAATCTTAGCCAAGACCCGCTTACTCAGAGCCAAATCTGACGACTGTCTAATTTGCTTCTCCAACACCAAGTACTTATCGATAGCCTGCTTATAATCAGGCAATTGTTCGATTATGGGGATCTGCTCATTCAAGGTGGCAGAGAAATCTTTCTCCGCTTTTAATGGATCTTCTCTGGACATGGTGTTTGGGGAGTAGTTGACTTGGTAACTATGAGAGTTTCTTGGGCTTATTGCCACTATCGTGCGATACTCAAGAGGTGAGGAGTTCGAGGTAGCCAGGGAGCCAGGGAGAGATAGAGGGAGAAGAAAAGGTGGGTGTAGAAGGGAATAGAATTTTTTTATTTACCCATTGATATTTGAATCCTTTGGGATTTTCACTTTTTGTAATTTGACATTTGAAAATGTGAAAATAAGTGTGATATCAGTGGCCTATTCTCCCATAATGTGGTGTAGCGCACTAGTATTAAATGCGAAAGAGTGGGCTTAGTTAAGCTGATTAGGGTGCTGCAAGTTCGATAGACAGTCTTTTGCATTGGAAGCGAATAATACATGGAAGCAATTGACAGGTTGAAATAATAATTAAGTATAACTTCTTTTTCATACCTAATTTTCTATGAGATCTGTTCCAATCACTCTCTCCAATCTCTCTTATAATCTTTTGTTTCTTCTTTATCTACTCTTTCTAACATTGGCTCTTATATTTCAACTTCAAATCTTGGCCTCTTGTTCTTCACTTCTTCTTGGTTCTCATCTATTAAGTCTAATTCCCGAGAGCACCACTACACCAACTGAATTACTTAATTGTCTATTCGGATGGGATGTTCTATAAACCGAAACTAAACTCTACAGTTGTTGATGTCGAAAACCAAGATGTCCGAGGCTCCAGCCCTCTTCAAGTTATCCATAATGTCACCAATCTTCTTCTTCTCAACCATGGAAGAAACGGCAACCCATTCCTCTGGATCGTTTGGACCTTGCTCCAATGCAGAGATGGTGGCAGCTCTTCTACCTGGGGTGATTTGCAAGACGGTGCTGAGAATAGATCTTGGGGCGTTGTAGTTGCACAAGACGTATCTTTGAGCGGCCATAATACCCTCGAATCTGTGGAAGATAGTCTCGACAAGCTCTGGGAATCTTGGCTTCTTGGAAGAGATCAAGTGAGCAGAGGTCTCCAAAACGGTGGAGATGGCCTTCAAGCCAGCGGCCTTCATGGTCTCACCACTCTCAACCAAATCAACAATGGCATCTCCAACACCCAAAGCACAAGAAGCCTCAACAGAGCCTCCAACGTATTTGATTTGGGTGCTTCCCTCGGTCTTACCCTCAGCCTTCTCCAAGGTCTTGAAGTAGTCAGCAGACAACTTGGTGAAAGAAGAGACAATCTTCTTACCGAGCAACTGCTCTGGTTGTTCGTACTCTCCGTTGGCTGGAACTTGAACTTGCAACTTACACTTTCCAAATTGCAAGTCCAACAAGTCAGAAACATAGTCGAACATGTCAGCCTCCATAACTTGGTCCAATCCGGTAATACCCAAGTCACACTTACCCTCACCAACGAAAGTTGGGATATCGGCAGCTGGCAAGAAGATAAGGGCAACGGACATGTTGGTAGAAAGGGCAATGTCCAATCTGTTGGAACGTCTGAACTTGATGTCAGCACCCTCAAGCAACTGGCAACATTTCTCATATAATCTTCCCTCTGGATTGTTAGTACTGGTGAACTTTTCACTTTTTGAATTGCCTAGAGCTTTGTATTGCCAAAAGCTTTATCGTTTGCAATGCTTAAAGCTTTATCGCCTATTGGCTCTATGACTCAACATGTAACGTTGCACTGTGTATCGTCTAGCAATGGACAAACTTTCAAATTTAACATACTTTTTGGGACAGCAAACAATAGACGGTCCGGGAGGTGGTTCACTAAATCCATTATGCAAGTATGTACAGATGGGAAAGAAGGAACTGGTGAGGTTCTATAGAGGTAATAAAATCAGATTTCTCAACGACTAAATGAGTCAATCTGCAATGCAGGAAATTTTCGGACCTTCCGATAAACCACCGGACGAGCCAAAACCACGTTGTCAGGAAAAAAACATATGATGAATTTTCCAAAATGATTTTTTTCACTTGCACGAGAAAATGTCGATTCTTCGTTTTATCTTCTCAGCTTCTTCCTTGGAATCCGCTTATTAATAGGTGATGAGCTGTCCTTGCGAGATCTCATAATGTGCATCCATAATCGTCCTTTTCTATTCTTTGCACCTCTGCCAGGTTTATTGTTTACCGTCATTGCCAGAGCTTGCCGATGTCACCGTATCGACTTCTCGATCGGATCTGTTGTAGGAATCATCGCTCTCAGACGATTCGCGGGGAAATCTTTCATATGCTGATGAAGAGCCAAACCCTGGAGATACAGATGGTTCTAGCTCAGAGGCCCTTCTGTCGGTGCCATTGTGTCTGATGATTTTCGCCATTGTCTGTCCGCTTCCATGTCCGTACCAGTACGTATTGAAACTCCAGTTGAGAAGAATCTTTGTCATGTCCCACGTAGAGAACTCGGGCCACAACTTGTCGCTGAACATTATAGCACAGCTGGAAGGCAGCGACTGCCATAATAAGAAGTCCGATAATCTGTAAGTACCACTTGTTCTGACTAGAAGGTCCAATGGAGGACTCTCTCCAGTATACAAGTGCTGATCAATGATGACCTCATCGATGTCAGCTGTACCCTCCTTAGCGGTCTTCTCGACAACGTTTCTTACCGAATAAGCCATCTCGTCTCTTGAAGTGTATGGAAAACAAACATTGAGAGTGGCTCTAGTGTTGTTCTTGGTCATTTCCTCGGTCTCTTTCAAGATAGTAATAACATCCGGAGGTAGCAACAGGGTGTTTCCTAAGATCTTAATACGGATGCCGTATTGGTCACACAAGTCGCCATGCTGACTGATTTGACGAAGCTTCGATTTGGCCAAGTCCATAAGCCACTCGACCTCGTATTTCGATCTCTTGAAGTTCTCAATGGAAAACGCATAAACGGTGGCGCACTCGACGCCCGACTCGTAAAGCAACTCGAGGATCGATGCCATAGTATCGAAGCCCAGGTTGTGTCCTTCTTTCAACTCGATCTTGCGAGTTCTGGCGTATCTTCGATTACCATCCATGATGACACCGACATGCCTTGGAATGGGGCCAGTTCTAACAATCCGACCCACAGCTTTCTTGAGTTTTGACATCAACTGGCCGTACCCAGGAAAAGTGGAGATCCAATCCGACATTATTCCCAGAATATCAAGATATTAAGCCTTCAAGGAAGAGGTGAACGCAACTAAGATGCGACTTGTCAGTTGGTTCCGCCTGCAGAATATAGTGGGAGGAGCATGAGACTTTGAAGACGTTGCAGGGGAAGTTTTGGGGAAAGCGAATTTGAAGAGAAAAAAAAAGAGGCCAAGAAGAGAAGAAATTAGTCAGTTTTTGCGGGTGGTTTTCTTTTATCTGAAAAAGACCTGGTTTGGGTGGAAATTGCCATGGTGTTCACTTCAGTGACCGCAGATCTGCGCTGTCCTAATTAGGTATGCTTATGAGATTGATGAGGCCAGCAAGTTCAAGCAAACTTGAGTCAATTTTTTATCTCAAAATAGGATGATTTCCTTATTTCATCTCTTTGTTCGCTTTTACCGAATATTATGCTTTCTGTGGGTCATTTCGATGGTTATTTCCATGTTCTCAGAGGGCCCTATTATATGTCAGTAGAAGCATCTGCACATTCACATGTAGAAGAATTTTGAAGATAGGATAAGTAATTGGACGTTTTATTAAATGAGATGTGAAATTGAATAACCCGATGAAATCGAAAATACATCTAGACTCAAAAAAACTTAAGTTTAATGAAGAAATCGTAAGGCTTGGGCTCATTTGGATTGGGTGCAAAATGTCCCATATGAGCATGTCACAGAGAAGGTACAAGACCAAAGAGACGACAAGAAATGGCGGAGAAAGAACAAATTCTCACCTGTATCATTGAGATGATCGACTCCTTCGCTTGTGTCTTCCAGAAACGTGTTCAAGTTTGGTTGAATACTGCTGAGTGAGCCCAAGAAGGTCCATACTCGTCTAAACCTACCAGGTGGAAAAACTTTCCATTATTAGGAAGTTGAAGAGAGCCAACAATGGGATTGGCGAGATCTCCAAGAGTTGCCTCGCTTGTAAGCTCGGATTGACTGATTTCCGTTGTCAAGACCTCTCATTGAGATGGAGCAACTAACCCAGCGTCGTCTAGAGGATCTCGCCAATTGGCTCCTTTCAAAAAAACTCATTGTCGAGTGTTATTGAGACGATCGGAAAAATGACACCGAGTTGAAACCAGCAAAGTATAAAGGTCAATTCAAGAAGCGGAGTTTTTCCGTAGGAAGCTTCCCTCTGGAATGGACCCCGGTCGATCTAAAAGAAATTTGAAAATCCGAAACATATCAATAATTCCAGAAAAACACCTTTTCGAGATGCAATTGCTCACTTGGGAACAATTGAGATTATGTTGAATTCCGGGGAATCTTATCGTGGTTATCCATCGTCTAAGGTCATGTGAGTTTACCAAAAGAAGCCGTCAAATTATCAACCCGGCTGGGGTTGACCATCTGATAACTAGCCGATAAGATTATCAATCGTGGAGAAACTCTACATCATGGGCGAGTCCATTGTGTGGACCAGGCAGAACACTACATACGACTACAGACCATGGTGACTTAGTGTACCTTCCATGGGGTTACTTTTTCCTATTCTTCCTTTCTTTTACACGTCTTAGAACCTTCTAAACCTCCTTCAAGAACGATTCTTCAGCCTCTTACTCCACATTACAATAAAGTTATCATACCATCAGGTCCAAGTGAAACATCCACGTGATAGCGTTGGCCCAGCAACGCCTCGACGCCGTATGTGGAATTTCAAGAGGCTTCGTCTAGGCGAAGTAAGACAATTCGAAAGGAGATGTCAAAGGGGGATTTGACATAGCGAACTTGTCAAAAGGCCGTTGAAGGTCATATAAGAAGATTTTCAGGTACCGCAGAATATGGCGAAAAAATGGGCCAAAGAGGCCAATTAAGCCCCAGTAGACAAATTCAGGAACAGGCAATTTTCTCATCCACGCTCGTGGGAAAATTTAAGCATTTAACCTTATTTCAGAGAACAGATTACTTACCCCGAGATTCTAGACATGTCACATAAATAGATAGCCCTATATGCTCTTTAGGCGAGCAATCACATCAGCCAACAAAGCCGGTCAATTGGCGACCCGAACAAGAGAACTAGAACACGTTAATTCTGGCCAAAATTGAGTTTTCTCAAAAGCCATGAATTCAACTGATTCGACCTGAAATCTACGAAAAAGGGCCTAAGGGGCCAAAAGATAAGCCATGGGGCCCCAATGAGCCAGAACAGTCAAAAAGCCAAATAAACCAAAAGTGGTAACTTAACTACAAGTAGAAGCAAAAACCAAAATCACACCGTAATTATGTCCCTCAACTCCCTACAATAGCCACACCCCTCCTGCCACCAAAAGGCAATTAATTAACTCAAACTGTCCTGGCATATTTCAATGAAACAGGCTGGTCGTCTACCGAGGGCCTGTGTTGCAGCCCGTTTTCGCGTGCCTGCAAACGCGTCGCGCGGGTTTTTACAAATTGGGAAAAAAGCCGTCTCGATTTGGTCTCTGGGATAGGGCCTCATATAGCGAGCTTCTATACATAATAGTTTTTTTTCTTCTTTTGTGAATTGCTGAACTTTTTCCCAACCTTGCCCTTTTTCCCGTTCTGGTCAATTTATCTTTCCTCACTAAAGGCTTCTTGCCTATCCATCCATTCGTTCAAAAAAAGTTATAACCATCCATGATTTCGAGACAAGGCTCCATATCTTCCACGATGTCTGCTTCCCATAGCCATCCCCAGAAAATCGGGCCCTGGAAACTCGGGAAGACTTTGGGCCGTGGTGCCACCGGTAGAGTGCTCTTGGGAGTCCATCAGCAGACCGGACAGAAGGCTGCCGTGAAAGTTGTGCTGAAGTCAGAATTGAACGAAGAATACGAAAAACCGTCAGATAGAAAGGGCGGACTACCCTACGGAATCGAGAGGGAAATCATCATTATGAAGCTTTTAACACATCCTAACGTTTTGCGTCTTTACGACGTTTGGGAGACCTCGAAAGCGTTGTACTTGGTGCTAGAATACGTCGAAGGCGGTGAGTTGTTCGACTTGTTGGTGGAACGTGGCCCTTTGCAAGAACAAGAGGCCATCAAGTACTTCCGTCAAATCATCTTGGGTACCGCATACTGCCACGCGTTGGGTATTTGCCACCGTGACTTGAAGCCAGAGAATTTGTTGCTAGATGCTTCGCTTAATGTTAAACTCGCAGACTTTGGTATGGCTGCATTGGAGAGCAATGGGAAATTGCTCGAAACTTCATGTGGATCTCCGCATTATGCCGCTCCAGAAATCGTTTCTGGTTTGAAATACCACGGTGCTGCCTCCGATGTGTGGTCTTGTGGTGTCATTCTCTTCGCATTGCTCACTGGAAGATTGCCATTCGACGATGAGAACATCAGAAACTTGCTTTTGAAGGTTCAAGCCGGAAACTTCGATATGCCTGAAGAAATCAGTGACGAAGCCTCCGACTTGATCTGGAGAATGTTAAGTGTGGACCCAATGAAGAGAGTTACCACTTCTGAGGTGTTGACCCATCCACTTCTCAACAAATACCCAATTCCTAATGAGGATCTCATCAGTGTGAGATCTTTGCCACATCCAGAAACCGCCTACAAGTCATTGGGATCGGAAAAGAACATCGACAAGCAGATTTTGCTGAACTTGTCCATCTTGTGGCACAACAGACCAGAAGAAGAGATTGTCAGATGTCTCTTGAAAGAAGGTCCAAACCCAGAAAAGACTTTCTACGCTTTGCTTCTCAGATATAGGCACTCCCAAGATGAATCTGGTATGTCCATCCCAGGTTCTCCAAGCAAACGTATCCCAAGATCTGTTTCGTCGCTTTCTAATCGTGCCGGTAATACCCCAAGACGTAACAGAGCCAGTCAAATCAGTGCTTCCAACTCCAGAACGCGTCCAGTGTCGTTCCAACGCCGTTACGGTGCTAAGACAAGCAATGGAGGCAGAAGTTCCGTTGCTTCTAGTGTGAACAACTCCCCAGTTAAGTCTCCAATGAAGTCTCCACACAAATCTCCAATGAGAAACGGCAGATTCGCCAGCAGATCTCCTTCCAAGTCTCCACACAAGCGTCAAAGCTACCAACAGTCATCGAGACCATTACCAAGAAACATCTACAATGAGATCATGTCTGCTGCCAACGAAAGCGAATCTCCTGGCTCTCTTCCACCAACTTTACCTTCCAAGGACTCTATTTATGCCATCACATCAGCCACAGCAGCTACTTCCACTATGGAGAGGGAAGAGGTGCAAAAGAACACTTTTAATGCATTGGCTGAAGCTCCAAAGCTCGTTGCCAACCCAACCACCACCAAGCCAGTGAATGAGAAGAGAAACTCATTCCTTCATCGCTCAGAATCTAGAATGAGCAAACGTAAATCATTCAGACAATCCATGACAACTGGTTTGAAGAGAAACTCAATTACCATCAAATTGCTTTCTACTTATGCCAAGTTGTCTAGTGAGTCAGACTGGGAGTACATGGATAAGCAAACGAGAAGAACCTCAGCAACATTCGCAACGTTATGTGATAAGATCTTCAACCAAGAAGAATATGACAAGGACGATGAAATGCTTGTTGATGAGGAGGAGAAGAAGGCAAGAGAGTACGAGAAGCTCATGGAACTCGAAAGAAAGAAGCACGAGGCAGAACTCAAGGCTAGAAAGGAATTGGCCAAGCAAAAGAAGAGACAAAAGAGACGCTCCATTTTGTCCTCTAAGAAATTGCACATCACTGTCACAGAAGACAATAATAATAGTGAAATCGACACTTCAGTCGAGGATGCTACAATTCTGCAACCAAAGAGACAATCTAAGAGAGCTTCTGCTTTGCGTTCCATCTCAGAGGGTGCTAACAAGGAGCCAAATGATGAGTTGACGACGGCAGATCTTGAAACTATTAAGAGAAGATCTGCTACTCAACCAATTCCAAAGAGAAGACTTACGCCCATCTTAACAAGAAGACCAGTTTCTCGTTTGGATCCATTGTGGACAGCATTTGAGAATGAGGAGCTCACGAGAGCTCAGGATGCATTGAAGGAGGAGTTTAATGACATGAAGAAGCAGAGAAAGAAGGCCAACCGTGAGTCGATGATTTCATTTGTTAACGATGATGACATTGACCGCCTATCAAAGAACTCTGACTACGACAGCCATCAATTCAAGCTTCCAGAACACGAGAAGGAGGACCTTGACTTGAGTGCCGAGTACATGTCTGAAATCAGAAAGTCCAAGCTTTTGAACTCTCAACTTAATATCAACGCAAAGTTGAAGGAGACTGAGAACCAAAAGAAGAGAGACTCCGTGGCTTCGAAGAAGAAGGAGGAACGTACCGAGAACAGGAAGACACTTATTGGAAGCGTCAACATTCCTAAGGTTACACGTAAGTCCAGTCACTTCTCTGCTTCTAACAAGAGATTGTCCATTCTCACAATCAGATCCACTAAAGAATCATACAGAGACTTGAACAGTTTCTTGGATGCTCATAATGAAGATCTTGAAGAGGATGAGTTGGTTGAAGAGGAGCAAATCTCTAAGGGTATGCCTAGATTGAGAACCAGTTTGGCTGACAGATTGGACCGTGCTGGATCCACCTTGATCAATGAAATTGAGGAGGAACCACTTGACTCAGGATCGATCATGGACTTCGACGAGCATTTGGCTGCTAAGCGTTCATCTTACTATGCTGGAGCCTCGAACCGTAGATCCATGGTTTCTCCAGTTATCAAGCCACCTCGTCTTGATGATGATGAAGAGACTTTGAGAGATCAAAGAAACAGCAGAGAGCACAAGGAAGCTGATTACACTTTCAATGATGACGACACCAGACCAACCGAGCCTGATGCCGAGGTCTTTGAGCAAATCAAGTTGCCAGAGAAGAAGCCAGCTCCAAGAGGTAGAGTCACTAGTATCCAGCCTAACCCAAACACTATGTTGTTGCCAGATTTGAAGAAGGCAGAGAAGGAGAGACCAAGACCTCAAAACAAGCCATATGGCGAGATCTCCAGACAAGCAGAGCAACGTATGCCAAAGCCTGCATTGGCTGACTCTACAAACTTGAAGTCCAAGCAAGAGCCACCAGCTCAACCACAAAAGAGAAACAGATCAATTTTCAGAAAGTTGTCCTGGGGATCCAAGAAGGCTCTCGACGATGAGAACCTGCAATTGCCATCTCCTGCAGCTTCCAGAGCTAACTCTGTTGAAGAGAGAAAGGGATCGTTCTTCAGATGGTTCTCTGGATCTAACCCTGTTCCAAGTGACATCAAGAGATACAAGACGATCTTGCCTAAGCAGGAGATGATGACTGCGTTGTTCGCTTTGTTGAACTCGTGGTCTAACTTTGGATTGAAGAACCTTAAGAAGGAGACTGTTGGATTTAACATCACTGGTGCTATTTCCAGTAACAACTCATTCAACATGAAGAGCTGTAAGTTCAGAATTAAGATCAATCCAAGAGAGGGAAGCCAGAAGTCTGAGTTGATTTGTGCTAATGTGAAGGGCTCGCAAGCCACGGCCAATCTTTTGTTCCAGGAGATTCAGAAGGTTTTGGAAAAGGAAGGTGTTTTAGACAAATAAGTCTGTGTATGATAGTTATGTTGAATTAATAGAAATGGTTTAATAATGATTGTATTTTAACTTCTTAGTCCCCGTCCTTCATTAAATGACATTATTTACCATTGACAATGAGCCCATCAACGCCAAAATCACCACCTGTCCCATCAACACTTCATGCCTCCAACGCCTTAATTCTCTTCTTTAATAGCTTCGCTGGGTTCAATGCAAAGAAACACTTCTCGTCAATTTTCGTGCTCTCCTCTCGAGATGTTTCTGTCTTCGTCTTTGCAACTTGGATGCATCTTCGTATTGTTCTGACCAACATCTCGTAGTGCTCTCTTTCCTTTGATTTCTCTTCCTTTTTAGGTCCATCTTCCGTAGGCTCTTGCTTGACTGCATTCTCTTCAATCGTCCCAAGCTTCTCATTTGTAGTATCCTTTAAGAATTTCCTCTTTAGGTACTTATCTGTGATTCTCTTATCCACATCGTACATAGCTGCGAGGGCTATCTGAGGTGGAGTGAAGAGGAAGGAAACGTTGCTTAGCAAAGCGTCGTCATTAAGCCATTTTTTGGCATTATCATGAAGTGCTCCAAGTGTATCGATATTAACATCGTACATCGCTGGAGAAGGATGTAAAAGCACCGACTGGAAGTCTAAAAAGAACCCATACAATGGTCTGAATGGATGATGCACCAAAAGGGTAAACTTAAGCGACTGCAACACAATAAACTCCAAATCCAAGATATCCTTGGGCTTCGTTTTTGGCAATCTTGTACAGAAAGACTCCACAGAAATGAAATAATTCTCCAGCTTAGCGGCAAGAAACACTATAGTATATAGCACGTTTCTAGGACGGTATTGCATGACAGAATTGACCAAATAGAACCGTTGGAAGAAAGCAACGGCAGTAGCCTTGACTTGAGTTGGCATATTGAAGTGATTGGATATTTGAATGATTTGCTGACCGAAGAAATAGAGGTACTTCTGTTCCTCTTCGTAGCTGATAAGTTCCATGATCTCGTTGGTCAATTCGGCTCCGTGAGCGGCGAAAACTTCTGGTTTCTCTTTCTCAGCAGCAGCACGGGCCTCGTCGAACCTTTCAATGGCCGCTTTTCGTCCTCTTTCATTGATTTGCATCTTGATTTCCTCTAATTCACCTTCGGTGTAAGACCACTCTCTGTATTGGGACGAGCGACGGTACAAATCGTCTGAAGAGACGTACTTCTTCTGTTCTGGCTGGTCCGGAGCCTTGGCATCCTTTGGTTTTTGATCTTCCATTGAAAATGTGTGGTTGTTGGGATGATAAGCAAGGTCTAGTTGGTTATGACTGGAGTGAGTGCAGGACCATAAGTAGTAGGTTGTAGAGGGACATCAAAGGTAGAAGTTTTGTTAAAGAGTTTTGATAAAAGTAATAATTTTGATTTTTTATGAAGACTTTAAAGAAGAATTTATTGTTTTAGTTGCTTTTTTTGGTGGCTGGTTCAAGTTGATGTGGGTGCACATTTCAACTCATTGAGCCTTAGCTGAGAGACACATAAGTCTCATTAAAAGACACACTTCTGATGCTAAAATCCGAGTGAAATTCATTTAAATTATTTCTGAAGTGAAATGTAAACATCCTCAATACAATGTTTATCAGAGAACCCTTGAGGAAACTCCCCCACCTACATCCAACCTCCATGTCAGCCTATATCATACATGTCTCCAGCTGATGGAGACAACTATACACCAAAAAAGGTTACATAATGCCCCAAACGTCCTCACATCCGTGACAGAACTTGGAACATGCCACCGATGCAGATAATGGGTAATTTGAAAGTCCAATCTTCTCATCAACGTACTCATCAGCAAAGTTATCTTGGCCCCTGGCCATGGCTCCAACGAACACACATATACTCTCATTCTCGTCCAAGGTCTCGACGTAGTCCTGTACTCTTCTGATCTCAGCATCAAATGACAAGGTGATCTTACGGCATTTCGTTGGGAGATGGTCGGAAATTGGGTTCTTAACCACCTTCAATAACTTCTCTTCAGAGTTAACAGAACGAATGCTGAGCTTGTGCAATAGTTGAACCATCAATCCGGAGAAACGCTTGAAGGTACGAGGAATACGGACACTTGGGTTGACCTCGATCAACACGCCTCTGGCGGTATGGATGAACACCTGCAACTTACCGGCTTTATTAATTGGAGAGTCCAACAAAGTCAAAAGACATTGGTGGGTGATATCTGGTCTAGCCTCAGAGATGTCTCTTCCCATCTTTCTCAACAAACCTTGGTGGTCGTCACAGTTCAACAAGGCGTATTTGTCACCTCCTGGTCCACCGGTCGAGATCTTGTGAGTCTCTAAACATGCTTGCGATAAGACAACAACCAATCTTCTGGTGTCCTTGTCTTTAGAAGTCAAAACAGTAGGTCTGGAAGGCACAAAAGAGGCAGGAGGGACGCTTGGAGCGGATTGATTTGACGAAGTCTCCTTGTCGGTGTTGACGTCGTTGGAAGTCTTGTGGTCTGCCATGACTGGTGGATGAAAATGAAATTTAAAAAATGGAAATTCAAATGTGGATCACACCGGATTCAGAAAAGATGCCAATGATGATAAATTTCGAGATTAGATGTCCACAACTTCTTTCCAATGGACTCTAAAACCTGAAAAATTTTAATGAGATTGATAATGTGAGATCCGGGGGAAAGGGCATCGCCGGTGGGAGGTAGGATGTGATGGGATGGCCTCGGGTTAAGCCTCGGAATTGGGGCTTCAGTGCGGGAAGAGTCACGTGCATGACAGGTCCTTCCGGTGGCCGTTAACGGACCGGGTACTTGAGGGATATGTACGGAACCGGGGTGGTTTTTTGGAGGTTATACGATTTAAGTAAATTCTATCGGAGCCGTTTGCTCGCTCAGTCTTTGATTAATTTCTGTAGGAGTTTTGGACATCTCTGGTGGAGTATTGTGCTCATATAAGCAGTGCTACACTGTTAGTATGGGGGCTATACGAGACCACATTCAATTCCAACACTTCGAGTGAATTCCAATTAAAAACAATTTTTAACTACATTTTTGTTTCGTAATATTTTGGCAATTCCTTTTTTTTCCGGTAAAAAAGCTCATTTTTGTGGTAATTTTATGACCTTCAGACTCACTCTCATTCACTAGTTAAAGAGCTACTGAAAGGTGCAAGTAAAACCAACATTTGACCAAAAATTCTTCAGATTTATAAATCCCAATAATCAAAATGCCCTCTCTTTATAACAAAAATCAATTCACAAATTACTATCCTGCCTCCTCTTTACCTTATCTCTAGGGGTCCTCCCCGCCCATAGTTAAGCCTTAGTGCGACAGTAGTCACCATAGTTAGCAACTACCTCCTCCATCATGTCCGACTCGAGCTTCGATGACGACGATGATGATATGCTTATGGAGTTGGTGAGAGCCACTCAGCGACCGCCACCCCTTGAACCGGCGATTTCCGACTCCATCCCATCAAATAGCGTACCTCAACTCCACACTCAGAAGCCAACTCTGGGACACGATCAAAACACACAGCAAGAGCTCTTTAGGGCTCAGGGAGAGATCTCAATCTTGAGAGCTCAATTGCAATCTTTACAGGCACTGAAAGAGCAAGAAATTGGCCGTCTAAACAAGGATTTGGTGACAGCACAGAGTCTGGCTCAAGAACACATAATTGCATTGAAACTGTCGGTAGATAAGCTTGAAGACGAGAAGAAATTCTTGGCTAATGAGATAAGATCGCTATCTACGACGAAAAGACGAAAAATCGCTGGAAATGGCGCTGCTGAACCCATGGAGATCGATTCAGCTCCACAGGCATCTAATCACATCGAACACGCGTCTTCCATGGTGGAAAAGCCCTCCAAAACGAGTCAAATTAATAGAAAAGCACCAACTATAACGATCCAAGACGATTGGTCCTTGTTTTGTCAGCATATATGGCGATATACCATCAATGGGAGCAAGTACTCTACTATGGAGTATCTACTGAGGATATGTGTGGATGAAGCCATTGAAGCCAATGCTGAAATTGGCTTAGAAACGCAAATTGGATCTAGAACTCCAATTCTGGCAGCAATTTGGAATTATTTGCTACTAAAGAAAGACCTAAGATTGGATAAACTTGTCTACCAATTCAGTGAGCAGATGATCACGCTTGTTAAGCAAATGTTACAAAAGAAAAAGAGCCCAGGGCCAATTCTACCGGTTCCTTTCATCATATCTTTAATCCATGCATGTGTAAATTTCAAAATCTCTGCAGTTGGGGAGAAATTGGTGATTTTCTTAACAAAAGAGCTTTCTAAAATCCTGGAAAAGTTCGTCTATTTATTGCATTTGGCCGAAAATGAAGATGAATCATTTTTGGACCACCACAACATGACCTATCAACACAGATTACTTGAGAATTTCACACTTATTCTGTGCTTTGATTTGCTTGAGAGTGTCATTGGAATATCCACCCAATTTGGAATGGAATTCGTTACTAAACTCTGGACGCTGGACGTCATCAACACGGAATTGCTCACAGTGATTTTGCCAGAGAATACAGAGAGATTTAAGTCAAGTGCTCAGATCAATTTGGTGTATAATTTCGTGGGGATGTTATCGTCGTCTTTGATAGAGGACGGTTTGGCCATTAACAACGAAAACTTGAAGAATTCACTCATTTCGTCGCTCCTTAAAGTTTTCCTTGTTGATATTTCTGTCAAAGAAGACTTCATGTTTTTTGGTTTAAACAGATTACTTGGAAATAACGCTGATTTCGAGAAGATCAGTGAGTCTATTCCAGAAAAACCAGACACATTCTTCAATCTGGCCTTGGTTTCTATTGCATTTCCCATCCAGCCAAACAATCCAGATGAGAAGAATTTGTTTCATATCTCCATGAATCATGAGCATCATTTACTTAGTCTAAGGATCCAAATCGTCAATCTTCTTGAATCTTTGGTTGTTTCTGGATGCATGCACATATTCAACCAAAAAGAGAATATCAAGTCAATTGTTCGAATTATTGCATTTGAACAGAACTCAATTATGCATCTGCCAAGATCAAAGTACGTCCATATGAGACTTACTATCATTGCAGTGCTTATCCGGATCTTGTACTATATCACAGACGAGCATAACAACATCAATGCGTTAATTTATCCGGAAACACTATATGAGATTTTTGTTGTGCTTATGAGAATTGCGTTTGGATCTGATTCGTTATCTTTTGAAGCACATAAACTTCTCTCAGAGATCAGATCGAAGGGTATTACTCAATTACCGGTGTTCAACAAACAGTGCGAGTGGAGAAGCAGAGAGATAGCCCATGTCAACTTGCATGATCCTCGGCCTACGAAGTATACAGAGCTCAGTAATGCCGAATGCGACTTTGCCAATGGACTTGAGTTTCCGTATGAGGGAGAAACCATCGAAATTGCCAGAGAAATCTTAGGAGTATGTGTCAATCATGATGAGGCAGACAACCTATACTATAACATGAATGCCGGGCAGGACATGACTCAAGGAAGTTAAGATGAGATAAAGATGAAGGAGGCAGAATGAGTAGAAGACAATATAGGAGCAGGAACACAATCAACAACAGCAACAACAACGATATAAGTGATAGTAATAGCAACAACAACGATATAAGTAATGATAATAGCATCTGATTAGAATCAGTCCCAGTGACAGTCTCACTCAGTGCATCAGTGACAGTCTCACTCAGACAGTGACATGCGTCAAACAATGGAGCTCTACATTCTCAGTGTGAAAAAATTGTTATTCACCTACAAAACCAGTGTCGTCAATATTTACTTGTATTAGTTACACATGGACATGACCCGATGCAGAAGGCTCAACGCTTAAGCAGACTCAGCCTTGATGGAGGTCTGGAAACCGTTGTGGAATCTTCTGGAGACGTGCTTCAAGTAAGCCATTCTACCGGTACCGGTAGTTCTTCTTCTCTTAGCCTTCAAAGCCCAGTTGTGAGATCTCATCTTGGCAGCTGGGTAACCGCAAGAAGCACAAGTCTTCTTTTGAGCGTGGAAAGAACGCTTACCACATCTCTTACACAAAACGTGAGACTTGTTGTGTCTCTTACCCATAGATGGAGTACCCTCTAAAAATCAGTTAGTAAATGGTCATGGAACATGCGGTTGGGATGGGAAAAATGAGCAGGGAAAAGGATGGATCGATTAATCTTGACTCTCTCTATCGTTTGGTAACTTCCTTGGGTGATCTTCTGACTCTCCTATGGTAGTTTCATGGATATTTCAGCCGACGTGGACATCTTAACTATGGCACTAGGAACATGCCCCAAATTCATGAATGGAATGGTTTATTAATCCTGGTTTGCTCGGTATTCAATCGCTGGAACTCTGAAAGGGTTTTTACATACTACCCATGTTGACTGATGTTTTTTGATGAAGACTCTAAAAGGACTTTTGGAAAAATCTTTGAGAAGTAAAGATGGACAGTAGTGCGAGGATGGGAAAATTTTGCTAGTGCCTGCAGATTGTGTGGAAAACTGAGGGAACGTGATTGCGGTGCGGATTTCAGGGCATGAGCCCTCATGAGCGTGGTGTTTGGGTGTGTGACGGGTAAATGGAAGCGAGTACATGAGCATTTGGTGTAGAGGGAGAAAGGGCTGATGATAACGATTTTAAAAAAATGAACACTATGTAGATTATTTAAACGTATTTTATGGAGTTGTTTGGGTGAAAAAAATATCAAAAATTATGTTGGTTTGGGTAGATTTATGTGGTATGGCTGAGACATAGATAAGTCCTCGCAGTCCACCATAGTTAAGGTAATCATAGCATTGCAAGTTGAGAGTTGCAACCAAGAACACCATAAATTCCAAATATAAAGATAAGAAAAAAACAAAAAGGAAACATGCGCAAGCCCGGAATCGAACCGGGGGCCCAACGATGGCAACGTTGGATTTTACCACTAAACCACTTGCGCCTGATTTGTGAATGTTTTCCCTCCTCAGTTGTCCACTGATTCAGAATGAGAAAATTTTCACTGAGAAAAGATAAACCTTAGAAAGGCAAAAAAGTAAAGTGCGCAAGCCCGGAATCGAACCGGGGGCCCAACGATGGCAACGTTGGATTTTACCACTAAACCACTTGCGCTTGACTTGTGATATTTTCACTATCGAGTAGTCCGCTGATTTATAATAAAGACAGATGGCCTGATAAAAGATAAATGCCTTGAAAATTGGCAAAAAAGAAGCTGCGCAAGCCCGGAATCGAACCGGGGGCCCAACGATGGCAACGTTGGATTTTACCACTAAACCACTTGCGCTTCACTGTGAGCGTTGACAGTATGGAGTTGTCCGATGATGATAATCACCAACCGAATACCACAAGAAAATATAAGACCATCTAATTAAAGATGAAAAAAAGAAACTTGCGCAAGCCCGGAATCGAACCGGGGGCCCAACGATGGCAACGTTGGATTTTACCACTAAACCACTTGCGCTTAACTTGATGCAGTTTCCCTATTCGGCTAGGTCGACATATCTAGCTTAGGATATCCACTGGAGAAAAGATAAAGCCATAAAAATGGAAAAAAAAGAAAACTGCGCAAGCCCGGAATCGAACCGGGGGCCCAACGATGGCAACGTTGGATTTTACCACTAAACCACTTGCGCTCAGCTTGGAGCATTATCTCTATTTAGTAGACCAGTGATTCAAGATTCAGTATGAAGCCAAATGGAAAGATAAAGATTGTAAAAAGACAAAAAAAGAATTGCGCAAGCCCGGAATCGAACCGGGGGCCCAACGATGGCAACGTTGGATTTTACCACTAAACCACTTGCGCTTTGTTGTGAGCGTTGATGGTAGTGATCAGTCCGATGGTGTTGGGTAGAGTGAAAAGAGAATATTGATAGTTTAATCAATAGGAGAATGAGAATTTCATCTGTTGTGTTATTTAAAAAGTGGCTTTCGATTTGAGATGGGCATATTTATGTATGCGGCTGAAGATCTATTAGGGCTTAAAATGAGGGTACTCAAACTGAAGGATCAGATAGGACAATTCTGCGAAGCTCCTACTTGAAGTCGTCTCTAAAGTAGAGATAAACAAAAAAATACTTATTCAAGCCCACAGAGGTATTTTGTCCTCTCTTTGCTTCTCTATCTTTATTTTTTCGAAGGCCCTTTGGGAGTTTTCTAGGGTGAGACATGTCGTTAAAATTCATACCGTTTTTCCTAAAGACTTGGTCAATTTAAGAGCCAAAACTCAAAAGAATTTAAAAATTGCTTTTTACATAATAAAATTAAAAGCACGAAGAAAAGTAGTAGAGATCTCATATAAAACAATTAAACCTCCTTGGTTGTGAAAAAGCGACCGCGCTATGTGGAACAAGGTCACTAGCCACAATAGACCAGGTGTAAGAGCCCGTATCAATATTTAAGAACCATAGATCAAAGTTAATAATCATGTAAACAATTGGAAAAAGCAATCACAGATTTTCGCAATTCACTCGTCAATTTCTCGTCTCCGCAGCATTCTCAATAAAACTCGTGTTTTTACACGTCTCCATCTCGAAATCAGTCACCCAAGTCACGTCTTAGGGCAGACCCGTAACGCCAGTCCACACACAATTTTTCTCAGCCGCTCGCGGGTCCTTCACTTCAGGTAAAGGTTTCTCGTACTGCATAGTTACTAAACAATACCCATCAATTCCATTCAAAATACCCCATGAATTATGTAGAAGGAGTCAGAAATCATACAAATAAAATACATAAAAATAAACCTCAAACCCCATTGAATCCAATTCCAACCTCTAATTTCTTGAAACCTCCCAAAATTACTAAAAAACAGTCACCCTCTAAATCCAATCCCACGGTCACGTGACAAACACCATCTCGTTCCTCGCGTCTGTTTGTTTATGTGCGCGAGCTACACGTATCGTGGCCCCCTCTTTATATGCGTTCGTGCCAGCAAAAGAAAAACCACATTCTTTTCATTGAATTTTTGTAACAGCTTTTTCTTCAAAATGTCTGAACAACAATTCCCTCCGTCGTCGCCTTTGCTCCATGCGGCCGATGACCATTTTGACCCTTTCGCCACCACTAAAGATACTTACTACAGAGGAAGATCTGGCCATGTTGAATACCCAACACCAAACCCGTCTTCCACTGTGGGAAGATCGTCTTCTCCAGCCAGACACGAGAACGAGCTTGATCACGTTCAATCCGAGAAAAGAGTCACTTTTGACCTCGGCAAGAACGTGTCTGTCAATGGACGCCCAACGGTGAGTATCAACCGTGATTTCAACATCTTGAACCCAGACGCGTCAGTTCTTCGTGTTCCGCTTTTGTCCGGACAGCTGAGCGTCACTGTGGGCAGAAGTTCCAAGTCCTGTGACTTCCACTTTAGCAAGCTTGATAAGTCAGTCAGTAGAGTCCATATTCGGATCGATTACAACGGCGAGGAATTGAAGATCTCTTGTTTGGGATACAACGGCTTCGGAATGATTGTTCCTCGTGTTTGCGCCGTCTCAAAGGATGACCAGGGCGTGTTTGAATTGCGTGAAACTGGTAAGCCATTGCAAGCCTCAGATGTCTCCAAAACCATCCATTTGGATTACCAACACACCGAGTTCCGTATGAACCGTGGTGAGGTTTTGAGAATGCCACGTTTCACGAACTTATTGTTGCAAATTGGCCAAAATGTGGCTCTTGTCAACCCAGACGATTATGATGAAGAGTTGACCGATGAGGAGACGATAGAATTGATTCAAAGCGAGCCAAAACAAGCCGTTGAGACTCAACAAAAGCAAATTGCTCAACCTGAACAAAAACCAATTGCAAAGATCGAGTCTAAGCCAGCTGTTGTTAGTGCTCCAAAGCCAATTGTTGAGACTAAATTGCAACCAATTGTTGAGATTAAAACACAACCAATTGCTGAGATTAAACCACAACCAATTGCTGAAATCAAAACACAACCAATTGCTGAGATCAAGCCACAGCAGGCTGCACAACAAGCTTCCAAGCCTGTTTCAGAACAGCCAAAGGTTTCCATCCAAAGACAAGAGTCTTCTCTTGGCAATATCCCACAAAAGGTTGCTTCTACTCCAATTTCTGTCTTGACAGCACAACCAAAGACTCCACAAAAGAAGGCCATTGGCTTGACCCCAGAGGAGCCTACACCATGTAAAGCCCCAGCTCCAAAGCTTAAGCCAACCG
Organism: [Candida] citri; assembly: GCA_030571295.1. Taxonomy (NCBI): domain Eukaryota; kingdom Fungi; phylum Ascomycota; class Pichiomycetes; order Serinales; family Metschnikowiaceae; species [Candida] citri. Next base: position 63,776 of record JAJLXN010000004.1, on the reverse strand, counting down.
ACTCACAACAGCGCCCACAAGTGCAACCAAGACGGCCATTGACTCCTCTTGCAAACAGATCTACAAACTTGCCAATCACACCAGGCAAGAGAAGAGCTGCAAGCGAGGAGCCAGGTAGCTCCAAAAAGGTCAAGGCTGAGCCTGAACGTGACGCCGAAGGCAAACTCATCATTAACAGTGCATGTCTTAAGGATGTTACTAATCTTGGAGAGATTAAGAACATTCTCATAAACCATTTGGCATTCTCCAGACTTTCATCTACACCTGCATCATTCTTAAACACCATCCTGGCTGCAGTGATGAAACTCTCGCTTGAACAGCTCCGGACTGTTCTTCACAACGCCGAGTGTATCGGTGTTATCTACAGACAAGGAAAGGACGCTGCTGGTAAGCCACTTGAAGAAGAGTACTACTATGTACCAGAAAAGGACCAAGACCCTGAGAGAACCAAGTTGGTGGCTCTGATCAAGGGTAGTGGTGGATTGAGAGCATGCAGAAGAACTCACAAGCAGTACTACTGGAAGAAGCCTGCTCAAAAGAAAAAGTAATTAATGATATTGAATGAGTGCATAAGATATTCCGTTGGTATTCGTGGTAACTGTGGTAATTGTGGTATTCGTGGTAATTGTGGTAATTCTTGGTATTCGTGGTAATTGTTGATAATTGTACTCAGGCCTCTGTCTTGACCCTCTTCACCGAGACCTTAGTGGTGGTGATTGTTCTCTTAGTGACTGACTTGACAACCTTCCGTTTAAGTGGTTTACCTTCATCTTGTTTGACTGTTCCTTCAATTTCCTGCTTGATCTCTGCAACCTCTTGCTTAATTGTTTCTGCAACTTCATGTTTGATGGTCTCTCCTCCAACTTGATTAACACCATTGTTCAAGTCAGAGAGATCTGCTGCAAACATCACCAGCTGGGCCCAGCCTGCGTACTCGCCAAACAAGTCTTGTAAGTGCTGTCTGACCTGGTGATACGCAACTTTGTTCATTGTCTTTGGACCCTTGAATTTATAGTCTCTAACGGCAATTTGCAAGACGTGAGTGTCCACTGGAACAACATCATGTTTATCTAAGGCCATAAGACAAATGCAGTCGGCAACTTTAGGGCCAACACCGCAGAGTTCAAGCAAGTACTCATGAGCCTCTTCGTAGCTCTTCGATCTGAGGTCAGCTAATGACTGGAGAGTGATATGTGGGTACAGTTCGTCCATGAACATGAATGCAGTTTGCTGGATATATCTTGCTCTGTACCCGAAACCAAGTTCTCGAAGTCTGGCCTCGACGTCTGGCGATGCTAGCTTCTCTGGGCCTGGAAATGAGTAGTATGGAATTCCGTCATACTCATTGATGAAAGTTCCGTACTCTTGACACAAGGAATCACACATTTTCGAGATTCTCTTGACGTTATTGTTGGAGGAACAAATGAACAGAACAACGGTCTCCCATGGATCTTGTCTGAGCATTCTTATACCTGGAAAACTGGCGAAGGAGGCGCTCTTGGGCTTATACTTCTGCTCCACTTGGCCCCACTGGAGATATAGCTGGGCCAACTTGACATCGAGGTTAAAGTAGTCGTTTATGAAGGAGAGTGTCGATTCAAAGGCGTTTTTCTCCTTAGTGTCTTCTGCCAAAACATGGGCATAATGCAAATTCTCGTCATCTTGTTTGAGTAAGATGATCCGGTCTTTGACGGAAAAACTCCACACAGAGTTGACGTTTTTCCAACGGAAAGTTTGACCACAACGCAAAACGCGTGATAGGGAAAGCTCTTTGGAAGGGAGAGGCAAAGATTTCCAGGCGATATCGACGGTCATAGGAAAAGAAAGTGATGATGATGGAAATCAAGAGTCGCGTATCTTATCGTGCCGAAAAGGGTAAATATATGACGTGCATAAATTTGGTACTTTTTTAAATTTGAAAAGGGAAAAAGGGTCGAGTATTACTGTAGAAGTCAAATAGAGACTATTTAAATTTTTTCAGCCAATTAATTGTGTTTTGTTGGACACCTTATTTTGGCTATCATCTTTGGTCCGATGCACCCTTAACTATGGGTGTACAGGTGTTTAAAAAGCTGGTGTATGGATGTTTTGACATCTGGTGTAAAGGTTTTTCGAAATCTGGTGTACGGGTGTATACATGAGCGTGTTTGTGCACGCTATCTGGCTTTGTGCATCTCTTACTTTGGAAGGCTAAAAGAGGGCCTTATGAATGCCCAATGAATAAATAAACGAAACTATGGGTAAGTTATCCAGGTGAAGCTCAACCTTATGTTCAAATTCCAGTTTTTCTCACGCGTTTGTAGCTTGAAATCGTGTCTTTTTGCAACCACTTGCACTAAGCAGAATTACAAATTGTAACACTCAAAGAAACCATCAAAATCAGTATTTTTGACATCCTGGGAGCAGATATGATCCAGAAAATTCAATTTCTCTCTTCCTACTCGAATATTTCTGACGTTCTCATTGATGGTGGCGACTTCTTGACTACCCCATATTAACGTTATGTACTGCACTACTACATCGCGTACTAAGCACTCTTACTAATCGAAGCGCTACAAGAAGGGAGACCAAAACCCGGAACCAAATCCTAAATTCCTCATCAAAATATTCCAATTGCATTCTTGAATGGAAGAGCCATGTCCGATTTGCTTTAAAACGTTCCCAGTGAAGTTTCTAGAGAGACATGTCAATACTTGTCTAGATACTGTGGAGAATCTGCCTACGCCGGAAGATGAACACAAACTGGGAGGCGGTGGTGAAGCTGAAGATGAGAGAAAACCAAAAAGCTCACAGAAAGTCGATGCTTTCTCGATTTTGGGTCTTAAAGCCGATTCTAGGCGGAATACTGAGAAGTCCAACAAGAAGGAAAGTGCAACGCTAACAAGCATTCTAATAGCAGAAAGAAGACTAAAGAGGAAGCAGGAAGAGCTCGAGAGATCTATAAAACGAAGAAATGTCGTCAAAAACGAAAAACCAGAGGAAGAAAGTGGCACTGGAACCGAGGCTAAACCTGAAGTCATATCAGAGGAAACAAGCCCCAAAATCAAAAGTATAGAGGAGCCACAACCAACAAGAAGAGCCAGTCTTTCACAAAGACCCAGCAATTCACAAAGAGCAAGCAGCTCTCAACAAATCAACAGTTCTCCAGTGGCTCAGAGGAGTCAGCCTATGTCAGAGGCAGTTGTCAAGAGTCAAGAGCTCAATCAGCTTAGACGAGAAGCAGAACTCCCGTTGGCTCAAAGACTACGGCCCAGAAGTCTTGATGACTTTTATGGTCAAGAAAAGCTCGTTGGTCCTAACGGAATCTTAACCAATATAATGCATGCAGAGCAGATGCCTTCCTTCATTTTATGGGGAGTTCCTGGTGTTGGAAAGACCTCTCTTGCGCGTATCATTGCATCTTCATCTAATCACAAATTCATTGAGCTTTCAGGATCCGATAGTAATGCAAAGAAGCTCAAAGAGGCGTTCCTGAATGCTCAAAACGAGAAGCAACTTACAGGCCAAAAGACCGTCCTATTCCTCGATGAGATCCACCGTTTCAACAAAGCCGTTCAAGACCTTTTGCTCCCCGTTATAGAGAAAGGTGTTGTTACTGTTATTGGTGCTACTACCGAGAATCCTTCGTTCACTTTAAACAATGCATTACTCTCAAGAATGCACACTTTCGTCATGGAGCCATTATCACAGGAAGCATTGGTGAAAATCTTGAATAAGGGCCTTCTTCTCATGAACAAAACAAGAAAATTCCTTCATGGTTTACACTTGATTGCCATGAACAAAGACGCCATTGACCACATTGCCAAATTGAGTACTGGAGACTCAAGAGTAGCATTGAACATTTTGGAGTCGGTCAATGCTTACTTGTCTGGATTAAAATATCGAACAATTGCCAAGTCAGAGCCAAATAAGGAGACGATTGAGCTTCCAGAGAAGGTGGGTGTCATTAAGGTGACATTAGAGAACCTAAAGCCTTTGCTTAGCACCAGAAATTTCCACCAGATGTATGATAAACAGGGTGAAAATCATTACGATACAATCAGTGCATTCCACAAGTCTGTACGTGGCTCTGATGCTGATGCTGCTGTGTTCTACTTGGTGAAAATGCTCAGTGGAGGAGAAGACCCATTATTTATTGCAAGAAGAATGATCGTCATTGCTAGTGAAGACGTTGGACTTCGCGATTCGAGCTGTTTACCTTTTGCTATTGCCGCTATGGAAGCTATTCAGTTTGTTGGTATGCCAGAAGGTGAAATCGTATTGGCCCATTGTGCTATTAAGCTAGCACGAGCACCAAAATCGACCAAATCATACCGTGCTTTGCGCAATGCTCAAGGTGCAATTAGCGAGAACCCTGATATTGTCAAGTTGCCAATTCCGCTTCATTTGAGAAATGCTCCTACGAAATTAATGAAGGAGCTTGGATATGGCGACACATACAAGTACAATCCTAATTTCGATCATGGAATTATCAAGCAGGAGTTCATGCCGCCTGAAGTGAAAGGTTTGGAGTTGATTGAAGATACGCATCTTGGTAAATTGAGGGACGATATGGTGAATCCAGAGGAGTATGAGAGGGCTCAAAAAGAGGAGGATGATTACAAGAAATTCAAGAAACTCCGTCGCTCGAGTTTAAGAAGAAGGATCAAGTCAGCGAGAGAACTTACCAGAGAGAAGAATCTCCAAAGAATTCATGATTTGGACAGTGCTGCTAGAATGTCCAGTTATGACGAGAACCTTCCAAAAGACGACCAACCCGCATACTTTGACGGCTCAGAAAGAGACACATACTCGGATGATCCCGACTGTGTTCACAACTTCGAGTGCTCGTATGACGAGTTTATGGACGAGAGCCAAAATGGACCGGATGAAGCTGATTATCCGATTAATAACGTGGCATAACTACTTGTGGATGGGTATCAGTATACCCACTGGAAGCAGTGACAATAAAAGGATCCCTGAAGCAATGACTCATTTGTGCTTTCTCTTCCTCTGTTAGAGGCCTTGGTGGACCTATAGGACCAGGCCTATGTCTAAATTGAAAGTAGTGTTCGACTGCAAGAATGATACAAGCAATGAGTAACGATATTAGAGGAACACCAATAAGGACACAAGCCATTATCAATTCTGTCAAAAGCATTTTCTTGTATCCCTTTACTAGCTGATCTGTAGCATCTCTTACATGTTCTGCAAAGTCAGAAATTGCTAGCATCGTCTTAGAAGCCAATTCTTCGCTCACGTCTTCTAGTTTAGTATCAGTAAATGGCTGAAACGTGATTTCAACATTCTCAACGACCCAGTCGATGCCTTCCTTTAACTGATCCAATTTTCTGCCAAAAGTGCAGTAGATCACAGTTCGTAATGGACTTGCAAAAGGCGTTGAGCCGAAAACTGTGTTAATTGTGCTGTTGATTGAAGATTGCGCTTCAACAACAAGCAGATACAAGTCTGAAGTCAGCAGCTCTATTGGATCCATTAGACTTTCATTGATTTCAGCACTTGTGCTGTTTATGAATAGCTGGGTTTCATTGGCAAACCGTTGGTTCTGTTCCGTTAGTAGAGTGAGTATGGTATCTGAACTGGTCGTATCGATAATACCATTATTGATGTTATTTGAAACAGTCCGGACAATGAGAAATTGAAGACCAACGGTAAGCAAGCCTAGACATCCCAAGAACAAGCAGTTGAGGTGGGGTTTGGTGGTCATATAATTGGCCAACCATTGCATTTTCGGGTTACAATCTTTGGTTACCCTTGCAACAATGTGGTGATCACAATCATTAATTAAAGTTTGAATGTGTGTCTGTTGCAGCTCAAAAGCCAAATCTTTCACGAGTTCCTGTTCTTTGATCCATTTTCTTCGAATGTGCCATGCCATGATGCCAATTACTACAATGAGTGAAAGTGCAAGGCCAAGAATGATAAAATTTGATGTTTTTCTTGCATTGTGAGCAGCCTTATGAAATGCAATTTGCATGTCTTGACAAGTCGAGTTGAGAGCATCGTAAGAAACAACATCATTCGGAAAACTCGTGAATTCTGAGATGTCAGTGCTTAATTCAATCTTGTCGATCTGGCTCAGAAGCATATCCAATGGCTTAGTGACAATGTCAGTTAAATTAGATAAGACATCTTCAAAATCTGGAACGTTATCAGACAAATCGGAGATGGTATCGATGAAATCAGTCGAGATGGTGAACTCTCTTAGCGAGGATAATGTCAAGTTTAATGAGTCCATGGCGGTGGTGATGGTTGCTGTGTCGTCCAGTCCAAAGAGAGATTTAACCATATTAAAAGCAGAGACAAATCCGTTGATAATGCTAGAAAGTTTCGATAGTGCAGTGTTGAAGCCATTTAAAACGGAATTGACTACGGTTTCAACTGCCTCGGTCACTTCTGTCAAGATATCCGTCACCAAATCAAGAGCACCTTTGACAAAGGCCGTACAAAGACATGTCAATGTGCCAAGGTACATTTCGATCATGAATCCTATGATACCTTTGATGATTTTGATGAACAACTTCATAACCATTTTCATCATTTCGAATGCATTTGTCATGGCATATTGAAGAGCCTTCGATGTAGACTCATTGATCTTTTGAGGCAAGTTAAGTGATTCGTTCAGCATATCGTTCAATTTTGAACATGCTGAGTTTGCTACTTTTGAAATTGAAGATATTCCAGCAAGTAATCCTTTGGTGAAGATGAACACTTTCACTATGGTTAGAATCATTACTATCACCAATTCTGAGATCCATATTTGGCTGAGTCTTTCGCCAAGGGAGAGGTAAGTTCTCATGGGATGATCTGACTATATCTTTGATTTTTGATTTGTATTTTGATGGACTTTTAGCTGTGAAACATTTTTAGATATTGATATAGTGTTGCATCTTTTAGGTTGGTTGATTGGTGAAACAAGGCCGAAACTGGGGCTAAAAAGGAGCTATGAAGTTCGAGGTTTTTTTACCATTCTCCAGTAAATCATTTTCAGAAACACGCTTCAAACTTCAATTTTACTAAAATTGGATCTTGACCGATAAACTTTGACGTTGGTAATTTGCACCCAACGGTGATGTCAGGGTGGTATATGCAGGTGGAAGATAGAGTTGAAGTCAGTCAAAGTCAATGACATGAATTGCTACAATTGAGGGAGTTGAAGAAAAAGTAAATGTTTCAAAATGCTTAAATTTGCTTATTGAGAGATGTTGACGAAACAAATTTTCTTCATCTTTCACCAAATGTGTCAAAATATGTGAGGTGTCTGTCAAAGCTACAGACCACTGAACTACCTCAAATTTTCCTCGAAGACACAAAAAAACCCACAGAATCAACATCCTTAGCCCCCAAGACTAACCAAATCTACCAAGTCTATCATGTAAACACCACCAAAAAATCCACTCCACCCCATTGCTTCATGACGTTGCCTTGGATGGGTGGCCCACAACGGCGACCTGCATAGTCCCCCAACTACTAACCTCAAATTCATCCATAACAACAACCCCAGCAACACCAACTTTATCATGTCTGAACAACCAAAAGAGGAAAAGCCTGATAGCACACATATCAACTTGAAGGTCAGTGACGGTACTGCCGAGATCTTCTTCAAGATCAAGAAAACTACTCCAATGAAGAGATTGATGGAGGCCTTCTGTAAGAGACAAGGTAAGTCGATGGAATCCTTGAGATTCTTGATTGATGGTACTCGTGTTTCTCCAGATAACACTCCAGAGGACCTAGACTTGGAGGATGGTGATGTTATTGAGGCCCACAGAGAGCAAGTTGGTGGATCTTTGTGAGTAGATGAATAAAGGAACTTTGTGAATTTAGTGTAGGTTGCCACTGGAATGGGTGGTATGAGAATGGAAGGAGAGTTGGAGAATTGGTGGTAGAAATTGTTGGAGGCGTTTGAGCCGTTGATTTTGGGGGTTTTGGAGTGTTTTGATGGAGATACGACGTTGGAACGTGTTGTTGATGTAAGGCGTATGTGGAGATGGTTGGAGAGGGGAAATTGGCCATGACGGGTGGGGGAAGGTGTGAGTATCGTTCATTGTTGCTTTGTTGGTGATTTGGAGACGTGGAGAGAGTGTAGAGGGTGGGTGGAGAGACGTGTACTGTGATACATGAAAGTAGCCATTGTTCAGTGAAGCTTACAATAAGGATGCTTGTTTGAGCGAAAGACATGAATTTTTGATGGATTTGGGTAATTACGGTCGAGTCTGAGAGTCTGATGTTGGATAAATTTGGAGATTCTATTGTTCGGAAGCTCTGGAGTAATCAACAAGGAAAGTGGCCATTGTTTGGGGGGAACTGACTGGAGTGACGTATTTGAAGGCTCTATGAATTTCACAGATCACTTCTTTAAAGCTGAATCAATGCAATCTTGAATTTTGACGTCAACATCATTGACGATCGTCAAGACCAATCACTTAATGCTCCAATTCCTTCATTACTCCAAGTTTTCAGCTTCATGGGCTTTCATTCTTTGACTCTTCATTTTCACCTGATTATACCTGCGCTCCATAGGCAACATCTGCCACCTTAATACACCAATCCCAGATTGGATCTTCAACATACTCGATAGTCCCATCTTCCTTGAAGTGTCTAATTTTCGTCAATTCCGAATTTGGCCAATCCAAATCCTCTTCAAAATTTAAAAACTTCACATATGGCTCAATCCATTTCTTCAACAACTTAGTCTCGTCCTCAGTGTACCCCACACTAAGACTATAGAACCATATCGAGATATCTGTTCCATGAGGAACCCTATACTCTGGTCCAATATGCTTCGAGAGCCAATCACCTCTATAACTCACTCTATACCTGTAAATCTTCTCTTTTGAATACCCATTTTTGACAAGTTCATTGATGAACCCTCTTGAAGAGGCATGAACTTGGCCATCTGAGATGATTTGTCCATAAACATCCTCAAGCTTTTGAAGGAAGTCAGGATCCTTTTCATCAAGCTCTTCAGGGTGATACAATTCCAAAATTGGCTGCACAACGCTATGTGGGTAATAATTTTGCACCTGTAACTCCAATTCTGCCAATGTCTTTGGAGTATTGAGAATGGCATACCTTCCTGCTTCATTAGAGACATCACCAGAAAGAATTCGAATATTTTTCTTTGCTAATTTTTTTGCATATTCTCCAGAAACAAAATCTTTGATTATCCCCAGTGGAACGAAATATTCATCAGTGACTGCTCTGAAAGTGTGGAATTTCAATGTTGGAATGAGATCTTCAATGAATCCAGCATCCAATTTTCTCAAACCTGCAAGTTTTTCAGCACTTGTGGCAGATTTATCAATTCCGACTTTCTCTATAAGCTCATCAAATTGCTCCTGGCACTCTTCGATGGTTTTCGGCTGTGTATAGATGGAATTGGAGTGAAGAACAAGCTGCTTGATGATCTGCTGTGCTTCAGGATGATAAAGCTCATATGTCAATTGGAAAGAAGCCGAATATGCTCCAGCAGATAGACCTCCAAGAGTAATCTGTTCACGATTTCCACCAAAATACTCAATGTACTTGTATACCCACTCAATTGCCAATCTTTGGTCCCAAAACCCGAAATTAGACGAATCTGGCGACTCTTCCAAGAGTTCCTTTGAAGATAAGAACCCGAAAAGGTTCAATCTGTAGCCTGGAGTAACAAGGATGAATTTTCCAGCAAATTCTCCATCTTCAAAAAATTCATTGGTGTTGAAAACGTCCGAACTTGGGTCTCCATACTGAAGCCAGCCTCCATGGATATAGATGAGAACAGGCCATCCATTTTTGGGTTTTTTCTCGGATGAAGGGATCCAAATGTTCAAATATTGAATGTGTTCATCACTAGGTGATTTCTTATAGGAAAATAGCGGATGTTCAACTGCCGGCTGTGGACATTTCAACCCCAAATGTTCATATTCTCCAGTATAGTCATAATCGTCCGGAATAGGAAGTGGCTTTTTAAATCGATTCTCTGGCCCAATTGGCAAAGCATAAGGGACTTTTCCAAATCTGTAGGATGTGGTTTTTCCGGAAACTGATGATTTCAAGCCAAAACCGGTCAATGTGCCGTGGCCAGGAATGGAAACGTCATGTTTGACAGATGCGTCAGCGGAAATAGCCTGGCCCATGATAAGGAAAGAACAGCGACAAAAAGGGACGGAAAAGTGACCAAAAAAGGACGGAGTTAGTACAAGAAAAAAGTACTTATAACATTGAAAATGTTTAGATTGGCTCAACTCCACAATTTAAGTAATTCCTCGGAGTCCAAGAGCGGAAACCCGAAATTTATTAGATAAGATCCACAGTTGGTCTTATCGGGAATCAATATCCGGGTGCGCATTCGGTACATTGACAGGTTCCGCATAAGACGTGCGTTAGTAAGGGCGATAAACAGGGAGATGAAGTGAGGGTAATTTGGGGAGTTGAGGTGTTTTTGATGTTTTTGATTACTTTTGGAGAATCATGAATATCGTGTCAATTTGAAAGTCACAAGAAATTCGTATAAATATGTGGGGAACGTCCCTGGCAGCCCTTGTCGTCCTTGTCAGTCGTTTACGGTTAAATGTGCTGCATTCTCAGTGAGTCGAGGCTCGAGAATGTGACAGGAAGGAGGGAAACAAGACAGAATTAAGAAATGAAAAAATTGATATAAATTTAGGAGTATCACAAAGTCATAAAGAAGTCATAAAAAAATAAAATTGGTGGTTGAATTTCAAAAATGTCTCGACTCTCTTGCTCAGTCTCAGCATCGTGTGCGCAAGAGACACTGAGCATTCGTCCACCTATGAGGGGAACGATAAAGGCCCATAGTCGAAGAGAAACGCAAAACCAAACCAAAGTGACCTTGACAGATCATAACGCGGAAACATTCGGAATGGCAATATAATGGCACAATTGGAATGTCACAAGCCAGCGTGATTGATTGCTCAGAAAGTAAGGTGGGCCGAGGTCGCCGTAAGAGGAAGGTGGCAAAATGATAGGAGGAAGTAGGAAGAAAACGGAAGAGGCGAGGGAGAGGAAACTCCATAGAAAAGGAGGAAATGAACGAGGAAATAAGTGAAATTGGAAGATAAATTGATTTACTGGATTCTACCTTATATTAGATTACATAATGGCTTCATAAATCGAAGAAATACTCGGAAAATAGAACTTCCCCAGGTCCAATCGTCCTCCTCCTATCTCCCCCACAAGTGGGAATCACTCAGCCAAGTGTCTCAAACCTTATCTCATGATGACCCGGCCTTTGCGCGCATCACCTTTCCACTGAGCCAATGAAATGGCATATACGAAGGCCCCGGCCGAGGTATAAAAGGGCAACACGATCCCACATTCCATCAAATATCCAACCTTTTTGTTTTTTCCCAATGTGTATGGCTGCAATTTGTCCCATCTGCAACCACAAGTCCTGGACCGGTTGCGGGAGCCACATCCCAAGCGTGATGGACTCCACTGATCGCGCTGACTGGTGCACTTGTTCTCCAGTGGATGATTCTTATGATGTGAACTATCCACCTAAGGCAGGCACTGGATTTGCCAAGTCGCTGCCACCAAAGTAGGCAATTCAACTGAGGATCTTTAGATCCGAAGTTTATGTGGAGTTGAAGGTGGAGTTGAAGGTGGAGTTGAAGGTTAAGTGATACTGAAATTGAATGTGTTCAGTTGAAATTGATGTTGATGTGGAATTGTTTATGGAGATACGGAGTTAAGAGATGGAGAGGATGATCTCATGAAAAGGAGTTAGGTGAGTTTTATTTACGATGTGTTTATGACGTGGGATGAATCTGGACAGGAAGTCCATGAGGTAAATCAGGAAGGAGGTTCAATACATGAAGATAAGAATGAAAATGTAGTTTTTGTCGTTGAATAATTTATTTTTGTTTTTTGGTGATTTTGGAATTGACTTTAAAAATGACATAAATGACGAGGTTGAGTCGATTTCCATTGGAATTGAATGATCTTGAGATTGAATGGTCTCATAGTGAGAGACCTGGTACTACCCTAGAAAGCCCGAGACTAATGATACAACTGCATCAACGGACCTATACATCCACATCAATGGACGTATACATCCGCATCAATGGACCAATACAACGTCAGAAAAGCAATTTTCTGAATCATTATTGATCTGGTCACGAGCAGATTATTTACGTGATCTCTTAAAAAACATGATCAGCTCGAATTACCTGATCTCTGCCGAGATCGTTTGCGATCGCTGGAGGACCAAAGGAGCGAAGGACCAAAGGAAGCAGGGACCCACTTGCGCTTTCTTTTCATTAAGAAACTTGACAGATTTAAGACTTCTCGCATTAGACTTCTTTGGTGAATTTGTTACCCATTGAGGAAATTCAATTGGATGATTTTGAGCTGGTGCTTTCAGTAAATCTAGTTCAATTCCTCGGTAACTCTCACTATTTGGGAAGCCTCAGGAATGTCATGAAAAATGCCACTTTTTCCAAATCAAGAAGCGAATATATAAAAATCTAAATTCTTCCAATCACATTGCCTCTTTTTAAAATTCTAACTTTTCTAAATCACCTATTGTTCGCAAATTGTAGCCCTCTGTGCTTAACGCTCTTAATTAAGCTTCTCACTGTGTCCTCCATAGTTAAGCTTCTCAGTGCGTCCTCCATAGTTAAGCTCATACCAGAAAAGGCCCATTAAAAACCACCCAAAACACCTAAAACTCCAAAAAAAAAAATATCCACAACCTTCCCACCCCAAACACGACCCCTATCAATTTTCATTTCTTTCCTTTACACCCCACCACCCCAATTCTACCACCTTCTCATGCTCACTTAATTTCCCCACGAGTAACCCCAATGGAATACCTGCAGACAAGCCCCACTCATGGCGACATCCCCGACGAGATCATGCATCACGTTAAAAAAAGAGTACCTCACAAACACACGCCATTCGCAAATTCTACCATTTTCTCCGCTTTCTAAAATTCCTTAAATCAACTTGCATCTTGACAAAAACCCTTGCCTCCCAAACTCAGTTACTCCCCACATTTCTAACAACTCTACCTCTCCTAACCTCTTTCCATGTGATGGGTCCCCCCAGGTTTTTCGCACTGCGCGCCCTCACTCATTCCCCCACTATGTGCAGTACGTCCTACCCACTTGCATTGCTCTCTAAGTATTTTCTGTTACCACGTAACGAAATATATAGACGACATACCAGGGTAATTTTCCACGAAATCCACCAAAATTCTCCGTTTTTTAGCCCATAGACGTGTTCCTGGATACAATGAGCTTAAACGTGCCCGACTTTCTTGGTCCCCCTTCGTCTTCCCCGTCAAACCAGCCGAGGGCCTTTGAAGGTAGACCCTCAGACAAGAAACCCGGTCAAGAACCACAATCCGACGAGAAAAATGGCACTTTTGTGCTGCCACAAAGAAGTCTCCATCCGTCCGAACTCGATGACCTTTTGCGGTCGAAATTGTCGGCGTTGGAGCAGAAAAACGACATGTCGTCGCCCATGACTGGTCCATTCACCGGCTCACCGCTCTCTCTGGCAGCAAACTTCCCTCCATTGGGGTCCACGGGCGCTGGAAACTCGCCTTTTTCGCCCACACACTCGCTGAGCCAAGGACCCTTTGACACGTTCAATTTGCCACTCGAGTTGCAGGGCGGAATTGGCACCATTTCGTCTCGTAGACCGAGTTATGCGGCTGAGTCGTTCACGAGAAACCAGCCGCCTCCGTTTGCCTCTGCCAATAAAAACTCATTGGCTTCGTATGCTGCTGCTAACAATTACTCCATGAACGCCAATCGGCAAGGCCTGTTTGCCTTTGACCAACTTACGGACTCGTTCCTGAACTTCTCACTTAATGCCAATTTGTCCGACTTCCAGGCCCGTCGACCTTCCCAATTGGCTGACTATCCGTCGTTTCCCCAGCAGAACTTCAATTTCCCCACTTCATCGCAAAGTCCTTCGTCTTATGGCCAGTTCCAGCCCATGTCGGGCTCACCCCGCCAAAGTGGGTTTCCTGAGCTTTCTTCCAATATGATCAATGTTTCGCCACTTTCCCAAGCTGCCAGTGGGCCACCAGTGCCACAGTTCAATGCTCAAAGTTGGGGCCAGACCATGAAATTGGATAATGGGCTTCTATTGAAGGACCAGTACATTATGGCCTCAATTGACTTGAAGTCGTTGTATTCGTCGGTTTCGAAGTATTTCCAAGATAAAAAAGTCAGTGAGGAGATTATGCTGAAGTTGAAATCGTTGCTTACAGATCCAGTTGTGGTGAAATTAGTGACATTCATTAAAAACTTGAATAATTTGACTTTCAACCATAAAATGCTCTGTTTGGTGGTGAACAAAAACGGGAAATTGGACCTATTATCGTACCCAAGCAACTCCAACATCTTTCTCCAGGAGGAGGATTTGGTTATCGTCGATGGTGACCGTGGTAAAGATTTGGTGATGATCCTCGAACCACTTGTAAGTCTTGATTTGGCGATTTTGTTCAATTTCTTAAAGAAAATCGAACATTTGAAGTCCTTGACCATCACCGATGCCAGTGGAGGTTCCTCTGTTAAGAACAATCTCTGTGGAGGAACCCACTCGACCGATTTAGATGCTGCAACCATCATCAACAACCACTCCAATGAGGACAATGAGTTCATCATCACTCTCCCCACCAAGCAAGTGCTTAGATTTGCTACACCAAAGGAAGTTCAGAAATTGAGTGGCAAGTTCTTAGAGGAGAAAAAGGCCTTCATCACTTGCTACAACAAAATCTCCGAGCTTGGCCTCAACAACGACTTGACATTGATCAATGTCGAGTACCAGTGCGATTTCAAGAAGTTGATCTTCTACTACTTCGCTAATTTTAAAAGAATAGACTTTAGAGGCTTGATCAAGGAATTGTTCAAGATCTACAAGACAAGAATCTGGCTCTGTGCCGTGTTGCCCCACGACCGACCAGAATTATACACCAATACAAAAGTGGAAGGCGCCAAAAAGCCGTCGGCTGGCACCGCTGGAGGCGTCCCACGTGAGTACGAGTTGACTAATGACCAAATCATGAATTTTTCCGTTGCAGAGTTTGACAACTTGCCGCTGCCAACCTACTTTCATCTGAAGAACATGCTCAATTTGATCAATTACATCACTACAAAAGTTCAAGGGAATTTCTATGGGTTCAACCTGCCCGGACAAAAGAAGGCCAATTCCGGTGGGCCCCCTTCCATCCATCCGAGCTTCAATCCATTTGGCGATGCTCCAGGTAAGCAGTAATTGCAACAACAATGTTTAAGTATTTTATAGAACGGTTTTGATAGACTTTTAAAACATTACAGGTCACACGATAGTTATATGTAACATTGGGGTTATATACCCCACCGATATGCGGTCGCGGAGTTCTGTGCATGCACTGATACTTAAGGGGAGATGAAATTAGGACCCTGGCAGGATTTATCAGATTCGACATTCTAAAGTCAGCAACAAGTCACAACATCACAACCCCATCTTTTTTCCGTTGAAAAATCACCGAAAACCACCGAAATCATAGACCCCCATTACATCACTACCCTTATGCACATACCAGGACTGCAGACAACCCCAACCACCACATAACAAGCTTATTTATTTTCGGGTCACTGTTTCTTTCCGAAAAAAACACTTTTTCTTCTTCCAATTGCATCCTAATCCTTCAGAATGGGCCTTGCTACTTACCTTCAGCTGGGCAAGTTCCGCAGATTCTTGCCTGACTGGATCTGTGCCGGTGCAGTGTTCACTTACTTCTTCCTAGTTGCAGAGCACATCAAGCCCTTCAATCGCCAGTTTAAGTTGAGTGATCCAACGATTCAGCACCCATTTTCCGTGGTGGAACGCGTCTCTGGTCCTCAGTGTCTTGTTCTCGCCGCTGTGGTGCCTTTATTGACGATGACAATCGTCACTTTCGTGAAACACAGAAACCAGAAGGATCATGCCTGGCACGTCTTGCAGGTGTCTCTTCTTGGTGCCTACTTGGCTGTCAGTGTTGATGGAGTCGTCACAGACATCTTGAAAGCCTGGGTTGGCCGTCCAAGACCTGATTTCTTGGAGAGATGTGGTCCTAAGACAGACACTCCTTTGGATGAGTTTGTCGACATTTCTGTTTGTACTGGACCTTTGGGTGAAAGGGCATTGGTCGACGGAATGCGTTCTACGCCTTCTGGCCACTCTTCCATCTCGTTTTCTGCCTTTTTGTTCTTGTCTATGTGGCTTTTCGGACAATTCCAACTTCTGCGCAACTACAAGACCCAACCAGTCTACTTATACATTATTGCAGCTTTGCCGCTCCTCCTAGCATCTTATGTGGCCTTGTCGAGAGTCCAAGACTACCGTCATCACTTTGTTGACATCATTTCTGGTGGAATCATCGGTTGCACTATGGCCATTGCATTCTACCGTAAATTCTTTAATTCTATCTTCGCAGAAAACTCCCATGAGATCTTGGGAGAGGAAGAAATGCCTACATTGCCGATCTAAACACGTTTCGACGTTAATTGCGTTGTTGATGACGTTGTTGTTGGGTCCTGATGCACGTCCATGCAGAGTGCTGCGAGTTCATGCTCTGAAGCACATATGCTACATATCATTTGCACCCAAGCTGAGACGTGATGAAAACACCATAGTTTATAAATATTTCTAGGTTTTTCTTGATCTGGTCGTCTTTTAATTAATTACTCAATCGATTCATCATGCTCTTACACCATCGTGACCTCGATAGGCTGACTATCGTGCTTGTGGTGACGAAAACCGTCACTTCCTCGTCGATCTCTTCCCAGACCACCATTTCTTCTTCTGCAGACTCTGAAATAACTTCTATTCGATATGTTTACAGTACTGTCATTGTTCTGTCTACACAGACATCGAAAGACGCAGAGTCAGAGACCTCAAATGTGGCCGTAGAGCTGATTTTAGAGTCATCCAAAGTGGCATCTACAAGCACAGCTAAAGCGTCAAAATTGGCATCTTCTGCAACTGCAATTTCCTTTTCAAGCTCTACTTTGGCAGCTAATGTGGCCTCACTTGCTGATTCCGGTTCAACTTCAAGCGGAAGCAAGTTGGGCTTGGCTATAGGTATACCTCTTGGGATGCTTGCATTGTGTCTTTTAGTAGCATTGGCGTATTCATTTTTCAATGAGAAGGTCCATAAAAGGTCAGATGAGGCCATGGCATTTACTGAGTATAGAAAACCAGAGAAAAAAGAGACTGGTGCATCAGAATGGCCAGCTAGAGATGAAAACACTAAGCAAGAGGCAATGGAGCGCAAATCTGGCATTTTCAACAGATTGAGCAGAATCGTGAATTTCTCAGATTGGGCAGGTACTCCTAGAGAAGTGAAATCTCCTTTGTTTTTGAGGAGATTCCATTTGCTGAACAAAAACGAGACAGGCTTAGGTGGCTCAGAAAGGGTCCGCGAGGCTGAAAAAGCACTTCCAAAACTTCCACCCGTAATCACCACATACGACGCCAATTCCGGAAATGAGAGTAGCATTGAGAATACTGATACCGGTGGAAAATCTGGTGAAAATTACATGGTGATTAAGTCGTACCTTAGAAGGTTAGGTGACGAATTGACTGTATGTGCTGGTGAGAAGGTTTCTGTGAAGAAAATCCACGCAGATGGATGGGCAACGGTCGAAGTCGGAGGCAGTGAGGGTGTAGTTCCAATGGCATGTTTAAGACATGTCTGAAATGGGGTCAAACAGGCCTGAAACAGTTGTGGTGCAAGAATTACCTAGGCCTTTTATGGTAAAGAATGAGCTCAATATGGCATACTTTTACCCATATCTGGGATATCTTGAAAACCATCAAATTTATAAATAAACTCATATTTTTCTAAATTCACGATTTCATAATCTTTCTAAATTCATGACCTCCTAATTTCGTCACTCTCTCGTAATTGAAATATCACATTGTTGTTGTTACACTATGCTACAAATTTCCAAGATAACCCCATCAGAATGTACGGTCCCTTAAACCTTAATACCTTCTCATGTAGCCTTGACTGGCACTTTGGTTGTATCTTGGATCAGTCTCTCTCGAAGCCGACTGTCCTTGGTGACCAGCAAGCGGTTGCTGTTGCTGCTGATGCTGTTGCTGTTGCTGTTGTTGCTGGTAGTACTGTTGTTGTTGAGAGTACTGGTTCTGGTTAGGCTGCACCTGGTATTGGTAACCTTGAGATGGGCCATATGAACGAATTGTCAGTGCACTCTGCAGCTGTTGCATTTGAGGCCTTGGTGCTTGGTGGGCATTTGGAGCCTGCTGTGGCTGGTTCAGGAACTGACCAACATATTGAGAGTGTCCCAGAGATTGTGGCTGGTATTGGTTTGCCGTAGCTTCTGGTGGTGCTGTTGCTCTCTGGTGGTATGGGTGTTGCTGACGTGCCTGCGGTTGCTGCTGACGTGCTTGTGGCTGTTGTCCTTGTGGACGTGGTTGTCCCTGTGGAGCCTGTTGACGAGACTGAGGTTGTTGACCTTGTGGAGGTTGACCCTGTCTGTATTGGCCCTGCGGAAGAGGTTTTTGGCCTTGCAAGTTTGGAAGTGGCTTCTGCCCTTGTTGTGGGTTTTGGCCTGGTGGAGCTGGACGCATTGGCATTGGCTTTCCTTGCATAGGCTGTTGTGGTTGTTGAGGGTGGACTCTGAAAGCCGAGGTTGGAGCAACCGTTGGAGAAGCTTTCAGTGGTTCACCTTGTCTTTGCTGCTGAGGTTGCTGAAGCGGTTGAGCATTCAGAGGTTGTTGTCTTGGCAAATTATTCTGAGAATTGTTTGGAGACGAGATAAAACGTGGTTTTTGAGACTCAGATGGCGATTGAAGCGCTTGGTTCAAGTTGGTGGTAGCTCTAGACTTCAGAACAAACGCAGAGTTATTTTGCTGAGCTTGTTGCTGGTTCATTGGCTGTCCTTGAGACTGAGGATAACCTTGTTGAGCCTGGTGAGAATATGCTTGTGCCAGTTGTGGTTGGTTGCGTGGTTGAGCACTCTGTGCTTGGTGAGAGTGTAACAGCAGCAATTGCTGAATTTGTGGAAGTTGCTGAGGTTGGTATGCTGGATTTGGAGATTGTTCCTTAGCACCTGGGTAAACGCTATGGGATGGGACAGGTGGTGGGTTCATATCGTCTGAATAATCCGAACCTTCGCTTTCATCTCCACTCTCCTCTTCACTCTCAACACGTCCCTTGGTGGTGTAAGCATTTTGCAAGCCAGACTGTGGTTGGTCGACCGTTTTCGAGAATTGCTTGTTGAACTCATGGTACTGCGTCATTGGCGATTGAACTGACGAGTGACTCGAGTTTCTTTGGTTGTAAGTTGGAACTTGCAACATGGCAGACTGTGGTCCATCAGTAGCACTGCCAGAAGAACCAGTATCATCTTCCTCCTCTTCACTCTCACTGCTCTCGATCAAGTGTTGCTCGCTTGATGGGTAGATACCACCGTGCATCAAGGATTTCTTACGGATCAAAGATGGAAGGACCTCTTCATCAATTTCCTCGGCACTTCCGTTCAACATCTTGTTTCTATCACTGAAACGATCAGAAGGAGTCTGTATCGTGGAGTATTTGTGGTAAATATCAGCAAGTTGAACAGATTTACGTGCTTTTTCATCAGCCACATTGATTTCCAATTGGTTAACGTTTCTGTTAGAACCATTGGCTGCAGCGTCTCTCATAAGAGTGGTCTTTGGCAATTCCGAAGCAGAACTTCCAATGACGGCACTTTGGGCCAAACCTGAAGTTGGAGATTGGTGTTCTGGTCTTCTCTGTGGAACGTTGGCCAGGACTGCTCTATTACTAGGCCTGTTGCCTGGATGACTCAAGTTTGGAGTCTGTGATTGTGGAAGTGGACCTGAAGCCAGTCTTGGAGATGAGGAAATCGGACTTCCCATCTTTGGACTGTTTAAGGAACTGACTGCTCCCAGGAAGCCTCTGGAGCTTCCACAACCTTCGTAGCCTTGTGCTAACTTCACCAGCATGATTCTATCTAAAGCCTGCTTCCATTGAGAAGCATCCCAGGATAAATACTGTGGATTTTCCAGAAGTGGATACAAATCTGCTGCTTCTAAGTAGTGGACATGAGGCAAAGTAGGTAAACCGAAAACAAGCGACTCTGGATCCAAACGATCAGCCTTCAATCTCTTAGGACGTCCATATAAACCGAAAGAATCGAAAAGTGGAATCAAGAAACGGATCAAAGTATCGAATCCAGGAACAGACGAGTGTTGTTCAGGCATGATAAAGAGGGAAGTCTCCAGGGTATCGGCTTTGTTCTTCTTGCTGCTCTTTTCTGAAGGCAGTTTAAAGTTAATTGAACCTTCCAACTTCATAATTGTACTCTTATCGATGAAGAAATGCAGCTGTGGGTAGACTGCAGTGACCAGCGTAGCATGAGTGATTTCACCAATCAAGTTCTTCTTTTTGACGTTTTCGGATTCATAAAGAAGCACTCTACCTGGCGTAAACGACTTCTTTTTCGTCATAGATGGCTCAATTACCGCATAACACCTTCTCCAGGCCATTCCGGATCCATATCTGATTTTAACCCAATCTTCATGATTGAACCGTTTTTCGGCCAAAATCGTCTTGATATCGGACAAACGCAGACCACGAGCAGACAACAACGCTCCCGTATAAGCCTCCTGAAGCGCCAGGTACTCGTGGGTGGTCAATCTGAGGTTTAAGTACCACTCTTTGAGCAGCTCATAGGTCCTAAGTTGGATGATGTAACGGTTCTTTAAAGTGGTAGAAACGATGATGACGTTCTCAAGCTGCTGTTTGGCGGCCGGAAGAACCTTCATGGCATTGAAAACTGCATCTGTGAAGTTCAAATAGTTGGGCTTGGAAGACGTCTCGAACAACTGATCTGGCAGGTCTTTAAACTTGGCCAAGCTGGCAGCATCCCAGTAGGCCAACTGGTTTCCGGTCAAGATACCATACACTTCACGCCACTCACGTTCTGCGGGCTTTCCGTCACCGTTGAGATCATAGTAGAGCATGAAAATGCCTTCGTGGTATCTTCTATGGGTCTGGGCGGAGATCAACGTCATGATCGGGACGAGTTCCGGGGAGAGTTCGTCGGAAGGGGGCATTTCGGGAGAGGAGTCCCGCTGTGGCGGTCTCAGCTGCTTCTTTGGCGAGAGGGCGCCGAACTTCATGGACACCATTTAGAGGCAAAGCTGTGGAGAGAGCGACAGTGATTTGGGACTATAGAGCGGAACACTCGGAATTGAAAGTGCCAAGATAGGAAATAAATAAGCGGGAAAAAGCGGGTTGAAATCGAGAGATCAAGTCGCCACTAGTAAAAGAACCCCAAGTAGCGAAATAACAGATCTCGGGGTAGCCAGAAGATGATCAGTAGTTAGTGCGGAGGAATGTACAGGATGGACATTTACGTTAGGGCCAAACAAAAAATACCTACAGCCGATTGACACAGCCAGGCGCGCAATGATGAAATGCATTGGCACACATGGAAACTGGGGCTTTAGAAGGAGGGGCATGAAGTGAGCATTTTAATTTTTTTCTTAGTGTTTTTGGGCTGTTTTGGATGTGTTTCGTTTTACGTTTTATTCTTGTTTTTTCGGTGTTTTTTCTTGTGTTTTTTTTTCTTGTAATATTCTGTTTCTGCTGCTTTGGCTCTGTTTATCTCCTGTTTATCTCTCATTGTTTGCTCATCTTCGCTTGCCTTTTTAAGGCAAGTTATCATGTCCTGTTCCTTGTTTACGTATTGTTTTTTCCGCTATTGTTCGTTTAGGCCTAACTGTCCTCGGTCCCGCGAACTCGCACTGTCCACTGTGTCCACTGTGTCCACTTCGACTGCCTCCACTGCGTCTTTTACGTCTTTTACGTCCACTGCAACTACGTCTTTCCTTGGCTTGCCATTTTCACAGACGTGCCTCATGCCGCAATCCAATTAGGAAACTGTCCACCTTCATTGAGGAGCCAAGCCATCCAGGGCACAAAAAAGCCTGGTGCATATAGCAGAGCCGTTGCATATTGCCAATGCGGTTAGTGGTGGTGCGGTGTAAACTGCGAAATGCGACGTGCAAACAGTGCGACTCACGTAGCATGGCGCCTCACCGAGGTCGGCGTCTGTGGCGGACCTTCCATGAGTGGTGGACGTTTTTTAGAGCTTGATTTCTTGGTTTTCATTTGATTAAAGTGGTCTCTTGATTTCTCTCTATTTTCAATTCATTTTTGTATTGTTTTCCTCGGCGTTTTGCTCCCTCGTTTCATTGGCTCGTCTCGTTCGCGTCCACTTTCGTGTCACTGTTTACGTGTGGCTCTGTCCTCGGCCCGCAGTTAACGCGCGGACCCATTGCATTTCACGCCTCAGGCCCCACATTTGGATGAGAATTGACAGAGAAATGTAGGAAAATTGGGGCAAGCGAATTTACAATTATGAAATTTTTGAACACTTTTCCCTGTTTTCACTCTTTTTCACTTAAATTGCTTTTTCTCGTTATTTTCGCTCCTCTCCCTGTCCAAATTTCATTCTCTAATCGCCGGAGTTATCGTGTTTATCGGAGGTACTCCTTCCTAACATGGCTGATCCATATACCGATATCTGCATCATAGGCAATTTTATTTTTTGATCCGCGTTCGCTCAGATCCATTGATTTTATTCTCTTTTCGGTTTGACACATCTCCTATTCCTTAATTGGGGCTATTGTTGCCGGATTTCTACTATTTTTTGGTGTTTCGTACATGGTATTTTTTGGTGTAAGCTGCGTAGGTCGAAGCGAGCACTTGAGCGTGGCACCACAGTGCATAGTTTCGGATCGGTTGGATTTTGACATGGCAAGAGATTCAATTAGCAAAGTCAAATTATCAATCTAAATTCTTCAGTGCTCCAAACATAGAAATTGTGAATGTTTTTGACGTGTTTCGTCTTATGTTTTGTTCTCCTCATTTTAGACCCACATGCTCCATGTATGGCGTCTTCTCGGTGATACAGTATCACCAAAAGTGGCCTTGACGTGATTTATTTTTTATTGTCTAATATTTCATTGTCTAATTCTTTTTTTTTTTTTTTCGTTTTCCATGTTTTTCGATTTTTCTATGTTTTTCTATCTCAATTAATAAATAGTGCTTGGTTGCAGTGGTGGATGTCGCTAAGAAATTGTCTATCCATCATTACTCAACACCCCCCAATACCACCTTTGCTTACCAATATGCCTCTAAATAACCCTGGCCTTAGCATTAGCCCTAGCCCCAGCCTCAGCATAATCCTTAAACCCATTACCACTCTGCTTCTGGAGTCACATAAACCCATTTATGATCCGCCTTGTTCACCACCAAACGACCATTGCACCAAACCTTAACACAGTTACGGTCATCACCAGAAAAGACCCATCTATGGATCAATTGAAGAACCTTCTTCTCGAGTTCTGGATCCTTTTCACCGTGACTGGCTTTAATTGGCTTTTGGAAGGAAAACACATCAACATTCGAGCCATTCGAGTCTAAGTCAATGAGCTGAACATCAAATTTCTTTCCAACTGCAAAGGTTCCCACGTCCTTGTCCAATCCGCAAGCCTTAGCACCTCCAGCAGTAGCCATATATAAAGCATCAGCAACTGTGACTCTAGGATCATAGCCTTCAGTGTCCATAGCCAAATGGTGACTGACTAAGATTGAACTTCTGACAACTCCCAAAATAGACTGTTCGTAGCCTCCAGACAAATCAGTACCTAAAGAAACATTGAGCTTCTCATCGTATAGGTACCTCCTAATTGGAGCCTCTCCGCTTGTAATGAAGGTGTTTGACAGAGGACAATGACTGATGGAGCAGTTGTTCTCTCTGATGATCTCACACTCTTCATCATCCAAATGAATGGCATGAGCCAAGATGGTGTTTGGACCCAAAAGGTCGTTGTTCTCATAAACGGAAGCGTAGTTACCGCATTCAGGGAACATATCATTGACCATCTTGATTTCATCCTTGTTTTCAGAGATATGCGTTTGAATTGGAAGGTTGTTCTCACGAGCAATAGACCCCAATTTCTTAAGAAGTTTTCTCGTGCAAACAGGAGCAAAACGTGGTGTAACAATTGGCTTAACCATCATAATATCGTCTGGACCAGTTGCTTTGGCATTGAGTCTCTTACAGTGACGAATGACGGAGTCCATAGACTCAACACACTCTTCGTACAGCTCCTCATATGCTGGGTAATCTGGGTTGCAGTCCATACAGACTTTTCCAACGAATCCACGTTGACCATGTTTCACCAATAAATCAGCGAATAGGTTAGTGGTATCAGCATCAATTGTGGTGAAGTAAGACGCACAGGTAGTTCCATTGGACAACGTCTTGGCAATGACTTTGTTATACACTTCAGTAGCAAATTCAAGCTTTTCCTTATTACTCTTGGTATACTTGTTCTCCAATGCAAATGTATAATCTTTGAGCCATTCAAGCAATGGTAATTCTGATCCAATGCCCACATTAGGGTACTGAGAAGCGTGAATATGAGTATCGATGAAACCAGGCACTAAAAATTGACACGGATCTCTGGTCAAGTCCACAAAACGGAAATGTTCATAGTCAACGGAAACACCTTCTTTTGAAGCTTCTTGTTTGAAGAATTCAAGCGGTGTTCCATTGTTCTGATAAGGCTTCATGAAGTCAATGACTCCATTAGTATTGACTCCAACAAGCATATCTGGTAAGATCTGGAGATCTCCCAATTCAGGAGTATGCACCAATGTAGCATGGTAAACAGTATAAGGAACTTGTCTTGTAGTTATAGTAGACAGTTTGAAGATCATAGTGACGTGATGATGTGATTAGGAAGTCAAGATGAAGTAGTGAGCAATTGAAGATCAATAAGGAAAGATTCTGGAAGGATCAACAAAGTGAAGATCAAATGGAAGTATCAGTTGAAAATAAAGACCAAATTGAGCAAGTTTATGCTTTTGAAGCAGAGATGAACGGCTCTATTTATATTGATTATGGCCCTGAGGGCGTTCCGTCGGCTCTTCCGAGGTGCGCACTGACGGTTATCTTTATAGAGGTGCTTATCAGTTTTAGGGCCAGGCAGGAACATGTGGAGTCACGGTAAAGCGTGGGGAGGGGATGATAGGGACCATGTTTTTTTGACAAGACTCGATAACCTCTTTACTTAACATGAATATTGAAAATCTATAGTCTCCATTGCAAAAAAAAATTTGAAAATTACGTACAAATCACCGTAGCAACCATCAATGCAGCGAAAGTGTCCCAAAGCACTGGACATGACTCGAGAAAGTGTCCCAAAACCACGCGAAAGTGTCCCAAAACCGCGAAAAAGTGTCCCAAAGACGAGAAAAGTGTCCCAAAGACGAATAGGCGGTGCGAGTCAGAAAAAAACGTTCAGAGTCGTTGAGGCTTAATAAATTTTAATTAACGGTCGATGAAACGATGGTTTATAAAAAAATAGAAGATTACGAGGTAAAAATGCGTATATAAGGTGACTCAGTGTTTTCAGTGATTTACAGGAAAGTGCGTTAGGGCCAATTTGAGGTGACTTGCTGAGAAGTGAGAACTGACTGAATGACATAGAGAGGGGACAAAAAAACAGACAATTCTTCGGAATTACATTAAATTGAACTTGTGAGTTCTTCAAGGCCAGCTTGATTAAGCATTCTAACAAATTATCAAATTGATTTTTGCCTGGTTTTTACAGAATCTATCGACTGATCAAGTCACTCTTTACTTCTCTCGAGGGCCTCTCGCATTACACTGCACAAGACATTGGCCCTCTCACTGGCACTCGTACTGGCCTGTCTCTACAACTCGCACTGGCCCTATAAATGGCCCTGGACATGGCACCAGACCTGAACATGTGAGATCACTCTAGGGCCTAGGGACATGAACTTACAAATACCTTACTTGTTTCTGTTAACATTAATCTTTTTCTTCGCAAAGATGATTCTTTTCATTTCTACATCTCAATTCTTGTTTCCTCTTCATTTTATTTTTCTCCTGTTGACTTCATTACCCCTTTTAGACCCTCCTCATACCTCACTAAAGTCAAACCTTAAGACCTCAATGCCATGCTCAAAAAGGTATGGTTACGAGGTATTCTCTCGGGATTTATTTGATTGCTTTCTTTTCTTTTTATCCGAAAACAGTGATAATTCAGATGATTTAGCTTCATTGAAGTTGCTTCTTTTTCGTCTAATTAAAGCGTGGTGATTATGGTTCAATGAGGCTTTTCTCAGCCACTCTCAATCGACATGTAAATAAAAGGGGTCAATCTGAGATATCGATATGGGCATTTGATCAGTACTTAATGAGCTTTCTATGAGCTTATCAAGGACCCTTCATTAGCTCAATCACCGTCTCTCTCAATTCAACTCATCAATCTTACTCAAATTTACCTCTTCGTGGTACCAGTTCTCATACTAATTCTCTTACTACACCTCATACGACCCCCCCCCACCCCACTCTCTACACGTATTATCAACAAAAATTCATTCCAGGTATAAGATGACGATCTGCTTACAACAAAGCACCGATGACACCAATAACGGCAGCACCGAAAGAGGCACCAACAGCACCGACGTTGGCAGCAGCACCAGTAGAGACAACGATGGTATTGTTGGCCACAGAAGAAGAGGACTCGATGGTGGAAGAAACCACGGTGGTAAGAGCCTCGCTGGAGACAGCCTCGGCGGAAGTCTCAGCAGAAGTGGCCTCAGAAGTGACGGCAGCGTCCTCGGCGGAGGTAACAGCAGCGTCAGAAGCGGAACCGTCAGCAGAAGTCACGGCAGCGTCGGAAGCAGAAGCCTCGGTAGCCTCAGCGGAGGTGGTGGCAACCTCAGAAGACTCCTCGGAAGTAGAAGCAGCCTCAGAAGAAGAGGAAGCCATAGAGGAGGCAGACGAGGAAGAAGCCTCAGAGGAGGAGGAGGAAACCTCGGAAGAAGAAGACTCGAAAACGGAAGAAGCGTAACCGGAACAAGAGTCCTCGAATGCAGAAATGGCAGTGTCAGCGTTGTCGTTAGGACAGATGTTGTTCAAACACTTCTTGATGGCAGTGGCCTCGTCAGAACAGATGCAAGACATGTCAGCCAAACTGTCACAGGAAGAAGACTTGACAGTCTCGGCGACACAGGCCAACAAACAAGCTGGAGGAGTGGCAACGACGTGAGAGACTGAAGCAGCCAAGGCGACCAAAGCAGAAACTTTCAAACCGTGCATTTTGATGGAAAGCGAGCGAAAAGAACGAGTTTGATGATAAAGCTAGTGGGCAGAAAATCCACCCGAGTGTAGGTGGTTGAACCATGTTGTTTCTGCAGGACAATCTGTGCTTCGCAGGTTGTGTTTTTCTAAAATTAGCCTGTTTCAGTAAACAAACATCACGTGGCTGTGCCTCACCAGGCAATAACTACCGAAATCGGCAGTCAGCACTGTATATGCGGTGCCTGGGGGCCTGTTCTAGGCTTCTGGGGGAACCAGCGCCATATCAGGCTTGATTTGAGAGTCAAAGTGGCTTGGGTGTTTGTTGTTTTTGGATGAAAATCAGAAACAGTTCTTTCAATTATCAAGAGATGAAATTGAACTCAAATCTCGTGTTGTTGCTCTTGACGGTTTCATTCTGAATTGCGACACGCATGGAATGTATAATTAGATCAGAGGGGCCAACCAAGAACGATTAAACACTGCGCTCTCACAGTGCGATCACACACTGCGTCTTCACACTCTCTCATATTTTGCGTTGTTATGGGTAGATAGATATGAATAGACCTTTGACGAACGATCTCGTCTATTCTGTTTTCCTTTTTTGTTATTACCTGTCTTTTTGCTTTTTTTGGTACGCTCTTGTTGCTCCCCTCCTTTTGCAATTGTCGTTCTTATCGTCACGGCATTGCGCACCGTCTTTCCGAGCACTTGTCACCTCCTTCCATTGTAGAGCATGAACAGGAGGAGAACCATGAAAATGACAAATTAGAATCATAATGACAAAAAAAAATCAATTCATCAAAATCAACCTGTTTTTCGCTTTTTTGTCTCTTCTTCCCCTCCTCTCCTTCACCCGCTAAAGCTTCACTTTTGCAGTCAATCCCGAGCCTTGATAAAGCAATTGCATTGAGAACTCATCAATTCTCACTCCAAGGTCTGCGGTAACATCAACTGCAAGATCTCCGTTCATAGCCTTTCTGAGAATATCTGAACCCAAACCTTGTGCTACCTTAATTGGAATTCTTGGCGTTTTGAAGATTCCGGGTGGAATTATCATCAATTCACTTCGATCAATACTGGCCAAGGTTTGTCCCTCATAAGTAGCTTGACACTTTAAAATCTCAGCAATAAGCTCCACATTTGATAAAGGATTAAACACAGTAAGTTCGATCTCAGAAGTGAAAACATGAATTGTTGCATCCACTAAAAATGCACTCTGTTTCTTTTGAGGTGCAACATCAAATGCTTCATCTTCTGGTTCATCTTTACCAAACAGTATATCTGGGAACGCCATGTTATCAATTTTAATCTCAGAAAGTAAACTTCCAAGTTCTAGGTTCTTTTTAGATGCCTTTTTGGAACCTTTAATTCCAATTTTGGTATCTGCAGCTGAAATGATATGACTAACAAATTCCTCTGCAAGG
Source organism: [Candida] citri (assembly GCA_030571295.1). Classification (NCBI taxonomy): domain Eukaryota; kingdom Fungi; phylum Ascomycota; class Pichiomycetes; order Serinales; family Metschnikowiaceae; species [Candida] citri. Next base: position 35,203 of record JAJLXN010000004.1, on the reverse strand, counting down.
ACTCTCTGCTTATTGGAACTATAGTAGACATTCACCGATGCAGTCATATTGAATGGTTTATGCTTAGCAGGAATGTCAATGTCTTTCAAAGAAACACCTCCAATGACTGTCTGGTTGTATGTCAAGTCAAAAGTGATTGTATCTTCAGGAATTGAAACTGAGACATTCAATGGGTTGGTGATTTGGAAATCAACAAGAAGCTCAAGATCCAGCGGAGTGGAATCGACATAGAAAATTTGATCAATAGTCACATTCATCGAGGTAAGCAACCAATCGAAAAAACTCTCTTTTTTCTTCTTGAAAGCAATGATGGAAGTCTCTTCCTCGTCATGTTCATACCTCAAGTTGCGAATTGAAGTAGAAACAATTGGCAGCTCCAAATAGGCGCTATCCAAGTCAAACGACCATGAAGAGCGGTCCAAAGTGCCGTTATTGACGAACTTGTTAAGCAGCTTTCCCAATTTTTCAGGTTGAAAAACATCAATAACAAGATCACTTGATTCAAAGTTAAGGAAAGCACTCAGTTTTGATGGTTTATCGGAGAACTTGGCTGTATCGTTACCTCCAAATTGAACCTTCATGATTGACTCGTCATCATGAATATTAAGCTCTGCCTGGATATCTTTAACAGACATATTAAGATTGGTTTCATTGAATGGTAAGTCCAAATTCAATGAGAGGTCTGTTCCAACATATGCTTTCAATCCTGACTCTAATGGAGGAACCACTATAGAGGCTCCATTGATCGTATACTTAGAGACCAAGCTAGAAGAGCCATTTTTCGGACTCATAGGAACCGGAGTCTTTAACTCATACTGGACAGATGTAGATAAGCTGTAGAGCCAATCAGGAAGGACCTCCTTGTTATGTTCGTTGGCTTTGGCACTGATACTTGCACTTAGAAGCGACTCATCAAGGAGTTTCTTCATAAAACGATTGAAAGGCGAAATTCCATCGGAACATTCTTGAAGTGAAGCATCTGGAACCTTCTGAACTTCACCATGGACGCTTATACCGGTCTTTTCGCTAGGTATGAAATGGACTGGGTCCGATGTGACTTCACTAAGATGAAGAATGTTACCATTGCAGTCAGGGATACCAACTAACCAATCAATTGAGTCTAGTTGGATATCCAAAGGTATAGGGTGAGGTAAATGGCCAACGATATCAATTTTGATGGACTTCTCCTCCAATTTGATATCCATATCATCTAGAACAATTGGATTTTCGGTATCTTTTGGAGAAATAACCACATGATCATGAATACTCAATGGTCCAGTATTGTAATGGAACCATTTTCTTTGAACAAGCAACTCAAGTTCAGTATCCACATCTAGTGGAATATCTTTAGACCTATCGATTTTAACGAAAAAATCAGCCAATTTTTCAAGCTCTTTCTCATCGAAAATGGCTTCACTGATGAAATCAATCGATGTCGTTCTGTTATCAATCAAGTCAACTGTAAGTTCTGGTGGAAATATGTCCATGGTATGAACCTCATCAAAATCCTTAACCTTGACGAAAACCTTGCAATTTGATTGCGGTATAAGCGTAACTCCACCTACTAGAAGTCCAGCGGTCCTAAGGACGTTTCTATAGAAGAAACTGTCAATCTTGCCATATTGAACGTTAATCGATCCAATGATATGTACAGATAAACCCGTATCTGTGACATCGATCACTGAAACGCTCTCAATATCGGAAGTGACTGCCTCGTCAAGCAAATCCTGGATTTGGGAGAATATAAGCACCGATGTAGTGACCATTGTTAATAGTAAGACAAGTACCACTAACCAGATCCATAAATTCTTACCTTGGAAGCAATTTCGGACTTTCTGACTAAAGCTTTCTCTCCTAAATGGCTGTCCATCATCATATCCAGCCCATCCTTCGAGATTTGTGTAGTTATTATTGACGTTGGTTCCCAATAATGGGTCAGTCTCATTAATGCCTTCAGTAATGACCAGATTGTTCTGTAGTCCCGTAATAACAATCTCCTGAGAATCCAAAGGTTGGTCATTATGGAAGGTTTGGCTGCTTTCTTCAATTGGCGTGCTGCTGGCCTGAATTAGGTCAGGCACAATGCCATTACCGGTAGTCACTTTCGGCAGCGAGAACTCGTGGCTTTTACCTTCTGAGGTATCGTTTTTGCTTTCTGAAGTGTCTCCTTTGCTCTCTGAGACATCTCCTTTGCTTTCTGTGGTATTTACCTCTTGTTCTTGTGTGTTGTTGGCTCCATCCTTTGCATTGAGATGAGCCCCATCTCCACTTCGTGAACCTCCACCATTTGCACCCTCTGGACCGCCAATTGCATTAATTTCACCATTACCATTATCCTTAGAATCACCTCCATTGACTTCAACCCTTAAATTTGCCTTTTTCCCATGTTTATCGCCCTTAATCTCTCCATTAGCCGGCTGTAGCTTATCAGCAGCCAACGGGCTCTCTGTGGCGCCATTCGAACGTAGAAATTTATCAGAAACACTATTTGAGTCTCCCAATTCGGAATTCGAACTCATTTTTCTCTCTTGTGCCTGTTTGGGCTTACCCTCACTGTGGTTCTTCCTCTTATCCTTCCTAGATAGGGTCCTAGATAGAGATGACCTTAATGAGTTTGTCCGCGAGGGTTTTATGGGGTCATTTTCAACGGGATTTTTCGAATTTCCCGAATTCGATATCTTTTCTCGGACTTTCCCGACTAAAGATGCCATTTTAGCTTTTTTTGAAGAAAATCGGTTATTAAGGGTTTGGCCCCCTTGAGTGGTGCAGTGCGATAAGGTTTAGTGTGGTCCAGAAGCATAGGCCTGAGGCATTACTAGTAGCCCAAAAGTAGAACCATTTCCAAAGCAGAAGCATTGCAAAAGTAGAAGCATAGACATCCCAGATATAAATTTTTGTTTATTGATAATCATACAAACACAGAACAAGATTATTGTTATAACAGCAAAATAGAAGTTGTAAAAAAATAAAATCAGCAGGCAACGGCACTTCAGTAAAGCGAACTAAAGAAAGGCAAGTATATGGTACACGAGGGTGACAAATTTCCCAATTTACACATGGCCGTGAGCATGGTCGTGTTGCTGAACACTAGGGTCAACGTTAGGGTCCACGCTTGGGTCGATGCTTGGGTCCACTGGTGGGTTCAGCATACTTGGGTTACCTGGAGCGGCCTCCATTGCAGCGATAACAGCAACATCTTGCACCGATGGGTGACTACCGTCATCGTGGTGGTGCTGGTGGTGGTGTTGAGGGTGGTGAAGGTGGTGTTGGTGAAGTTGTTGTTGCTGTTGAAGGTGTTGGTACAGTTGAGGTTGAAGGTGGTGGTGTTCGAGGAGCTCTGGTTGGTATCCAACAGCGGCAGCGGCGGCGGCAGCAGCAGCAGCGCTCCCATTGCGGTGCAATGGCTTTTCCACCAAGGTTCTGGTGTACTTGGCTCTCTTCTTCTTGCCTCCAACAACAGCAAAGTTTGGTTCAGGAGGGTGGTTGTGAGCTGGGTGGATCATTCTCAAGATCCACATCTCAGACTCCTTCTTGTCGTCGTCATGGTAAGAACCGTCAAATTCATTTGGCTCCTTCTTCATCTTCTTACCCTTGTCCTTCTCTGGTGGGTACAAGTTGGCCACCAATCTGTAGCCACACTTACTTCTCTTGGTGTAAGCAACTCTCTGTCTCTTAGTGGCGTCCTTAACTGTTGTTCTGAAAGAACCGGAACGTTCACACTGGAAGTAAACAGCCTTTGGCTTGGAAGAGTTGATCACAATCTTACATTGTTCCTCCTCATTGAGCACAGTCTTGACGTACTTGACCAAGTCTTGCTTGCTGGAGAACGTCTTGATGATGTCACCCTCACCGTGTCTGGACACGAGGAAACCACCATTTTCGTAGTCAATACCAGCGGTAGGGAGTCCCAAACCGTGTTGGTGTTGAGGCATCTGCTGCTGGTGCAATTGCTGCTGCAAATGGTGTTGTTGTTGCAAATGGTGCTGTTGTTGCAAGTGGTGTTGTTGTTGCAATGGGTGCTGTTGCAAGTGTTGATGTTGCAAGTGCTGTTGCAAGTGTTGTTGTTGCATTTGTTGTTGTTGCATCTGAGCAGCAGCGGCAGCACTCATATGAACATTTCTATGGTACTGACTCTCATCGTCGTGATGACCCATCACAGCAGCTGGGTTGGGGAAGTCATGACCGTTAGCCAAGGCAATTGCAGCGGCAGTGGTGTGGTCCAATTGTTGTTGGTGATGGAGGTGTTGTTGTTGGAGATGTTGGTGCTGAGGAGCAAGTCCTTGACCAGTGGATCTCTCGTTGGAGGTGGAAGGACCCGACATTGTTTGGCGTTGTTTTTGTTTGGAAAATTGGGGAAGTTTTGCGACACGTCTGGGTTAATACCCCTGGCGGCGAGTTGGTAAGGGATTGTTTATTTAGGGGGGCAAATCGACCTCGAGAAATCGAATTCAGCAAGTCGGAGCAGCTTAATCTTCAAGATGATTGAGTTACCACGAAAACACTGGGTGTGGATATAAGTTTTGTCCTGCACAACTGGGAGGTTTGTTCAAAAATCAGATCCTGGACATAAAAGTAGTAGGTGTGTGTGAAGGAGGAAACTGTTGATGTTGCGAGGAGGAGGAAGTAAAAGACGTGCGCTCACCGAAAGAGGTGTTGTGTGCAGCGCATGGGTCCAGTGTCCAATCAACGGCCGTATTTCACTATTCGCGTCTATATCATGACTTTGTTTGTTTTGGTGTGTGAGGCTTGGCGGAAGATTAGCGTGGGTGTTTTGTGTAGGGTGTTGGGCTGAGTGAGTGTAGTGAGGCGCTAGTGAGGCGCGTTGATGGGGAAAAGCATCGGAGGTGGTAGGTGTAGATTATAGTGGTTGTGCTGAGGTTGTGGTTTTGATTGTGATTGTAATTGTGGTTATCTGGTATGTAAGGGTTTTTTTAGCAGTTGGATTTTGATTGTATGGAGATTTTGCTTTAGTTAAGCGTTGCTTTTTGGGGCTGTTTTCTTTGTTTAATGTTAGATAATGTGGCTAAAGATCTGCAATATAGTGGCACTGACACAATGAGAGAGAGGTGCTATGTTGGTGGGTGTTGGTGAGGTTTTTGGAGGTATGATTTAAAAATTGTAACGGAGTGTAAATGTGTGTCAAATTGTGAATTTTGGGTGTTGATGTTGTTTTGAGTGTGGTGGAGATGAAGGTGTCATCTATGAGTTGGACCATGGATAATAGCTTAAATTGTAATTGCTTCAACTGTTTTAAGCTTTAGATTTTGTTTGGTTCTTCATTTGAAGGTCTCTTTCAGTGTAGAATGAACTTCAATTGGAACTGAGTATGGGTCTAAGTCTTCCCAAACTGTGATTGTTTTGATAAACTGAAGTTAAAGTCCACGGATTCTAACCTCGAATGCATCAGTAGAACTAAAATTGGTGAAATCTCTTTCTTCCTTGACAATGTTTTGGTTTTGACATTCCTCATTGAAGCCTTGGGTCTGTTATCAACACTCATAAACATATGTTTACTGAATTGGTATTTATGGGCTAGGCTGTAAAAGGTATAGTAGAAACAGAAAAGCCATAAAAAAAGCTTCATTTATTCTAAGATGAAAGATACATGAAAATAATGTGCTCTATCTGATCGTTGAAAGTTAAATTTTCCCAACAGCAGTGCTATAAGAGCATTGGTTATCTATCAAGATGTAATCATTCTTAGTCTATCAGAATCAATTCACAGCTTGACTCTGAAGGAATCGATACTCTCGTCACGACAATGCCTTTGATCAATAATTGAAGTATTCTCGGTACCTCATAGTAGGCCTTGTTTACTAACAACAAAAGAGCAGTTAAGGGCAAGTGCAAAACAAGATCAGAAAAGGGCTAATTTTTTCAATTGAAGCTCGTTTAAGCTTAGATTTCAAACCTTACTAGCTTTTAGACTCTTTACTTTCTTTGTTTTAGTTTTAATATTCCACTGCCTTAGCTTGAACTATGAGAACCCATACATAGCTCATCAACGAATAAGTCAACATTTGCGAAGAAAATAATAATGGAGTTCTTCAAATCACGATAATATTTACACTACAAGGCACAATGAATATGTAAATTTCTTGTAAAAGATAAAAGTTTTGGGTGGATGTGAACTCGTCTCATGTTGAGGCACTGGATAATGTGAATAACCATGAGATTTGAGATATCTCGAGTCAGTGATCATAAAAACAGAATAAATTCTATCTATTCGTTTGGAAAATTCCCAAAAGACCACTTTGAGTCTTTTTTTCCATTTCTCTTGTGTTTTCGATTTTTGCTTACTGTTTTACTAATTTGCATAATTAAGCTCAATCAATACAGAAATTGAGAATACACAGTATTACCTCAGTTTTCCAATAAGAAGCAACTGAAGAGAAAAATAATCGATTCAAAAAAGTACGATAAGTCATTATCGACCTCTTATTTGAAAATTACCCAAAATATGATCAATTTTCACACTAATTTATTTCTCACTGACCCACATCTTTCTCCGGCTTATCCATAGTGAGCATTCATAGTGAGCCTTCTCAAGAAGTCCAAATTAAAACCAGAAAATCTTCTTAAAAAAACAAAATTCAAAATACTAATTGAATCCTTACTACCCTAATTACACAAAATAATAAATCACATCTCATCTCTAAAACCAATCTAAACTCGTCATCCCTCCAACCACCTGGTACCAACCCACTGGACCTGCACTCACCATACCCATATTCAACCCTCTACCACTCCATCTTCCTCCAAAATGACCACTATCGAGGAAATCAAAAGCAAAAGCCTCGATTGCGAGCTCCATTGGCTTCTAGAACATAAAGTCAAGCCAGAACTACCGCAGATCATCGAAGCTTTACAGATATGCTCCAATCTCATACTCTACAATACCCCACAGCATCCAGACCCAGAGAACCACATTGAAAGGGGCCCTAGCATCACACTTCCAGTATCTTCAGGCAAACTGGAGGCCTTAAAAGGCATTGTGGTGAGAGATGGTGCCTACATTACGAAAATGACGGTATCCTTAAAGGAGAGACACTTCAATAGAGTGATCAACAGATTACACCTAGTGAAACCAATCCTACTTCCGCAAATTATCACTGCAAAGAAGAGCATCGATGCTGCAATCACTCTTATGGTCCAAGCAGACTCAATTTTCGACGATGTTCCAGCTGGAACTGGACTGTTGGCTGAAAACCATGTGATTCAGCATGTGGAGCTAATATCCGTATTCAACGAGATGCTACGTGAGCTTCAAACGGCAAAAAACTGTCTTCAACTCCCTACGGAGCCGGAATTGGTATTTCCAATGCATACCACTGATCCTGCCATGTTTGAGCCTGCTCTTTCAGCACATATTGCCTTAGACATCTATATCAGCCAAGCTGAGGTGTGTATTGACTTGAAGGACCTCCATAGAGTGACAGAAAAGCCATGGGGAGAAATTGACGAGTCTACAGGAAAGTCCTATGTGGATAAAGTAAGAGATGAGATGTCTAATGGACTGAATGATAAGGCATTTGAGACTACTGAGAAAGATGATAGTGGAGTACTTGGAAGTGTATTCAATCACCTTCTGTTGAGGCCTAAATTCGAACCTCGTGACTATATCACACGCTGTATCACATACAACAGTACAGTTGTGATGATTAACAAGAAAATTGAGGTTTCAAGTGCTGATCCAGTCTTGGTGAGTGCATTCACTAAGCTTGACTCAGTTGAGTATCTTGTGAGCAGTTTCATGGATAACATCAAGAAGTTGCTGTAAGGTGTCTAGGAATAAATGGAAAAGAAGGTAGTTTGAGAGAAGCTATTAAAATTCTATTTAATAATTAGTAGAGATTATGAATGGTGAATGGCTCCATAGTTAAGCATTTAATGGTCTCCATAGTGACTAATGAGTGAGGCTCCATAGTCAAGGTGTCAACCTCCATAGTTAAGGTCTCAATCTCCATAATCAAGATCTCAATCTCATAGTTAAGGTCAATGTCCATAGTCAAGGTCAGCCTCTATAGTCAAGGAATGTATGTTGGTAAGGTCCACAGTATGTGGCTCCATGGAACTGCGGCTCCATAGTAAAGACCTCAGCCCCATAGTTAAGCTGTCAATCTCCATACTCAGAACCTCAGTCTCCATAGTTAAGACCGTCGTAAACAACTGCCCCAACTACACCCCAAACATCATAAAAATCCCCCGCAAAATACGTCATCATTATCCTACAACATTCCTTATCAAAACCTCCTCGTCTAATTTTTTATCAAATCCATTCAATTCCAACCTAATCCGGCCCTTTCACAAGATAGACCTTCATATGGCCCTGGCCACCAAGGTCGCAATCTCGACCCCAGAATCAACCACTGGCAACTGATTGATGGTCAGAAGTGGATATAAACGCATAGCAACTCGTCTCCAGTCCACGTTTTTCGGCTTTTTTCCCTTTCAACAGAAACACTCCATCACAAAAATGAAGAATCAGTACACAGTATTGGCTGATGACTCTGCTATAGAGAAGCCACTCTTGGACGATAGATCCTACCGATTTTTGAAGTTGGAGAAGAACAATTTGCATGTTTTGGTGATCAATGACCCTACAACTGACAGATCGGCCGCTTCTTTGGACGTCAATGTCGGTTCTTTCGCAGATAAGAAGTATACTATACCTGGATTGGCACATTTCTGTGAACATCTACTTTTCATGGGAACTGCCAAGTATCCTGAGGAAAACGACTATTCCAGTTACTTATCTAAGCATTCTGGTTACTCCAATGCATATACTGCTGCTGAACATACGAATTATTACTTCGAAGTGAGCTCAGATTACTTGGAGGGAGCCTTAGACAGATTCTCGCAATTTTTCATTTCACCATTGTTCAGTAAGAGTTGCAAAGATAGAGAAATCCGTGCTGTTGACTCTGAAAACAAGAAAAACTTGCAAAATGACCTCTGGAGAATGTACCAGCTCGATAAGCTGACCAGTAATCCTAACCATCCATACAATGGGTTCTCCACAGGTAACTACCATACATTGCATGAGGAACCGGTTGAGAGAGGGCTTAATGTTCGTGACGTTTTGCTTGACTTCTATAAAGAGCAATATTCGGCCAATATCATGAGTTTGGTCATTCTTGGTAAAGAGTCCTTGGATGACCTTACAGAGTGGGCCATTACTAACTTTTCCGACATTCCAAACTGCGATCTTCCAAGACCATCATATGACGGAAATGTGATCTTCGAAAAAGACCAATTGGGGTCCTTAACTATGGCTAAACCCATCATGGACTCTCATAAATTGGAGTTATCGTTCATGATCCCAGATGACCAAGAAAGAAACTGGGAATGTAAGCCAAGCGGGTACTTTTCCCATCTTTTGGGTCACGAGAGTAAAGGCTCCATTTTGCACTTCTTAAAGCAGAAGAATTGGGTCAATGAGCTCTCTGCTGGAGGCATGAAGGTCTGTCAAGGTAACTCGCTCTTCATGGTCGAACTCGAGTTGACTCCTCAAGGTTTGGACCATTGGGAAGACATCGTAGTTAACGTATTCGAATACTTGAATATGGTCAACACTCAAGAGCCAAAGCAATGGTTGTGGAAGGAGGTCAGTGACATGTCTAAGATCAACTTCCGCTTCAAGCAGAAAACTGGTACTTCTTCTACTGTTTCCAAGATGAGTAACAAGCTTTACCAATTTGCTGAAGGCTCTTACATTCCAGCAGAAAACTTGTTGAATTCCACCATTGTTAGTGACTTTAACCCTGAGGAAATCAAGCTCTATGGCTCATACTTGAACCCAGATAACTTCAGATTGACGTTGACCTCTCAGAAGTTGCCACAATTGGGAAGTAAGGAGAAGTGGTACGGAACTGAGTACTCACATACTCCAATTCCAGAGGAGCTCATGAAGAGAGTCAGAACAGTCTCAAGTAACGAGGAATTGCACCTTCCTTCGCCAAATAAGTTCATTCCTGAGGACTTCAATGTCAAGGGAGAGAAGGCTGAACAGCCATTGGGCCATCCATACCTCATTTCCGAGACAAACAAGTTTGAGACTTGGTTTAAGCAAGATGACAGATTCCGTATTCCAAAGGGTAACATCTACTTGACTGTTCATGCTCCTAACTTGAACACTTCTGCCTCTTCGGTGGTCATGGCATCTTTATTGAGTGAAATGCTCGATGATGAGTTGAATGAGATCAAGTACTATGCTAGCATGGTTGGATTATCCTTTAGAATTCACCAGTTCAAGGATTCATACTGTTTGAAGGTTGGAGGCTACAACGATAAGCTTCCAGAGTTTTTAAGACAAATTCTTGAAGTTTTCACTGCATTCAAGCCTAAACCTGACAGATTTGAGTCTATTAAGTATAAGGTCGCTAAGGATCTCAAGAACTCTGGCTACGAGACTCCATACTCCCAAATTGGTGTCCATTTCTTGCAGTTGATCAATGAGAGAACATACACAGACAAAGAGAAGTTGCAAATCATCGATGCTCTCACATTTGATGACTTATCTAAGTATGCAGATGAGCTCTGGGATCAAGGTGTTTACGTTCAAAGTCTCATCATCGGTAACTTCGACTATTCCAACGCTGTTGAGGTCGATAAGTTGATCAAGACCTCTTTCGAGTCTCAAAAGGCTATTCGTGAGTCCAGAGATGAGCTTAAGGAAGCCTTGGGATTCCAGAGTTATGAATTGACCACTGGTGAACATGCCAGATACGAAGTTGACCTTGAAGACGAGAACAACGTCAACTCTTGTTTGGAGTATTTCGTTCGTGTTGCTCAAATTGGTCCAGAAAACAAGAAATTGCGTGTTTTGACTGACCTTTTGGCTACAATGATCCATGAACCATGTTTCAACCAATTGAGAACAAAGGAGCAATTGGGATACGTCGTCTTTTCCGGGTACAGACTGAGCAGATCATACTTCGGATTGAGATTCCTCATTCAATCCGAGAGACCTTGCGAGTACCTTGAATACAGAGTAGATGAGTTCTTAAAGAGCTTCAAGAAGAAGACTCTTGGATCTGAGCTTACCGATGAGCTGTTTGAGAAGTTCAAGCAATCTTTGAAGAACAAGAAATTGGCCAAGTTGAAGAACTTGGGCGAGGAGTCTGAAAGATACTGGAACTCCATCAATGATGGCTACTACAATTTCACCCAAAAGGTCAGAGATGTCGAGATCTTGGAGACTGTCGCCAAGGAGGAGCTCTTGGAGTTCTTCGATAAGTATTTCGATAACGAAAAGGCTACCGAGTCTGCCAAATTGTCTGTCTTCTTGAAGTCCCAAAAGACCCCAGAATTCGACGAGAACAAGGTCTTTACCTCGGCTGTTCACAACTTCATTTACAAGTCTGAAGCACCAATTGAAAGCGAAGCCGTTGATGCCATTATCGAATCTACCGGTTTAGATGTTAAGGCTGTTTGTGACCAGATTGTCAGTCGTATTCAAGAAGGTGAGAAGGCACTTTCAGATGTTGAGAAATTCAGAGATGAGTTCGTTGCTGAGGTCAATGAGAGAATCAAAGAGCCAACACCTTCGTCTTATCCAAAGGGTGAACTCTTTACAAGGGAGGCATTCACTGAAAACAGAAAGAAGGCAGGACTTCCAGAACCAGTGGATCCATTTTCCACGTTCTATTATCCTAGAGGTGAAGCGCGGTTATGAAAGGCAGAGTGAGGGACACAGAGAGCTACAAGAGAGCTGAATCAACACCACAATTTTCCCTCATAATATAACTGAATTCACCAATTACAGTCACAGAAAATATCATAAATAATTAGAATAAATTTTAGAGAAAAAATTCCCCAAAAATAACTATAAATCCCCTATCGTAATTGTTTGGGTGCAAATGAGAGGTACGGGTCTACAACTCCCCTAGTTAACACCTCTATGGCAATCTCAGACACCTAACCGTCTTCAAAAACCCCCGCCAATCATGACCACATTGAGTCTAAACAAAGTCAATCAGGTCTATTTTGATAAGCTCTTTGTGGCGAAAAACAACACGGCGCTTTCGGCCGCAATTAAAGCAAAAGTGCTCCTTGTGGACCACTTTACCATGCCAATCATATCTATGAGCTATACCCAGTCACAACTCCTCCAACACGATGTCATTCTCATTGAAATGCTTGAGAATGTTGGCAATTTGACCGCTATGAAACATTTAAATTGCGTTGTCTATATAAAACCGACGAAAGAGTCGATTATCATGCTCTGTGAAGAGTTGAGATCTCCACATTACCACCACTACCAAGTATTCTTCAACAATACCGTTGCAAAGAGCGATTTGGAGAAGATAGCACTGGCAGACGAATTTGAGGTGATCAACCAAGTCATGGAGATGTTTCAGGATTATTCTATCGTCAACGATAACCTCTTTACGGTGTCGTTACCTCCAGACATTGGTGCACCCAAACATACTGCTACAATTCAAGAGGCGTCGAGTCTTTCGAGCTTGATTTTGTCATTGAAGTTGTGTCCGGTGATTAAGTACGAAACTACGTCGATTGAGTCAAAGAAGCTCGCATCGGAGGTGTTGTACTTCATCAACTCGAACTCCAACAATAATTTGTTTGATGACGTCAACAGAAACAAAGATACACCTCCTGTTTTGCTTATAATGGACCGTAAGAACGATCCGGTGACACCCTTGGTGGCTCCATGGACGTACCAGTCGATGATTCATGAGCTTATTGGCATTAAACGTAACATTGTCGATTTGAAGGAGTCAAACGAGCAACTCACGCTATCTGAGACGCAAGACACCTTCTATCGCGAGTCGATGTACCTAAACTACGGTGATTTGACCGATAAGTTCCAAAAGTTTGTGGATGAGTATAAGAAACAGACGAAACAGTCGTCGATTGAGAACCTCAAAACACAAGATCTTTCTGAGTTAAAGAGGATCTTGACAAAGTTCCCTGAGTTCAAAAAACTCTCCAACAACATCCTTAAGCATTTGAACATCATCAGTGAGCTCGACAAGCAGATTTCCTCGCAAAACTTATGGACTATTGGTGAACTACAACAGACCATTGTTTGTGAGTTGGAGAGCCACCAGACGATCAGAACAAAGCTCATGGATGTCATTGCTGACCAGAGTATCACCACACATAACAAGGTGAAGTTGCTTTTGCTCTATGTGGCCAAATTCCCAACCCATACAGCAGACTTGAACTCGTTCCTTGCTAAACTTAATGATCCAATCACAACGAATCCACCACCTACGATCAGTCAGCAGCTGCTCATTAAAAACTTCAGTAAGCAATTTGGAGGTTCCAAGAGAAACGTCCCAGTTGCTACCAACAACGACCATAACAATAATATCGGAAAGCTCTTCAACAACAACAAAATCAAGATCCAGCAGCTTTTCAACACTAACAATAATCAGCACCAGGGCCTGACTATGCCAAAAACTGATAACATTTTCATGCAATACATTCCAAAGATCAACGAGGTGTTGACTCTGATCACTAAGACTCAACAAGGACTGCAACAGCAGAACGCTCACGAGTTGAATGACATTGCTACATTGACGCCGGACGTTGTATCTAACCAGTATGGTAACTTGAATGGAGTGCCTCCGCAAGAAGTGATCATCTACTTTAAAGGAGGTGTGACTTACGAAGAGGCCCGTCTCATTCACGAGCTAAACATTGTGAATCCTCGAGTTAACTATATTATTGGAAGCGACGAAGTATTAAACAGCGAGCAATGGCTCGAAAGAATGTGTGATATTGTCAATAGTGCTACCGACATGCCGACTGCTCTGCAGCCAGACAGAAGGGCACAGCTTCGGGAGATTTTGTGACCGAGTCATGATGAAATATAAGCAAGAGGCCTTCAAGGACCCTTCCATATTAGTATGCAAGCTTTCATGGGGCGTATTTCCCGAATTTCTGCTCCCAGGAAAGAATTTTTTCTGTCAAGTTTTCCATCAACTTCAAGTTCTCGTCGAAGGGGCTCATGTTGCCCATTCCGACCTTAGCTTCGGCAAATTGACTCAATTTTGCCTCTTTCTCATCCTCCAACTCCATTTGAGTTCTTCCAAGCCACTCTAGGATCGCTCCTGTCCTCTTTCTTAACTCGTAAATGGTGGATTTATCATTGACGAACCGTGGCCTCGACAGCTGGCTCAAAAGCTCCTCTTTTGAGACTGTGGCATTGTCGTTCTTCAGATTCGTTCCGCGGCCACCTTTAGCAGCTGAAGCCCGTGACTTTGGCTTTGTTCTAGGCTTAGGTTTGGCCCTAGCCTCTCTCTTAGTATTGGTTTCGCTTTCCTCGTCAGCATTGGACTCCTCCACCTCTCTTTCCAGCTCTTCTGAGTGGGATCTTTTTTCTCCACCCAGATTGCCCAGATCGGAGGGTCTTTTCTTATCGTTTGTCTTAGCACTCTCTCGAAGAGCCTTCAGTAAATCTTCATCGAACTGGTCATCGCCATGCCGGCGGTCTTTCCGCTCCTGGCGATTTGACGTTGATCCCGATGCCGATTCTGATGCACTGGAAGCCTCTGGAGTGTCATTGGGGCTCTTTCTGTTACGAAGTCTGGTAGATTTCACCTCTGGCTTCACTTCAGGCTTATCATCAGCTTCACCCTCTGAATCTTCACCAGTTTCCTCCTTGATGAGCCTCTTTCGGTCATCATTCACTGATCTATACAACGTGTGAGTAACCAGTCCATCCTTCTCGTAAATAAACCGATGGAGGTCCGGTTTACACTCCTCACACCAGTATTTATCAGGTACGTCTTCACTGATGAACAATCCCACACAGTAACCGTGTTGCCACACCAGACACTTTTCACATTGAATAAATAGACCCGTATCGATCTTAATATGGTACTCTTGTTGAAGCAATGATGCTAAACCGGTGTCTATTGTGGTAAGTTCATCGTTCCCACATATACATCTGGTGACCTCTTCTTGTTCGTCTATATCGAAATTTTGATCGGATTCGGAAGGCCTGGAGCCGGAGTAAGCCGGTGGCGACGCTTTGGAGCGTCCGGAACGTCGTGACATGGATTTGGGTGTAATTGATGGGTTCGAGAGGTGTGAAAGGCGGGAAGTATGGGGATGAAGTGTGGTCGTGCGGGGCACATGGAGGGTGGGACTGAATTTGGCTCAAGTTTGGCATGTATTTGAGTGTGCGAAACGTGGAAAATGTGTTACTGCTGGTGAGGCACAGTAACGTGCGGAAATGGCTGGTGGGGTGGGACTGGTGAGCCTCGCTTAGGGTCCTTCATGTGGCTGGTGCAGGTCTTCACTCTTTCTTTCACTGTCTACTGGAAACATGACTTAAACTTGTTTTAAAAAATAGAAGAGAAACGAAAACTAATGGAATGGGCCAGCCGAAACAAATTGCAAATTTTGGGGCTGATATCTTCATTTTTGGTGGAGTTATCGCGATGAAACGATTTCTCCATACTTAGGAGATAACAGCCATAGGAAATAGGGAATTTGAAAATAAAAAAGCTAAAAATGCTTGAAATGAATGAATTAAACGTTGAAGTGGACTCAAATTGACTTGTTTGGGATTCTTTACCAAGAACTTTCCCATCAATTGTGGCCATTTTTCAGCAATACCTGGATCTTATCAATGATCACCAGATGATAAGGAAAATACCCATGGCACCAAACAAAGTACTCATTAAAGTATTTCTGCTGCCTCCAGAGAAGCCTGTGGTTGTCTCAGTGACCACAGTTCCGGTGGTAGTGACCCGTGCAGCGGTTCCAGTTGCAGTCTTTCCAGCAGTTGCAGTATTAGACACGATTTGCCTGATATCGGACTGTGCAGCAATGATTGCCGTCCCTGGAATAGAGTGAACTCCTGGAGAAAGCGTAAGAACCTTTGCATTGCAGATACTTGTCTTTGTGCAAGTGGATATGGTGAGTGTGGTCACATCTGGACATGTAAAGACAAAGTCAGTGACCGTATGAACACATGTTGGACATCCAGGAAGGGTAACTATGCCTCCGCATGTGGTACAGTCGCCACAAGATGTTCCCGTACATTTTGGATCAGGTTTAGGGTTAGGTTCAGAACCAGGGCATGTAGTACACACTGGATCAGGATCAGAACTTGGACATGATAAGGTACATGTCACCAAGGCTATACAGACTGAATCAGAGCAGCTCACTTGCTCACAAATTTCTGTACAATCACTACTGGGACAGTCAGTACCAGTACAAGGACAGTCAGTGCCAGTACAAGGACAGTCAGTGCCAGTACAAGGACAGTCGGTACCAGAACATGGACAGTCAGTACCAGTGCAAGGACAGTCAGTTCCAGAACATATAGGTTCAGGGCAAGTAGTGGTGCAAACCATGACATCAGGACAGCCTAGGCCAGACTCACAAGACATTGGCTCACAAACCTCAGAACAAGAACCGGGACATTTGGTAGAACATGACCTAGTACATGCGTCACCATCGCAAGAATCAATGCACACTTCAGAACACTCGCTGCCCTCTTTATCATCAACATAAACAAACGAGACTTCGATACAATAGTCAAAATTGACGTCATATGTTGGTTGAATGACTCTTTTGACGGGACTAGAAGGCTCTTGCACCTTCTTCTTTGCAAGTCTGTTGAGTGGAGCTTTGGCAAGTCCTTTTTTGAGGTTTCTCTTGAAGGTTCTCTTGTGGAATCTTCTTGCTTTTGGAGCAGGTGTGATCAAAGGGTCACTTACAGCTCTCTTCTCGTCTTCAGCTTCGGCGTCTTCGGCATCTTCGGCGTCTTCAGCGTTCTCTGCATCCTCTTCTGCATCTTCTGCATCCTCCTCTGCGTCCTCTGCATCCTCTGCATCCTCTTCTGCGTCTTCTACATCCTCCTCTGCGTCCTCTGCGTCCTCTTCTGCAACTTCTGCATCCTCTTCTGCATCCTCTTCTGCGTCTTCTGCGTTATCATTTTCATCTTCCTCCTCCTCTTCATCCTCAGCATCAGGAGTTTCAACAGCATCATCTCCATCTGTCAAAGTCTCAGTCTCTTCCTCGATAGTATCAGTTGCAGTGTCCAATTCGTCAGTCAAATCATCAACAGTATCAGTTTCATCATCTATCTCATCAATAGTGGTGGTCTCATCATCGATATCAGTCAGGGTTTCACCATCATCACTAATGTCAGAAGAGGTGTCGATAAAGTCAGAAGAGCTCCCATAGTGATAAATTGGACTATTGGGCTTGGCATACAAAACATAATGGGAAAGGTCAACAGCCTTGGTCTGGTCCATGCAAACGTAGAAGGTATACTTTTCAGGCACAACAACTTCTAGGCCACCCTCTTCCGAGAGCTCACACTCAATTGGCTCACCAAAGTTGGAAACTAAGTATTCACCAAACAGCAAAGGATCTTCAGCCATGATTTGGCCGTTCTCAATCTGAAAGTCGTCGTATCCATCACGTACCATATAGAAATAGATGAAGCCGTCTTTTTCTGTTGGGGAAGATAGGTAGTATCCATCGATAGATGAGTCTGGAGCAAAAGCTTGAAGCTTTCCAGCAATTGCAAAGGAAACAATTGCCAAAAAAGAGAAAACAGTGTGGAAGACAATCGAGACCATTCTTGTTGATGAAGCTATGAATTTGTCAGTGAAAACAACGCCTTTTTATACCTGTGAAACCAATTAATTTGGCTAGCCCGACTTAATTACAATGAGGAAGCCTCGAATACAATAAGGGCCCAATTGAGGTCACTTTGTAACTCAATGACTCCAAATTCATTAAGGTTCGGGTGACCTGTGAAACTGGGGTCTTGGCCCACTGGCCGATGTCAACAAAACCAAAAATAGAATGGCTGATAAGAGCAAAATTACAAAGTGGATGACGGCAGAAATTATCTCCGCACGGCTAGAAACATTTTTGGTGATTAAACTGAGTGTTATTTTAATTTGGACAATAAGTATTTTTTTTGCACCCAAACCCATGTGTCTCAGCCGCAAGAGTACGAGACGGGCAAGTCTGGATTAGGCAGAAATGAGGCTGGTTTTGGAATTTTAGATCTTCTTCGTAATGGCTGCCGATCTAGATTATTTCTGAGAGCAATTGTGAACGAGTTTTGTCTACTAGATTATAAGTTATACTTAATTTTTTGGATTAGATAGAGTCGAATAATCAATGAAACGGACCAGCCGAAACGAAGTGCATAATTGGGAGCTGAAATATTTATTTTGGTGAAGTCATCGTTATGAAAGCGTTTTTAATAATGAAGGATAACAGCCATGAGAATTCAGCGAAATGAAATGTAAGAAGTTCTTAGATCCGGAAATATGCTTTGGACATTAATGCAAGTCCAAATTAAAACGATTGAGATTTTTTTTTTTCTGGGAAAACATAACAATGTTTAGTGTTTTTCAGCAATAACTCATATCAAACCATTGATCACCAGATGATAAGGAAAAGACCCATGGCTCCGAACAATGTGCTCATCAAAGTATTCCTGCTACCTCCAGAGAAGCCTATAGTACTCTCAATAACCGCAGTACTTGTGGTATCACCACCTGTTGAGACTCCTGCAACGGTTGCAGTTGCATCTGCAACAGTACCAGTATTAGACACAATTTGTATGATATCTGATTGTGCAGCAATGATTGCCGTTCCTTCAATGGAGTGGACACCTGGAGAAAGCGTAAGAACCTTTGCATCGCAGATGGTTGTCTCAGTACATGTAGAAATTGTGATGGTGGTCACATCTGGACATGTAAAGACAAAGTCGGTGACAGTATGGACACAAGTGGAACATCCAGGAAGGATAACAGTTCCTCCACATGTTGTACATTCTTCACAAGAAGCGTCAGTACACTCAGTGTCCGATCCAGGACACGTAGTTCCAGTACATTCTGGATCTGGATCAGAAGATGGACATGATTCAGTGCAAATCAACATAGCTGGACAAATTGAGCCAGTGCAACTCATAGGTGTACAAATTTGAGTACATCCGCTCTTAGGACAATCACTACCAGAGCATTCATTTCCAGGACACTCGGTTCCAGTACATGGACATTCAGTTCCAGTACATGTACACTCAGTACCTGAGCATGGACAGTCAGTACCTGAACATGGTACTTCTGGACATGTGGTGGTACATTCCATAATTTGAGGACACGTAGAACCAGGAGCACAAGATGGTTGATTACAGACTTCATAACAGGAGGTATTGTCATCATCGTCATCTCCAACGTAAACGAGAGAGATCTCGATACAATAGTCGAAATTGACATTGTACAATGGCTCAGTTGCTCTTTTAATGGGACTGAAGGGCTCTCCTGCTCTCTTTTTAATGAGTTTATCATGTTGGAACTTCTTAAGACCTTTCTTGAGGCCTCTCTTCTTGAGTGATCTTCTCTTTCTTGCTGCAGTTGGAGCTGGAGTGATCAATGCGTCGTTATCAGCTTCTTCAGTTGTTTCTGTGTCTTCCTCGGTAGTTGTCTCAGCTTCGGTGTCGTCAGTTGTAGTGGTGTCGTCTTCATCAGTGGTAGTGGTGTCGTCTTCATCGGTGGTAGTAGTGTCGTCTTCATCAGTGGTAGTGGTGTCATCTTCATCAACAGTTGTGGTATCGTCATCTTCGGTGGTGGTATCGTCGTCTTCAGTGGTAGTGTCAACATCCCCATCATCTGTCGTAGTGTCATCGTCAGTAGTGGTGTCGTCTTCTGTTGTTGTATCCTCGTCAGTGGTAGTATCAATGTCAGTGGTAGTATCATCATCAGTAGTGGTGTCATCATCTGTCGTTGTATCATCATCCGCAGTGGTAACATCTTCAGTTGTGATATCGTCATCAGTTGTAGAGTCGTCATCATCAGTGGTAGTGTCGTCGTCATCAGTAGTGGTATCATCACCATCAGATGTCGTATCATCATCGTCTGTTGTCGTATCATCATCACTAGTGGTATCATCATCATCAGTAGTAGTATCATCATCATCACCATCATCATCCACCTCAATAGGCTTTGCGTATAAAACGTAATGGCCAAGATCAATTCCATCTGTTTGAT
Organism: [Candida] citri; assembly: GCA_030571295.1. NCBI lineage: Eukaryota > Fungi > Ascomycota > Pichiomycetes > Serinales > Metschnikowiaceae > [Candida] citri. Next base: position 15,203 of record JAJLXN010000004.1, on the reverse strand, counting down.
CCATACAAACATAAAAGGTGTAATTCAGAGGCTGAACAACATTTAAACCACCCACCTCAGTAAGTCCAACTTCAATGGGATCACCAAAATTAGAAACCAAATAATCTCCAAACAGCAAAGCATCATCAGCTACAATGAGGCCATCTTCAATGGAAAAATCTTCATACCCATCGTCTACCATATAAAAGTAGATGAAATCATCCGCTTGAGTGGGTGGAGACAAGTAGTAGCCATCAATGGACGAATCAGGAGCCAAAGCCTGAAGCTTTCCAGCAATTGCAAGATTGACAATTACCAAAAAAGAGAAGAAATAAGTCAAATCCATTCTCATTGATGATGACTATGTGATCAACCGCTAAAACTACACATATTTATACTTTTAGCTTTAGAGAGGTTGGATCGCCCGGCTGACTATAATGAGGGACACTAAAAAGCCCTTAGAAACCATGAAAATCCATGAATAGACCAATGAGGGATAGGGAATGAGCCAATAAGGCACCATTGAGCTTCAAAACCCACGAAGTTTCTCCAACTTTCACCAGTTTTAGTGACCCATGTGGACCTATAGGGTCTTGGCTTATTGCCCGATGTCAACAGAGATAAAAATAGATTGGGGAAGGCACAAAGTGAATACAAAGAGATACGAAGATCCATGACGGTTAGGAGATATTTCCATGTTTTCCCTAAAAGCTTAATTGGTCCAGGTTTGTTATTTTTAAACAATAGCTTGATTTTTTGCACCCATTATTATGTGCGTCTCAGCCACCAGAGTACGAGGCGGGGAGGGGTGATAAAGCGGCGTTTACCGGGGATTTTGAGATATTCCGATGATTATGTCGATCTAGAATATTTTTAATTTTGTTATGTGGTACTTCCAAATTGGGTAGTATTGGCATTTCCACGGACTTTCGTATCTCTACGAGTGTGCGTATCTCCATAGGTGCGTATCTTTATGGGTGTGCGGTATCACCCCAGAAACACATACCCACGGGACGGAAAAAGAAAGAAAAGGAAGAAGAGGAGGGTCACTAAGAATCAGCCATATCCACTACCAAAAATTAGAATTTAAATTTGCTCACTTTGTGGGTGTTTTCGTGTCCCTTTGTTGTATCCCTCATGCCTATCTCATGTCTCCCTCATGCCTCCCTCATGTCTCTCTTAACTATGGAGAGTGTCTCACTTTCTCGCTTTAGTGCTCACTTTTCCGCATCCTCACTTCCTCACTTCCTTCTTGGTCTCAAGCGCTGGCCCAAAGCGTGTCGGCAATCTTTCAAAAGTTTTTGCCCGATTTTTGGAAATGTCGCTTCAAAAAAGACAAACGCGTGTCGAAGAACAAATGTTCATTAAAAAAGTGGAAAATAAAAAAAAAAAAACCTTGAAAAATGGAGAAATTCATGCTACGAAACAACCACTAAATTCCAAAATTGCTCAATCGCGCGCCCTCTCGCGACATCCTCCGCTAATTGACCTGCAAGCGATCTCGGACAATTCCTGTACCGACAGATCCTCCACCATAAAATTACCGCCTTGATTGGTAGTGGCAATCATAGAAAACCAGCAAAAATGTCGGTCCCTGAGTCGCTTAGATCGTTTCTCACTAAGAAATTGATCCATAGAACATGGGCTGGAACCTTCCAATGTAAGCCACTGGCCATTTTCCAGCCTACTAATGTGGAGCAGATCCAAGAGTTGATTAACCAAGCAAGACTCAATAAAAAGACCATTATGACGGTTGGTTCCGGTCACTCCCCTTCGGACTTGACTATGACCACCGAATGGTTGTGTAACTTGGACAAATTCGATAAGGTTTTGAAGAAAGAGGAGTTCTATGGCCCTACTAAGGATGGATCCAGCAAGGAAGTGAAATTCGTCGATTTGACCGTCGAAGCAGGTATTCGTATCTTCCAATTGAACGATTACCTTAAGGAGAACAAGTTGGCTATCCAAAATTTGGGTTCCATCAGTGACCAGTCCATTGCTGGTCTCATTTCAACCGGTACTCATGGTTCGTCTCAGTACCACGGTTTGGTTGCTCAACAGGTCGTTTCTATTGTCATTGCCAATAGTGAGGGTAAGCTTATTGAGTGTTCTTCTGTGAAGAACGAAAAACTCTTCAGAGCTGCCTTGTTATCGTTGGGAAAGATCGGTATCATCACTCAAGTCACTATCAGAACTGTTCCTCGTTATACCATCAAATCCAAGCAAGAAATCATCAAATTTTCTACTTTGTTGAGAGAATGGGACTCCATTTGGCTCGACTCCGAATTTATCAGAATTTGGTGGTTCCCTTACTCGGAAAACTGTGTCTGTTGGCGTGCTTCTAAGTCTGACGATGAGTTGTCCGAACCACGTAGTTCTTGGTACGGTACTCCATTTGGTCGTTTCTTCTACGAGTCCTTGTTGTGGGTTTCTGTCAATTTGCTCCCAAGATTGACTCCATGGGTCGAAAAGTTCATCTTTAAGCAACAATACGGTAACGTAGAGACTTTGGGAAGTGGAGACATTGCTGTGCAAAACTCCGTTGAGGGTTTGAACATGGATTGTCTTTTCTCTCAATTTGTCAACGAATGGTCTGCTCCATTGAAGAACGGTGTTGATGTCTTGACTAAATTGAATGAGAAGATCCAAGAAGGTGCTAAGAACGGCGACTTCTTTGTTCACGCTCCAATTGAGGTCAGATGCTCCAACATGACCAATACTAACTCTGTTTTGCTTGATGACGAAGGAAACGCTTCCTTGTACCCATCTCAATCTTGGCTCCAAGAGAGAACCAGATTGAGTGCTGGTCCTGTTCCTGGTAACAACTTCCGTCCATTCTTGGATAACGCTCCAGAGGCGGAATTCCAACCAGACAGCTCTAAGATCTCCAACGATCAATTGACCTTGTTTATCAACGCAACTATGTATAGACCATTTGGTTTCAACGTTGAGACCCATAAGTGGTTCCAAATATTCGAGAACATTTTGGCTGAGGCTCACGGACGTCCTCATTGGGCCAAGAACTTCATTGGTTTGAACGGTGACCACGAGTCTGAGGCTGATTTGAAGAGTCAAATGGACTTTGGTGGTAAGCCATTCTACACCATGCTTGGATTCGATCCAGTGATGAAGAAGTGGTTTGGTAAGAACTTGGAGGAGTACAACGATGTGAGAAGAGAAATGGACCCAGATGGAGTGTTTATGAGTGGTAAGAACTGGGCCGTTAGAAACGGTATCTTGATTGAGTGATCGAATGAGTTTACTAGGGGTTATCTATCACTGAGAAATGTTTTACATAAAGCTAAAAGTTGAATGAAGTTAGTTACGAAAAGTGGTGGGTTTTTGTAAGTTGGGGTTGTATTGTGGTAGATTCTCTGATGGTCTCTCTTAGTATGGTCTCTCTTAGTATGGTCTCTCTTAGTATGGTCTCTCTTAGTATGGTCTCTCTTAGTATGGTCTCTCTTAGTATGGTCTCTCTTACTATGGTCTCTCTTTCTATGGTCTCTCTTACTATGTTCTTCCTTACTATGGACTCTTCTTTTATGGCCCCCCTTTATGACTGGGACATCCTCTACACCACGCTCTCAAATGCCTGTTATCTATTATACAATCGTCTACTTGAATGGTGCCTTCAATGGATCCACAACCATACCTTGCTTGACGATAACACGTGGAAGGGTTGCCTTTTGGTGAGTTGCTCTTGAGGTCCACTCTTCTCCAAGTGGCATTCTCAAGGCTCTCTCGTATTGTTCCTTAGACTCGTATGGGTAAGGGACGTTCGAAGATTGGTACTTCAAGTTGTGCTTGTTAACGGTCTCGTTAATGATGACGTTCTTCAAGTCCTTGTCTCTTCTCTTATCCTTTTGGGCAACACCATCGATTTTTCTCACAAACTTCTTCTTAGGTTTCTGTGGCTTATCGCTTCCAGCCCAGTCTCCCCATCCTGGCAATGTGAGGTCCTCCTCCTTGTCGTCTTCCTCCTCGATGACTCTTGCCTTTTCTTCTTGGAACTCACTGACGACATCGTCACCAGCAAATGCTTCCTCGATCAAGTTTTGTTGACGGAACATTCTGCTTGATGTGTCGTCCTCCTCATTTTCACTTCCGTAGACGTCACCGTTCATTTCAAGAACAGCGTCCATGTTAATGATGTGAGAAGAGTCCTTGGTGCTTCCAGCCTTCTTGCTTGCATGCTTGTTGATCTTGTTGGCAGCCTTAGACATCTTGGATGAGTCTTCGGTGATAGTGGTGAACTTTCTGGACTTGGCAGTGGTCTTTTCGTCACCAGCCATAAGCCATGGGTTCTCCTCCTCTTCCTCTTCCTCGTCATCATCGTCACTGCCTTCACTATCGTCAAAACCAGCGAAATCCTCCTCCTTCTCTTCAACCTTGTGCTTCTTGGCTGGAGGTTGCTCCTCCTCTTCATCGTCAGATTGCTCTTGTCTCTCTCTGCCACGCATACGGTTCTCCAAGCTCTTGGCCTCGTCATCTCTGAAGTCATGCAAAACGTCCTCGTCCAACTCCTCCATTTCTTGCTTCTCAGCAGCGACAGATGGAGAGTAGACTCTTCTTCCTTGGTTTTTGAGCATGTTGATCGAGTTCTTGTCGGAGCTCTTGAAGTCGTCCATACCGTTGGAGTCCATGGATCTGATGAACTCCATTTCCTTCATGTTCTCCTTTCTCTTTCTCTCTTCAGCGGCCTTCATGAAGTCCATCGCAAGAACACCTTTACCCAACTTACCTCTCTCAGCTTCTTCAGCCTCCGAGTCGTCATTGTCATAGTCTCTCTCGATATCTGAAACTCCTCCGTCACTTTGGTCTCCGTCTTCATATCCAAGTTGCTTAGCACGCAATCTCTCACCCTTTCTGAGCATCTCTTCAAGCTCTGCTCTGGTGGAGGCATCCTTGGTGATACCAGACTTGATCATGTTCTTAGCCCACTTGGATTGGGTCTTGTGACGAAGAGACATTCTCTCCTCAGCACGCTTCATGTCGTGGTCCTCTGGCTCAGACTCATCAGAGCCCTCAACCAACTCAGCATCACGCAAACGCTCTCTCTTTCTGATCTTGTGGTATTGCTTAGACTTGATCTTCTTAATACGCTTGGCTCTTTGTTCATCCCGGAACATGAGCTCTCTCATTCTTCTGAGTTCTTGAGTTCTCTTGAACATGTCTTCCTTGGAGAGTTTGGCGGCAGCAATCTGCTCGAAAGTGGCCTCTTTGCTCTCATCTAGAAGTGCACCTGCTTTAAGAAGACTGTTGACTTTATCTTGAAGTTCAGAGGTTTGTTGAGCTTCTGGAACGAATTTGAGAGCATCGTACTCTGCCTCGGCATCAACTTCATCTTGTTCTTCTTGTGTGGCTGGTGGTGCCAATGGGAACTGCAAGTGGTCTGCACCTTGAATGGCTCTGACGGTATCTTGCCATTTAGAAACTTCCTCTTTTGTGATTTCGTATGCAGCCTTTCTGTCGTGTCTTTGTTGGATTCTCTTTGGGAGTGGCACTGCCAATGTCGTTGCTTCTTCTTCTCTATCGACCAAAGGTGCATCACTCGGATCAGCACCTGCCAACATATCGGCCATAGAAAGCTTCATTCCTCTGGAAGGAACACTGAATTCGTTTTCCTCGGTTGTTTCATTGATCAAACGCTTTCTGGCGGCGGCTGGAACCTTCACACTGGCTTGGATTCTCGATGCTGTGGCTGAGAGGTCCACCTCGTCATCGTCAGAGCCTCGGAGAAGTTGCTCTTCGTCTTCGCTTTCGCTCTCTTCGGAGGAACTCTCGTCGGAGCCCGATTCAGAGTCACTTCCAGACTCAGATGCTGATTTTTGGTCGTTTTCGGACTCGCTTTCCTCCTCAGACTGCCAGTCATCGTTCAAAACGACTTCCTTGCCGCTAGACTTGGCTGCATCCTTGTCATCCAAGTCCCAGGCCTCCGATAAGGTCACCAACTGCGACTCGTCTATGCTGTCGTATGCTTCGTCTTCAGATTCGGAGTCTGATTCGCCGTTCTTTCTTCTCTTTTTCTTGTCTCTGATACTTTGGGACATCGTGGAGTTGAGGACGTCATATTCATCGTCTGAACCCAAAGCTTCATCGGAGTCTAATTCCTCGTCTTCGAGCTCGCTATCGTCGTCATCGTCTTGGTTCTTCATGAACTTTCTGGCGTTCATCACTCCATCTACAACTTGAAGGTCATCGCCATCGTCCAGCGAGCTGTAATCGGCGTTTTTTGAGCTGGATCTTTCGGCAATTTGGAAAGCATCCAAGATCTTGTTCTGAGACCTCTTCTTTCCCAGTCTTCTGCCTTTGGGTTTAGCCATGTTGTGCTATGAAGATGGTGGGGTTAAGGTAGCATCTCATCACTATAGTGCATAGTGAACAAAATTTTGAGATGGTCACGTGAGCTACCAATATAGTGGGAAGCAGATGGGGACGGTAAGATAAAGGATTGGGGGATGATTTTAAAAAAAAATTGTAGTGGGGTTGATTATGTTGTCTTTGCTCTTACAGGTGTTGTCTTTAAAAATTCCCTGAATTTACTTTTTGTGTGTGTTCTGCCTCCTTCTATGCGACCAGATACTCATGACCAGGAAGGCTGCTAAAAGGGTCCAAAAAATGGGATTTATAAATCTGAATTTTGGTGTTTTTACAGCTTTCTAGCCTCATTATCAATTGCACCCTCTTAAAATTTCGTCATCTCTTCAAGGGTCACTACTCCAGAGAAGGAAGGCTCGCCAATCTTCTCGTAAATCTTCAATGCAACCTTCTCCGTGGAAACAGGAGGTCTGACCAATTTGTTCAATGCATTGAGTCCTTCACCAAATACTCCACTCTTGATATCGTAGCCAAGACCCAAAAGCTTGCTGAAAAGCTTTCTGTTGTTGGTCATTGGCTCATTCTCATCATACATGATTCCTGGTCTCATTAAGATCGACCTGAGGCCTTCCTTGCAAGCAAGCTCAAACTCTGCTTCTCTCTTTGTGGTCAAGTATCCATCTGGAACAATTGGAGGCTTTGTATCGGCGGAAATGTACACGAACGTTGGCTTCTCTGCACCTTCCAGTTGCTCCACATAGGTGTCAGCAAGAAGCACAGCAGTATCACGCTGAATGGCCTCATATGTTGTCTTGGAGTCTCTTGCCATTGGGTTCGAACCTTTAAGCATATTTCCCATTCTTTGGATATCATTGAGGAAGTTAAAGTTGGTATTGATCGATTGCTTATAGTCTTGGTTTTCGAACAAGATTCCAACGGAATGAACCACGGCAGTTTGATTTTTCAAATATTGCTTATATGAGGCAGGATCAAAGAGATCGGCCTGGGCCCAATTGACCTTGGAAATCCATGAATTGTCCAGAATGGTCACTGGAGATGGAGCCTTTCCGGAACGAGACAACGACGTCACTTGGTAACCCAAACGGATACCAACTTCACAGATTTTTCTTCCGAGGAACCCATTGCCTCCTACGACGGTAATTGAGTGCATTTTGGGTGGTTTTATGGAAGCAACTGGTGATACGGAAGTAGTGGGATTATACAGGGCCAGTCACGAGATGATGTGGAGAGGGCAGGTTTGGAGATGAAAGTTAAGAGAAGAGTTGTGGGATTTGGAATTATGAAGTGTATGGTGATTTTGGGAGGTGAGTTTGTTGAGAGGGGTTTTATTTTGAAATTCCGGTGGTTTTGTGGCTTTCATTGACGTCTGTTGCTGGTGCTCGTATGGTGAAGTATGCGAGCGAGAGCAATGAAGCCGAAGGTTGCGAAATGTGGAGAATGGAAGAGAAAAATCTGAAGAAGACAATTTGAGGGGATTTAAGTGGATTTCAAGTTTCGCTTGAATTGTTTATTTGGTCAATTTGTTTGTGTTGGTGTCTTTTCATTGGGGTCTTTTGTCTTAAGTATGGGCCTCATGGTGAGTGGATCGATGAGCACTAGTGAGCATATTAATGCTTGCGATAATTTGCACCCAAAATTTATTTCTCTTTTTTAAATTTTTATTTCTTGCTTTTCGGGTGGTACTGGAGAGAATTGGTATTATTCTGCTTCATTTTAACTCAATTCGTGGTCATTTCTTGGCACCTCTACATTGGTTTACGCTTAGTTAAACATATCACTATGTGATACTCAGCTTTACCACTAAATACGCTACATTGCTTCGGATTATCATTCCTTGCCATTCTTTTGAGCATTTTTGACAATCGAAGGTCGTACTTCTCTATCATATCAACAATGAACTCATCGAATTTGGCTCTTTGAGAGGCTCACTCACTACCAGTGCCAGCTCCATTCGTATCCCCACCAATACCCCATCAAATTTCTTATAAACGCCAACCATTAAATGTATGAGACTTTCAATCTTGTTGATTCTCAACTTCAAGCATTTTTCCGCTTTTCCTGAAGCGATTTGCTCAATTTTTCCACAACTTAGCTCGTATTCCTTCATCAAAGTCATATCAAGGAGGGTCTCAGGGCCTTCTTGGGGGATTTCAGACGCAAAATGCTCTTTGAAAAACTCAGTGTAATTTTCAAGAACAAGTTTTTTTCTCTCGATGGAACAATTTGCCATTTCCGTCATTTTTATGAGCTTCTCATTGAAATTCGTCTCTAAATCGATCCATACTGATAAGATCTGTTGAATCTCAATTGCACATTCCTTTAACGTAGAGAAACCATAGGAGATCTTATCAGAACTCTCAGAACCTTTGAATACATTTTTATGCCCATTTAATGAATCCTTACACCTCGAAAATGCATTCATCATCAACTTGATCATATCCCAAATGCACCATTCGAGGTTAGTGCAGAAGGTAACAAACTTATTGAACTCATCAAGTACTGGACCATTGCAATGATGAATTAGTTCATGGAAAAGGCTCATATATGCTTCAAGAGTCATTTTGAGGTGCTTTGGAAATTCTGGATCATGATTGTTTTTTAGTATGCTCTTCATTAAGCTGATTCGAATGAGGTGCATTCTAAAGGTGTCAAGGGATAGATTGCATGGGTGGTTGGGTGGTATTCGGTTGATCTGAAGAGAGCTTATTGAAGAATTGGAACTTTCCAGGCCAGAAGAGGAGGGTCTTAGCGGTTGAGTGTCGTCGCTTTTGGAATCTTCACATCTTGAACTATTGGCTAAGAAGGGTTCGGAATCAGTGGTGTTTTTGACTGGGGTTTGAGAAAGCTGTTGCTGATTTGAATAAGAAGAATTCGATTTGCCAACATTTGAGGCTGCTTTCAAAATATTTTTGACTTCTGGCTCATGTTGAGATGGTTGTGGGTTGAGCTCACCTTCTTCAGCCATGTTAGTAGTAATTGTGAGATCATGAGAGGTTTCGGGAGGAATAGAAGCTAATGAATCTTTTTCAAAGCTTTTCCAATGGTTTATATCATCAAATACACTTTTTACTTCCAAAATTGGTAAGTCCTCAATACTCTTTTGTAATGCTTCTTCAATAGACCAGGTCTCGTCCGGAAGACCCATGAAACCCACATTATCGCGATGGAGATATTCAAAAATATCGTTTTTCAATGCTTGGTCACTCTTCAAGCCTTCTTGATCTTCCATCACTTCTTCTAATGGGGCTATAGCTGTCACTTCCTCACTTAGAAGTCTCGACTCGCCATTGATATTCGATCTTAGCTCTGAAAGAGGAGACAAGAAAAGACTGTCATAATCAAAATGACGAATATCTCTTTTTTCATCTTTGACTTTTGAATTTCCCGCCTTTGGGTATAAGAATCTCATGTTGTTCCAAGCATTTGCTGACTCAAATGGCTCATCATCCATGAGAGGGACAATCGTGGGTAATTCCATGGATAATGAAAACTCTCCTCCCGTTGAATTTAATTCATCAAACCTGAAAGAATTGATTTTACCAACTGAATCTTTATCATTCGAGTATCCCTTAGAATTTGTGTTGTTTCTTTCCTCCTCAACTATGGTGCTCAATGAGCGTTCCTCTTCCAGGGAAGCATCGAGAAAGTCAAGGTTGTCACTCATTTCAAATAAGAATTTATTTTTGTTCAGATATTCATCCTCGAGGTAATCATTCAATAGAAGTTTTAACTCACTCACGTCTCTTAAGTTCGAATTCCATGACGAAGTGCCTTCAACCATCAGACTCAAGAAATCGCCATGATCGAGCCAGAATTTCTCGTTTTTCTCCAACTTTTCCATTTCTTCTTTAATCATTGAGCTGAAATAGTCAGTGCAAATCTCTTTTCGGAACCATAACGACGTTTCCTGCTTCATTATCTCGAGAAATTTGGAATGTGCTTTTAGTAGAGAAACACCCTGAGATCCCCAGCCAATGACGGGATTTTCAGGTAAAAATTGATTCGGAATGGTATCGCTGAAGCTGTTCAAACTGAAAGTAGCTTCAATATCAATAGACTCTGGAGACCTATCACTACTCTCCCTCACTATACCATCTCCATAGTCAAGGGTATAATCATCATAATAGTTTCCATCTTCTTTTAACTCCACAGACTCAGATATGGAGGCTCTCTCTAATAATGGCCTTAAAACCTCTTTAAAGCTTGAAACAGGGGATAACTTCCCATCTTTAGATTTCCTCCCCTCCTCCATTTCTTGAGCCACATCTTCCTCCTCCATTAGCCACGAAGACGTGATTTGTCGATCTAGAAAGCCCCCATCCTCCAAATTCTCCTTTATCTCATTATCCGCATCCCTCACAGAAGAGTCTAAATCAATCAATGGTGACGTTGATGGGGTATCTTGCACTTTGTGAGACTGTCCCAAATTTTCACCAGAACTAACGATTTTGGAGTCCAAAGGAGAGTCAATCGATTGCGGAGACAAAAATTGATCAGAATCAGGCCCTCCCAAATTTTTGTTCACTTCATTTTCTTGTTTTTCTTTGGTGTTTTTGTTTGAGGGCCATTTGAACCAGGACGACGGAGAACGCCCAAACGAAAACATTTTTGAATTATTTTCAAACAGAATTGAATATTTCCAATTAAGATTATCGGGAGTTTTGAAGTTAAATTTCCACATCTGAAGTATTCATAGAGGATTGGTGGAGGAAGGTGATTGCAATAAAAAGGCAACAAAAAGCACAGTTTTTTGTCAATTTTAGGTGTAATTTCTAATGGAAAGCAGAGATTCTAATTTATTGAAGAAGTCTCTACCGGTAAAAATAAATTTCAAGCTGATTTTCTTTAAAATCCCTGAAAAACGGTGGTGATTGATGTGACGCAAAGTGATAATGCGAGGCTGATTTTGACAGTTAAATACGAAGAGCTATACCCCATGGAAATCTCCATTTTTTTCGCTATTTCAGTCAATTCACATACTAAGATAACTGTGGTCTTTCAATCAAGCCCAAAACGTCCATTTTCATGGAATTACGTGTCTCACTTGAATCACTCAAATGTCCATATCAACCCCATCATTATATGTAATCCACTCATTTCTCCAAATCCTCTCATTTCTACAATTTCTACAATTTCAACTAAATTCTCATTATGCTTTTATTATGCTGGTCATATTGTCATATTATCATTGTCTATTGTCCTCCAAACTTCTTCTTGAAAAGGACAAACTCTTCATCTTCAACTTCTTCCAAAGATGGATGTCTGTGCAATTTCTCCATCTTTTCATCCAAATCGTCACCTTTGCTAGAGACAGAAGGAGTAGATGTGACGTCATGTTCGGAGCTGATAGACTCGGTGTCTGACATGTGAACATCTTCATCTTCTTCAGGCTTAGATTCAGTGACAGGTTCAGGTTGTGGCTCAGATTGGGCTGGCTCAGGTTGTGGCTTTGGAGCAGAAGGCTTCGATCTTGGCTCAGGTTGAACAAATTCAGCAAATGGGTAGAAACCAGTACTACCGAAAAGCTGTCTCAACATTTCTTGTTGGTTTGCCAATCTTTCCCTGTATTCGTCTTCTTCGCTCTTCTCAGCCTCTTGTCTCTTGCGCTCTCTGACAGCAGCCTCTCTTCTGGATCTTTCCTCGGCGACTCTTCTGGCCTTTTCAGCTTCTTGTCTGGCTCTCTCGGCTTCCTTGCGTGCTCTTTCGGCCTCTTCAACGGCCTTTCTGTGAGCTTCTTCTGCTTGGCGAACGGCCTCTTGTCTGGCCTCCTCCAACTTTTGCAAAGCAGCTTGTCTTTCGAGTTCTTCTCTCATTTGAACTTGTTGTCTCTCACGTTCAAGAGCTGCTCTCTTTTCAGCCTCTGCTCTTCTTCTAGCAGCAATTTGTGCATCTTCTTGTCTTCTCAACTCTCTCTCCTCGTCTCTCTCTTGTCTCTTGGCTTCCTTCTTGGCAGCCTTCTTGCCGTGTCTGTGATGAGCGTGGTGTGGACCGTGGCAACCAAATTGGTCGTACATTTGTGGGGCTCCAAACAAGGAGGAAAGAACACTGTTGGCATAGTCGTCAGAGCAGTATCTCACCTTCTTTGGAACGTTCAACACCAACACATTTTGGCTCTCAAAGTATTCCCAGTCGATGTTCTTGACATCAATATCTTCTAAGTTGAATTGGAACACCTTTCTGAACTCATCCTCCTCGGACTCAATCAACAAGTTGACCAAGTTACTTCTTCTGTTGGAATATGGCACGGTATTTCTCAACACCTTGACCTCGTACAGATTGAAATTGCCTGATTTCTTAAAGATTTGGATCTGGTAACTGTCCTCGGTCTCGATCTTCTTCACAATCTTTGGCTTGTTGTCTTGTTGTTGAAGTTGCCTTTGGTGGTTTTGCAACTGTTGCAACGTCTGCATAGTTTCGAGCAAGTTGTTGAAGTTGTATGGGGAAGTGTTAATAGCGAACATTGGTATTATTGAATTGATTAGTGAGGAGAAGTGGAAATGGGGGACTTTGGCCGTCTTTATATATTGCTAGTCACCCCATGTAGAAGATTCTCGAATTTGCACCCAAAGTGTCATAAATGTGTACCCTTCTAGAAGGTTCTGGATATTATTTGTCATGCGCACTGCATACAGTCGAGGCAGCCGATCGTCATCATGATCTAATTTGTAACGCGACATTTGGTCACCCCCACACCCCATACACAATTACCTGGTAGCCTGACTATATAAAGTGTCAGTCATCCCGATTTTTTGAAGTCAATTTTTTGGAGATCATGCAATTGTGCAGGAGAGTAAGGTGATTCTTATTTTGTTAATGATGAATTTCTGGTTTTAAGTAATGTAAAGGGTTGAATTAGAAAGTGTAAGTAAGGGTTCATTTTCGCGGTCTAAATTTGGAATTAGTAATTGAGTTAGACGCAAATGTATTGGAATTTCAGTCACAATAATTCCAACTGACGAGGCTTATAGAGTAACGTGAGTTTAAGCCTTCCATTAACTTTTAGGAAACTTTAGCAATTAGTCGGTGATTGTGAAGAGAACAATACGATTGTTCCTGTGAGGAGTCGATCCATCGTGCGTGGTGACTCGTAAAAGTATCAGTGACCTAGAAGTGGTGATACCAATGCGGCTTCAATTGTTTGACCGAAGAGACCCCGAAAGGTTTGAATTTGGAGTTTGACAATTATTCGAAAGTAGCGGTATTGACTCTAAAGCACTCAATTGCTTGTTTTGACAATCACTAGCTTTGATAGAGATTCGGGATCAAATGGGGATGTGGAATTTACCCCACGCTATCCCTGATCTCCACATTGTCTCCTATTACAATTAGCAGGTTGAAAGACTTGAACATCTTCACATCCAAAAATCCTTTACTCTTGCTTACGATTTTTTCAAAAGATGAGTTTTTAAAGAGTATGTGATCATCTTTGTTAAAAATTATTCTATAAAGTCCTCTCCAACAACAACGACTTCTGGATCTATAAATTAAAGCCTTCCTTGCTGCTCAGGAACCAAATTAAGGACTCTTTGATTGAGTAATCCCGCTCTGATATTGTTGATCACAAGTTTCTCCATATCATGAACTGTTTGCTCGGCATTGGTTCCCATATGTGGAGTTGCAGTGACGTTTTCCAAAGAAAGCAACTCAGTTGAAGGATGTGGCTCGGATTCAAACACATCTAAACCTGCAGCGCCGATTTTACCTGATTTTAAATGTTTGATCATAGCTGGCTCATCAATAACTTCACCTCTAGCAGTGTTAACTATGATGACTCCATCCTTCATCAGCTGCATCAATTCGTCACTTATCATATGGTAAGTTGAGGCATTCAATGGCACATTTAAAGAGATGACATCAGCTTGTTTTGCCAAATCTTCAAGAGTCTCACAGTACTCACATTCGAGCTCTTTCTCTGGTCCCAATCTCGTTCTTTGGTAGTAAATGATCTTGGCAAAACCAAGTGCTCTGGCACGATCTCTGACAGCACAGCCAATGCTTCCCATTCCGACGATTCCAAGAACTTTCCTCACTGGGTTGATCCCGGCTCGAACTCCAGCACTGTTACCTCTTGTAGGCCAATGGCCCAGTTTTAGAGCCAAAGAACCGGCCTGGAAATTTCTCATGGCCAGAAGCATATGGTAGATATTCGTATCAGCTGTGGAAGCATCAACAACTCCAGGACAATGTGCCAACTGGATGCCTCTCTTTGTCATTGGCTCAGTATCGCACTGATCGTATCCAGCACCTTGATGGGCGATATATTTCAACGATGGAGGGAAGTGCAGAATCAACTCTTCATCGAAACGTCCAACGATACGTATCGTGAGGTAACCTCTTGCGATTCCAACACAGTGAGAGTATTTTCCATGGAGATCCTCGATGAATTTTTCACGAGTATAGTCAGTCCCAATATGGACAACCTCGACGCCTAATTCGTGCTCGAATTCCTTCCAGTCTTGAGCTGCGAATCTGATTGGATCGGTATGAAGAACAAGAGGCCTGGACATTATGGAGGGGAAGGTTATCAGGATTATACCGAGGATATCGCTCCAATAGGTCGAAGACTCTGTACAGTGAGTAATTGTCAGTTCTCGGCAAATGTCGAGTTAATCCCGGTGCACATAAATTCCGGTACTGATATGGTCGAATTCCGGTATACGTTATCGCAGCCAAAGTGGCTTGCAAAGCCGCTTGATTAGACCAACGAGTCGCCAATTCGAGCAATGGGCAATTGATGACCATTATGCAATGCAGAAAAGCTGGCTTGGCTTTATGGATTATGAGATTTCGAATTGTGAATGAGTTTTTTGATTGACACAGGACTCAGCCTCGAAATTTCGAAGCAGAGAAGATTCCCTCTAAAAATCTGTTCAACTAAAAAGTTT